>CM023533.1:52676251-52980709 GCA_013350335.1 Chimonanthus salicifolius
TTTGAGAATCTCTCTAGACGATTCAATCAATTGGTCCAGGTTCTCTCAGGGTTCTGCCGAATTTCTAAGCCGATTTTTCAAAGATTTCTTATTTCAGGAGGTGGAGGCATAAGTAGGCTTTCATCAGTTGTTGATCAAAACTTGTATCCAAGTTTGTGGCTAGACACACTATACTCCACGTGCGTGAAATTGACTTTCTAAATTTAACACCTGCTGTTTTGGGCACCTATTAATTCGGTTTCTGTTTTCTTTGGCAGTTTCTATTTTTAGAAAGAAAGTGAGCATTTCTAGCATCCATTTAATAATTGTGAAATTGAGTTTCTAAATTTAGCACCTACTACTCCTGACGCATGTTATGTTTCCTTTGGCACTTTCTATTTTAGAAAGTGGGTATTTCTAGCAAGCTTTTATAATCCAAAGAGACCTGCTATTTTTTGAAAAGTTTCTATTTGTGGAAAATTTCTATTTTAAAAACTTTTAAATTTGAAAGCTCATATATTTTGAAAGCATCTAATTTTTTGGAGCTACTTATTTGGATGTTTTATTTTTGAAAACTGCTATATTTTTTAGAGTTTTTATTTTACAGACTTCTATTTTTGGAAGTAGTGTTCTCTTCCTCTTTTAAAAACTCTCTACCTTTCTATTTTTGGAAGTAGTGTTCTCTTCCTCTTTTAAAAACTCTCTACCTTTTGTCAAGCTAGTACACTTCCTCGTACGTCAACGGCCAGAGGAATGTGGTATAGGTGAAATATTGTATTTGTTTGAAATGATAAATTATAGGCTTATAAATAGGTGCATTAAGGTCTTCGATAAAAAAATTAGTTTAAAAATAAATATTGGGCCTGATAAAATAAACACTTAAGTTAAAAATTGGGTATTGGACATGGTAGCATAAAAATTTAGATTAAAAAATGGATATTGGGCCAGGTATAAAGTTAAGTTTATAAAATTGAATATTGGCCCTAGTAGCATCAAAATTTGGGTAAAAATTTGATATTGGGGCTGGCAACTTGGACCATCAGATAGGTCAAATGGACAATCAGACCTTAATGGGCTTTTGGATGGTCCATTAAATTTATTGGATAGGCCGGATACAAATAGGAACAAATCCTGTTTTAATGGGCCGGGCAGATCCAGACTCTTTCTTTAGCTGATCCAGATCCAGATCCAGACACAGTCACATAGGCCAGATCTGGGTCCGTTTACAAGCCTGCCGGAAAGGCTGCTGCAGAATTTTTTTGCTAAATCTACCTGCCATGCTGGTAAGATTCTGTGAATTGCAAAAATCTGTAACAGCTCTACCATAGTGAAATAATCATCTCATTGCTATTTCTCATAATCGTCATTTCAAGTATTATGAGTGAACTAACTTGGTTTCAGCCCAGCAGATTCTCCTTTTGAGTGGCTTTGATCTTGCATGTATTTGAGTAGATGATGCCAGTAGATTAGTCAACTTTCAGAAATATCATTAGCAGCATCATCTTTTCATAAGTTATGAGACACCTTAAAATCTCATATAAAGATGCAACATATATGGGATATCTTCAGTTCATGCAGCATGTCCCGTGTTGCCATTTTTACCTGAAAATCACCATGTTTCAGAGGATCTTCCCCTCTCACACATCCCTTTCTTGATTTTACTGGTCAGCTTTAGCATCTCACCAAATTGTCACTGTTCTCACACACCTGCCTCCCAGGTCCAAACAGTTGGAACACCATGGAATGTTGGACATTCCACACTAGCAGGCGGAATGATTGGCTCGTTCACCCAAATACCATGTGCATTCTTTGGGGCGAGGGAAGGGGAAAATATAAAAAGATGATTGACCATAGATCAAAAACTCTAAGTTGATTGGATCACTTTTATCCATCATTAGGATGAATTTCTCACTAAAAAATATAAATGGTCAATGAGCAAATACTCGGCACATCTTAGGGCACAGGGATAATGGTGATTGGCTTGAATCTTCGGCATTCTTGCCATATGTATAAAACCTGCCACCAAAAAAATAATTTGAAATAATTACATTTAACACCAGGGTTTTTCCCAATTTTTATTTTTTCTTGTTCTTCATCAGGGTCCCTGCATGTAAAAACAATTTGTCAACCTCATCAAGGTTTGAAATCTCAACATCCTTTGCTAACAACAAACCACCCTTCTTCGACTCGATAGAAATCTGAAGGAGATGCTCCTCAAAATCCTCTGGTTCCTCTTTGTGCTCTACTGGGAAACGCTCAAACTCTTCCAAATAAAGAGGGCGCTCTGCTTGCTCCTTTGCATCCCCTTCAGAATCAGTCTCAAAAATATCAGACAGCGCCTCTGATTCTGAATATGTACTTGATTCCATCAACGAATCATCCTCAGAAAGGTTGCCATTTCCATCCACAATCTCTCTGAAGCTATCTGATCCATAGTCCACTTGCTGGGATGAAAATTCTGTGTAATCATCAGGAACAGTATCTACTTGGTTATTTTCCTTTGAGGCAACAGTTTTGTTGTCTTTTCCTCTCTCTGCACGTGCTTTGAGCAACTCCATGTCCTGTTCGAGCCTGGGAATGAAAGCTTGAACAGCTCGGAGGCCATCAAGGATCTTGGATTTATCCAACGCCTGCAACAGAAAAATTAAACAAATAAAGGAAGAAAATGAGCCACAATTACTAAAAACAAAAACAGGATAGACTGGTAAGAATATTATTCTCATGCTGAATTCAGAGTGAGAAGCTAATTGAGATCTAAAAGGGCATCAGATATTTGTTCTTGAATCCCTATCACCTTCCCTCCCCCATCCAATGACAGCACACACAAAAACAGAGACACTTCAACAGGGATGCTACGTGTTAGATGTTATATTCAATTAACAAATATGAAACTGTGCTCAATTTTGGCTAGGGAATTCTCATGGTAGGCATATCATTCTACGATTGGCTTTTTGAGTGTAGGCTTATATCCTATCAAAGATCAAGTTAGGACTCATCCTCATCTATTGAAGCTACATACAAGGTTCCTCTAATGCAATCATATATGTTTCTATCTACAAGGGTCCTACAATGCAATCATTTTAGGGATGTAAATGGATATCTGATATCCGAAAGCATCATACCCAAAATAAATGGATTTGGATGTATACTTTAGATCTGTTTAATTTTTTGGATCGAAGTCTAAATCCAAAACCAAAGTCCACTGGTTCCCTTTTTTTAATGCAGATTTGGATCTAGCCATACTTAAATCCAATGACCCAAAAGACAATAATGCAAATTATATATTTATTGTTAATAAATGTGTCATATTCTATGAGGATAAAACCCTAATATTTACTCTCATATATTCCCTAATATATACTACCTTTTACATTTGGTATAATGAAATAAAATCACATTGGGTTCCACCATTCGCACTAAATGTTTATCACTTGCTTTATTTTTGCCTTTTTTTTTAGTTTCTTTTGAAATTTCTTTATTAATATATTTCTTAGACTATTTTTAGCTGTCTTTAAATATTTACTAATAACGTGTTATATGAGTTCTTAACAAGATTTGGGTTTTTTATATGAGAACTTGATTATGGGTAGCGATCCTCCCACGGACATTTTGTGTAACCCGACACGGGTATTAGTGGATTTCCATTTTGCCCTTCACCTTCCGTACCGGAAAATAAAAAAGAATGGAATGTCAGAAACCGGCTCGCCAAAATGGAAAATCGGCACGCCAAAAAATCTTGCCGGTGAGCCTGATTCGTTCATCACCTGTGGGTTTTTCGCTTGGGTTTTCAAATGAGGTCATCCATCGACCGATTTCTACAAACAAGGTATCAAAATTCATCTATTCTGAATTTTATGAGCTCCGGGACTGATTTTAAGTGAAAATGGTATAGTTTTGGGCTTAAAAAATTGTACCCAAAGAATTTAAGAAAAATGGTCTTCCCTCTTAATTCTTTGGGTACAATTTTTTAAGCCCAAAATTATACCATTTTCACTTAAAATCAGTCTCGGATTTCATAAAATTCGGAGTAGATGAATTTTGATACCTTGTTTTTTGAAATCGGTGGAGAAACGGTCTCGTTTGAAACCCCGAGCAAAAACCCACAGTTGATGAAGGAACCCGGCTCGCCGTTTTGGAGTGTTACCGCCGAGCCGATCACTCCAAGACGGCGAGCCGGGTTCGTTCATCACCTGTGGGTTTTTAGCTTGGGTTTTCAAACGAGACCGTTTCTCGACCGATTTCTACAAATAAGATATCAAAATTCATCTACTCTGAATTTCATGAGCTCCGGGACTAATTTTAAGTAAAAAGGGTATAGTTTTGAGCTCAAAAATCGTACCCAAAGAATTTAAGAAAAATGATCTTCCCACTTAATTCTTTGGATACGATTTTTGAATCCTAAAACTCTACATTTTTTACTTAAAATTAGTTCCGGAGTTCATAAAATTCAAACTAGATGACTTTTGATACCTTGTTTGTAGAAATTGGTCGAGAAACGACCTTATTTGAAAACCCGAGCCAAACGCAAGAAAAACCCATGGATAGCCGTTTTGGAATGATCGGCTCGCCGGCGTAGATTTTTTACTTTTTAAAGTTATCCGTACGGCAGGGGTGAAGGATAAAGTAGGAAATCCACTCATTCCCGTGTCTGTTTACACAAAAATCCCGTGTGAGGATCGCCTACCCTTGATTATTTACTTAATCTAATTATGTTTTTAAAGAGGAGAATGTCAATATTTCTAGTTTTGAAAATATTTGAATCGAAATCTAAAGTTGACATTTTTAAGTGGATTCGGGTTTGGAGCACATATTTATGTATCCAAATCCGAGTTTGAATCCGACATGATCCAATTCAAATTCAGATCTTACCTAAATCCAACCCATTTAATCCCTAAGTCATTTATAATTCTACAATTCTATCTTTAAATGTTATCAACATATTCAACTTAACATCTATGTCTCACTGTTACTCTTTGATTTCCCTCATTGCCCAACATTCAGATGCATGCAACATTGTTGATCTGATTTGTGTTTTACAAAATGAGATTCCACATCTTGACAAAAATTCAAATTCTATGGTACCTAAGTACTTCAAAATAGGTAAGATCTCCATATTGTATTGTATCCAATATTTAATTTTTATTTTTGTATGTCAAATATGTTTCCATGCCTATCCATGGTGTATCCTCCTTGTTTGCATGCCACACATGCACATCATAGTTCCAGTCACATTTGTGTTGTTTGTGACTAAGAAATTACAAATTTTAGTAGATCTTGAGAATCAAACTCATTTATTAGCTTTGGTGTTCGGAGACGGTTGAGTACCTTCTTCTTGGAGAGAGCAATCCTGGGTGACATTATCTCTGTTGGCGGTTGAGAGTAATTCTTTCCTCTATACATGATGATTGTATTGTCCTCATGAATGTCAAGCACAATTCCTCCACTTAGTCTCGCCAACTCTGCTGCGATCTCTCGTACTTCTTCTGGGGTAAATGTCTTCACAACCACCTTCAATGTTTGATGCTTTTTCCAGTGCAAATGCATGTTCAAAATCACTCCTTGAAAAATCCCACGCCTTCCAATGGGAACATAATTCTTACACTTCTGTCCCATCTTAAGGTAGAAAAAATGCTCCTCTGGAGTCAATATTTCTGGGTCATGGGTAGTTTCTGATGAGTGAGGAGGTTCAAGTTTCTGTAAAGCTTCCATGAGCCGGGCCTCCTTATTTCGAGCCTGAGATGTTTGTCATGGAAAAGCAATCACTAAACAGGAAAAAGGTAAATGATGATAAGGATGGAAATATTAAAAAAAAAAAGAACACACACACATCATGTATGACTTTTCCGTAGGTGAAACCCTTTTAGTGGGAAGAGAGAGAAGAACAGGATAGGGGGGTGGGGATGGGGCTTGAACTTGCAACCTTTAATGTTGCAACAATGAGCACTTGCCCACCGTATTACAGGTTCATGTCTGAGGTTGTAGCCTCTTAACCATTTCCTTGGCATAGAGATATTCTCTGGATGCTGGAAATTTAATGATAGGACAAAACATGAGATGCTTCTTAAAGCGCTAATGCAATTGCTATTGTCACATCAAAACATCTGGAACAAGTGAACAACATAAACTGCTTCATAATGGTAAATTAAGCCAAGTGAGCCAAGTTCACTTTATATTCCCCTCTTTTTTCCCCAATTATTTTTGAGTGATAAGCCAATTCATATTCTATAAACAGTTTGTTTATCTATAGGCCTGAGATCTGGTCTTAATAATTTTTTCGGGCTCCAATATCCACTCAATAACAGCCATACATAGGTTTGGAATGATGGCTTAGGGCCTAACAGAAAAATAATTCCCAAGCAAGCCCCAGTCAAGAAGCTAGCCCCCCTGACACCTATAAGCAGTAGCCTCAATGTCTTTGAATCATATCATGATCCATCACATGGTATACCCCATACTTCCATTACACTACCACCTCTAACTACTGCTTACTGTCAATACCACCAACCTTGTGGGTCCAACAGCGAGCACTTGCTAACTGTGCTATAGACTGTGTCACTTCCATATGTTTAAATTAACCCTAAAAGAAGTGGTTGTAGTTTTAGTTGATGTATTGAATTCTGGTCCTACAAGTGTAAATTACCTTGTCAAAAATATTTAACATAGTTATGGTAAAAGAGCATATTGTTAATTCAAATTAAGTAACAAGAAAAGAAATAGCGAAGTGGTGGAATTTTGAGGTTACATTCATCTGATCTTATGAGAATAGAACTCACACATGCTTTTTATGCATCAAGTTTTATGGTGAAATGTTGGAAATTGCACATATTGCAATCTTTAGGTTAATGGATTCAAATCTATCATATGTCATCATTAAAGAAAAAATTTAATAGCCCAAGGTAATAATCAACTTAGTTGTAATAGACTCCACTATATCCTGTCACTGAATGAAAGCACAAGTTTCAACATCATGCCTAACATAAAAGATGAAATAAGGAATAAATAATCAACTGATTACCTTTCTCAATTTGTACAAAATCTTCTCTTCAGCTGTCATTCTTTCATATTCTTTTTTCTTCTTGTATCGAAAGAACTTGAGCCACCTTACGACTGCTCTTTTTCCCTTCAGTTTCTTCGCCTTCACTTTTACAGTACTATTATCGTCGACTGCAACATGATTTTCAGAATTCTTCACAAGTTCTTGGGCCAAATACCTTGGTGGATATGTGTGAATCCAAAGACGAGCCAGAACACAAAAATTTCCAATATCACTTGGAAGTGCAAAAACAAGTTTCTGATGGGAAACCTTGCATGAAACATCAGACAAGCTACTGCACAATGAGGGTTATTTCCAGATGAAACACATAATTTGTCAAATGGCATGAAATTTGCCTAAGTTACTTAAATAGTTGAAAGACAATGTAGGGCAATGGAATTTAAGAACTCAAGCAATATTGCAACAGCTTGAATAGAAGAAATGCAAAAATTGGTCAATACTTATATAGCAAAGGTACACACAAGACATATACACACCATTGGTATTTCATAGCATGCATGGTTTGCTGCCTTCCTCTTGTTCCTTGTGAATGAATTAAATTGTCTGATCATACATCCATTCCATAAGAATGTGATTGATCTATTTTGTTTAATATTTTAAACATTTCGCAAAAAAAGGTCCAAACAATAAAATTAAGCATACTATGAAAATCGGATCTCTTGAAGACTATGGCTGAAGAGGATCATTTATCAATTGCTAAGATTTTGAACAAATGTTTAAATCCATATCTACTTCTAAAGAGGCTTATTTTCCAAGAAGATACTTTCCATGCATCCAAGATTATATTCTCTCATCCACGCATTCAACCAGAGGAAGCCACTTCAATCATTGAAACAGGGAAAATATATTTTCCATATCGTAAACAGAAGGTAAAAGGTGGTGTGAATTGTAACTAGAAGGCAGCCAATCCATGTTGGCATGGTTTCTGGCTGCTAAAGGAAGTAAGGTGGTGGCTATCATGGGAGACCTTAGTAAGGGCAACTGATGAGTCAACTCTCTCTTAATTACTTTATTATTATTTAAGGGATTTTATGGAAGATTTCTCTCCTTTATTTTGGAGAACCAAAATCTATCTATAAAAGTCTTGGGGCCTACATTGTGAAAAACAGAAATTTGGAGTTCATTCTTTGGATCCTCTTTTCAGAGTGGTCTGAAAAAGATTTTGTGAAAGTTATCTTTTGTAATTTTGAGGTTTCTTTTCTTTTGGAGAGGGGAGGGGCAGGGGTGGGGTATGTAGGATTGAGAGTGGTGATGCCATTATCCTTTTCACCCATGGACTTAGGCATCAATGTTGAACCACATTAAAATTCCTGTCTCGCCTTGTGTGGGATATTTGTGATTTAATTTTTTTTTCTTATATAGCAATATTTCAATTTCACTATCTCCAGATTACAAGAAAATTGATATCAGTAGCTTTGGTTCGATATGTGAATTTGCTTTTGCTCTAGTGTGCACATTTTTTTTTTTTTTTGAGTAGTAACAAAGATACTTCATTCATAATAAAAAGGATACAAGGTCTAGAGAAGGTCTAAAAGTGACAAGACCTGAAGGAGATACAAAAAGGAAAATAGAACAAAAGAAAACAAAAAGAAATAAACACAAATACAAAATATAGCCGGTAACAACATTCCTCAAATCACAAAGCAATCACAAAGGCATCCTCGAGAATCAAAGTAGGAAGACTCCTGAGAAGTCATTATCAACTTCAAACTTAGCAAAGTAATCTGCCACGCCATTAGCTATTCGGCTAATATGAACAAAAGATACATCAAATCATATCACCAAAGCTCTAATCTCCCTAACCATAATGATCATTTTCTATGGGGGACACCTAAGTCCCAAAGCCCATTTCATTGCATTTGTCGAGTCCCCTTCAATCACAAGTCTCCCTAACCGTAGTGTGCACAAGTTTAATGTTGAACCATATTACAATTCTTGTCTCACCTTGTGTGGGATATTTGTGTGATTTAATTTCTTTTCCTATATTGCAATATTTCAATTGCACTATCTCCAGATTACAAAAAAATTGATATCAGTAGCTTTGGTTTGATACTGTGAATTTGCTTCTGCTCTAGTGTGCACATGTTCAGCCCATATTTTATCAAATCAATTAGAGGTGATGACATTACTCAATGGCCACTACGATATCGAATGTAAAGTTCAAGGAGGAGAAATTGATAGGAGAAACAATTTTGATCTAATAGTTCAGCAGGCTTTGAACACAAGGCTTTGAAAGGCAAGCCCAAAAGTTCATCAATTAGCGATGATGATTGGGAAGAAATGGATTTGAATGCTATTGGTAGCATCCAAATAGGTCTAGCATATAATGTGATTTTCAACGTCGCCAATAAAAATTTGTGATAGAGATTTGGTTGAAATTAAAAAGCATCCACATGACCATGTCCTTGGAATTTGGACTTTATTGGCAACAACAATTATACACATTTGAGACGAGAGAAGGTACATCTGTCCATGATGAGCAATATTTGTTCACAGATTATTCGTCAATTATTCAACATAGATGTAAAAATTGATGAAGAGGACAAAGACCTTATTCAATTGAGATCGCTCTCTAAGTCGTACCATCATCTAATTATAATTTTACTATGTGGTAAAGAAACCATTGATGTAGCACTGTTATACTTGTTTTTTCAGCTAAAGAGTTTGCACAAAAATCAATTAATTGAAAAGCAAGTTGAAGACCTAATGGACAGAGGTAAATCTAGGGAAAAGGGACCTAGAAGTCATAATTCATTATAGTTGTAGACCTAAGTCTAGATCGGAAAGAAGATAAGGTGCAATTACTGCAAAACATTTGGGCACATTAAGAAAGAGTGCAGAAAGCTCAAAAAGAGGGAATAACAAATGGAAAACCTTTAGATGTTGCTGGTGTGGATGATAATTCATCTAATGAGCGCTAATGCTTTATCTATATGACTCCAAGTGATAATTGTTTAAAAAACACTTGGATATGAATTTTGGCTATTCTTATCACATACGTCCCATTTTTATTTTTATTTTTTTTAAGAAGTAACAAAATACTTCATTTATAAAAAAAGGAGTACAAAAGCAAGAAAAGGTCTAAAAGCAATAGACCTAAAAGAAGAACAAAAGGAAAGAAGAAAACAACAAATAAAGAAATAAACAAAAATGCAAATACAATATCTGGTATCCAACATCCCCTCAATCCAACATGCAACCAAATGGGCATCCTCAAAGGAAGAAAACTCCTGCGAAACCATTATCAACTCTTATCTTAGCAAAGTAGTCAGCCACGCCATTAGCTAAACGGCTAATATGAACAAAAGATACATCAACCCCTGTCACTAGTGTTCTCATCTCCCTCACCATAGTAATCATTTTCCAAGGAGGACGCCTAAATCCCAAAGCCCATTTTATTGCATTTGTCGAGTCCCCTTCAATCACAAGTCTACCTAGCCCATGCAGTTTCCAAATGGCCAAAACTCTCCCGATGCTAAGAATCCCCGCCTCATTTGAATCTCTATTGGTCCGTCATCTTGCCTTACATGTATTTGGGTGTGTATGTTTTGTTCACCAATTCTCTGGTCATAAACTCTCTCCCTGGTCAGTACATTGTGTCTTTCTTGGTTACTCACCTTTCCTCAAAGGGTATAAGTGTCTCGATTCCCTCACATTTTTTGGGAGGGAACCCTATTTTTTAGCACCCTCTCCCTCTTTCACCTTCCATGTTCTTCCTCTTCTCCCTGCCGATCCTAGTCCCCCCACCACTAACGAGCGTATTCTGGTTTACCAACACCTACAGCCTAGACTGCCACCTACCGTTGACTCCACCCACTCATCTGCTAGTCGTCCAGATCCGCCACCCTCTGACCAGTCTGATCTCCCAATTGAACTTCGCAAAGGAAAGCATACTTGCACCAGTCCCAGACTTGATCGGTTTGAATCCTATCATGTTGTTTCCCCTTCCTAGCATAGCTTTCACACAGCCCTGGACACAGTTAAGATTCCAAAGCGGATTGACACTGCATTGAAACATCCCTCATGGAAAGCCGCCATGGATGAGGAATAAGATGCACTTGATAAGAACAATACTTGGGACATAGTCCCTCTGCCTCCAGGGAAGACTCCCGCTAGGTGCAAGTAGGTCTTTGCTTTGAAGCATAATCTAGATGGATCTATTGCCAGATATAAGGCACGCCTAGCTGCCAAAGGCTTCACGCAGACATATGGGGTGGACTACCAAGACACTTTTTACCTGTCGCCAATATTACCTATGTGCGCATCTTGCTCTCCTTTGCTACCACTTATGCCTAACCCCTTCATCAGTTAGATGTGAAGAATATTTTTCTTCATGGCGATCTTCAAGAAGAAGTGTACATGTTTCGTCCTCCGGGGTTTGTCAAGCAGGGGGAGCCCAACTCTATCAGCAGACTCAAGAAGGCTCTCTATGGTCTTAAGCAATCTCCCCGTGCTTGGTTTGAGAAGTTTAGCAGTAACTTGCTATTTTATGATTTTACTCGCTGTTAGTCGGATCACTCAGTCTTCATCTACTTCCTCCACTTAGTTGTGATGATTTTAGTGATCTATGTTGATGCTATTGTCCTCACAAGTAACGATGATGCAGCCATCTTTTCCTTCAAACAGTATCTTCAATGGACTTTTGATATTAATGATTTGGAGCCCCTTCGGTACTTTTGATATCCAGCCATAAGGCTTTTAGAATTGCAGTAGCTACAGGTCTCACTATCTTCACCCTTGCAAATTCTACAACCTCCATCCTCAGGCATTGATCGTCTACCTCTTCCACAATCCCTATCAATTCCCCCAACTTCCACAGCACCTCCTTTGGCCACGCATGCAGCGGAAATCCAAAAATTCGATCCCAATCCACCACCACACCTGGTCCCAACACCTCAGACCAATGTTGTCAAACTCGAATCGTATCGTGAATCGGTCTAGAGGTGTGAATCGTAAATCGTAGAATTGTAAGATTCGTAATATATACTATAATTATATATAAATGGCATAGAATAATAAGATATTTTTTCAATTCACAAAAATTTCTAAAGTCACATCCACAAATTTGACATTTATCATCCATCATAAATAACCATCCGCAAAAAAAAACACAAAAATGTATTAATATGAGATTTAAATTAAATATTAAGTACAAATAGATTAAAAAATCAGCAAATAAATCAACAATATTTAAAATTTTAAATAACCATTGATAACATCCATCAAATATTTAAAAAAAAAAAATAGAACTTTTTATTTTTTAAAATGGATACAAAAGAATGAGCCAAAAAAAAAAAATTAATTTATTGCTAAAACCTAATAAGAAATTAGTAAGAATAAAAAAATAGTAAAAAATTAGAAAAAATACTTCTCATCTTATTAAATAATCCTTAATAAGAAAAAAATACTCGGAAGCATGGCCTCTATTAAGAGATTTTATATATAAAATTACCGACAAAGGGCCTGGAATAGTGCTGTGCGAATTTAAGTTTTTAACTTTCACGGCAAAATTGTCCAGGTCCTCTCACAAGGACATGCGAATTTAAGTTATAGTAAAAGGCATATGCGATGGGATATTGTTAGGACTTAAAGGTTTACCAAAGCGAATGGAAAAAAAAAAAACACGAAAGCAAAAGCAAGAAGCAGAGCGACCGCGAAAACTAAAAAGAACAGTTGTAATGGCCCAGGTCAACAAAATGGTAGTGGGAATGAGGGGATAATAATAAATAGTACGAATCTTATGATTCTACGATTTTCGATTCACGATTCACACACATAGACCAATTTTCGACACGATTCGAGTTTGACAATATTGGGAAAAATTGGGGGTTTTGGCTATTTGAGCCTTGGATGGTCTAATTCAAGAGTTTTGGACGATTAGTGCCTAATTACCCCAAATTCCAGACTTGGAAAACCCGAGTTGAATGGTAAAACCCATTGGAAACCCAAATTGGGGAATGCCATACACTTGGAGCATTGGGAATATTTGTAAAATTCCATGCTCAAAAGGTGTTTGATAATATGTTTGAGTCAATGTTGCTTTGTGCCAATTCCAATATATAGTTGGTAAGGTTATGGTTTGATCTCCCTATACTTATGTGTGATTGATGTGAATATATTGTATCGAATACATATGTATGAGTTTCCCAAGTTCCCTATGATTAGATGTTTACTATAATTGAGAATTCATAAATTTGTAATGTGTTGAAATATGGTAGAATGTATGATAAATCAAGATTACCCAAGATGTGTAATGTAGGGCCTTGATAACTTCCCATGTTTATGTATGGTTATGAGTAATGTATGCATCAAATGAATTCTCATGATTGTGATTGGAATTCTTAGATGGGTAATTCATATAATAGCATGATGAATGTATTTTCGTGCCATGCTTGGATTTTATGATGATACGTACATCACTAGTGAGTACCTTTGTTGATAATGGCTGTGGTGGATCAACCTAACCATGTGTATAATGAATTTCCATGATTTGAAGGAACTTGATGAAGGGTTAGACTAAGTGAAATGGGTGAATTAAGCTCAAGTATCTTATAACCCTAAGGGTTAACTTGTGCTACAGTGGGGATGGACTAGCATGATTGAGAATGCATGGAATGCAATGTAAATGCTAGGAAAGCTTTGCTTGATTTCTCCAAAGTAAAAGTATGACCACTTCCCAATGTCAACCCAAATGTGAAAATAATGAACTACGGTTAATCTGATCCACTATGTGGTACGTAGACAACTAAAAGCATTATGCCTCAGCTCGACCAAAAGATGCATTGTGTCACATCCATTTATATTAAGAATGATGTAAGATGTTGAGCATATGTGAAAGGTAGAAAGGGATTAGTAGGATATACCTTCCCTAATATAGACCCTAATACTAGATGTTGGATCCCTCGAAGGTAGCCCAAAGTGATTATGATGCCTTAAGAGTCCCGATATGATGAGACAAATATGTTTGTTACATGAGTAGAGCCAGAATGGCTAGAAAACTGTGGAAATTTTTAAGATAAGACAGATGAGGATTTTGGCACTGAGATGTATGTGACTAGGTCACTTGATTGTATTGAGACGTGGTATGGGTGCGTCCCTCACATGATATTGTTGATTGAGACGTTGTAGGGGTACATCCCTCACATGATATTGATGATTGACACGTGGTATGAGTGTGTCCCTTACGTGATATTGATGATTGAGACATGGTAGGGGTATGTCCCTCATGCAATGATAACGTTATGCCTCAGTCTGTTGAAAAAAGAAATTGTCCAATCAGTAGATCATTGTGTCTCATATTTGTATAGTTAAAAGGATGAGATAAATATATAGATTCCATGAGTAAGGCCTAGAGTAGCCGTGAGACCGTGGGAGCCTCGATATGAACATACAGAGACTGTGGCATTGAGATGTTTATGTGACTGGTCACTTGATATTGAGACGTGGTATGGGTACGTCCCTCACGTGATTATGATATTTGACTGTTCGTTCCCGACAGATATTCTGGACGGTGGTGTTGACTACGGAGACTTGGTCCCATATGGTCGTCGTCGAGGAGTGAGTCCCGTACATGCTACACTCTGTAGGACATTCTCACGGCTATTTACAACATTAGTATGTGTGGTTGCACAGGGCTAGATACTCGTTTACACCATGAGGATGGTACTAGGTTTATAAGGCGCGATCCGACCGCCTTAAAGCTCGACTAAATCACTCATGAGGTGAAGGGATGTAGGGCGAGGTAGACTTGATCACACCAGTCGTGAATCCCTCACTTAATAAGTCATGGCCTAAGTCTTGCTAGGGTCGTGGTACATTTATGATATAATATGATGATTTGATATTGCTGCCACAGTCACGTAGTGATTCATGCAAGTGTTGTTCCTATGGATAGAAGATCCCATGGCAGATGATGTGTCTTTGGATGAGTTATGCCCATGGATGGATTATATCCATGGAGGGATTATATTCATGAATGGTTTATACCCATGGATAGATGATACTCACTGAAAGAGTGTTACCAGGGATGGACGATTATATCCATGGATGATGGTTCCCATTGTGGTTTGGATTTATGTTTGGATGTTGGTCCTACAGTAGATGTATTGGTCTTATGGTAGACATGTTGGTCCCATAATAGACGTATTGGTGCAGGACAACTAATAGAGTAACCCCAAATGCCTAAATTAGGTTCCCTAAGTATTAGGAGGGATGAAATTAATGCACCTAAAACTAATATAGGCTGAAATTGTAACGACCCGAGGATTTGACCCCGCGACTCAATGTATTTTCTGGATGCATTTTGAATAAATTTGGAATTTCAAATCCAAGTTGAGAATCGTTGAGAAATTGAATGTGAATATTTTGGTGTTAAATGATGACGTTAATGGAGATTGTGATGAGTAGAAAGTTAATAATCAAATAATTAAGTTATGTGAGAATGATGGTGTTAAATGACATTGGTGGTAATATTAAAAGTAGTGGAATTATAGAGTTTAATTGACTAAATAAATTAATAAGTGGGATTAGTAGTGTTTACATTAAATAAGTTAATACACATCAACGGGTGATGTGTCGAGGTGGGCCACACTTGTGGTGACATGGCATGCCACCATGGCAAGTGTGCCACATTGGTAGTGACTTGGCATCCAAAGGAGCAAGCCCCATGTGCAAAAAGATTCACCAAACAACTACCCATGTGTGTGCCCATGCCATGTCCCTCTTTTCCTTAGTTTCTTATGCTAGAAACTAAACTCAATCCATCTAAAAAGACAACCAATACAGCCATGTTTTGCTGTAGAGTATGGCAACCCATTCTTCATCATTTAACTTCTTTATACAGCACTCATTGAGTGTAAAGGCAGCCAACCCATTCTCCCACTTGCATAAGTGTACAATCTATCATTACACACCCATGCCATCCAAATGCCTCAATTGTCTTGCAATTGAGAGAACTCCAATCCCTTACTCTCTAAACAACAGACCTCCTCATCTCCTTGAACAGAGCTCTTAGTGTGGAAGGAAGAGCAAAACATTTAAGGATGGAAACTCTACATAGAAGGTCTTCATAGCTTGGAATTTAACAACTTCTCCTTTTTCCTGAATTTCTCTACAAACAGGTTGGTCACTATTATCTTGTTATTATGACTTTATTAGAAGTTTAGTAGAGACTTAAATTTAGAATGAAAATAGGAAAATAAAACTTAAGTTTGGGAAAATTCGGATTTCAGGACAGATCTATGGTTTTCTGCGCGTTATCGCGAGAAAAATCATAAATCAAGTTTCCGGACTTCTTTTTCGACGAAATTTGTTTTTCTGAAATCGAGACTGATAGATCTAATTTCCATCCGAATTTGAAAGCAAAATAATATATTTTTGATGCCCCAAATAAGACCTAAAAGTCGGACCAAATATTTGGTTCAGGTTTGGGGACAATTTTGTGTTCTTTACTAAAAGATCCATAAGTTGATCTTCAGATATCGTATTTCTGCAAACTTTATGACTATTTCCATATAGACAGAGTGATCTATCTCCAGTTAAAATATCAAGGCTAAACAATTTGATTTGATGCCCCAAATCATATCTGTAAGACAGACTACTCGTTCTGTCTCAAACTCCATAGAAATTCTGCAGCAGTTTGGTGTATAATTTTTATCTTGACATCTGGAGATCAGAATGATGTAAAATTTGTGCCTAAATTGGAGCTCATGAGAATTTATGTCTCCTTGAATTATTTAAGAATTTTATGAATTCATTTGATAGGCCAAATATAGTCTGTAAACTAGAATCTTGGTTAACATTGCAAACTGTCGGGCGGTGAACATGTCTAAGTATTTTGACTATAACTCGGGCTAGGAACGTCCGTTTGGGTCGAACCACATATCGTTGGAATCCTTATTTAGAGACCTACCCACTGTATAAATATAGAACCTTGATTAAATCTGGGCTGATACCAGAAAGCTTTGTAAGAATGGTACAATACAGTGCTAAGACAGAAAAACTGTCTTTACATATCAGTCCGAAAGATGGAGTTGTATCTATTTAGAAATGATTTTCTGGGTTTTTATAAATATTTTTAAGTCCTACTATGAGAGAGCTTTCCAAAGAGTATTTACTCGATTAATTTCGATACCGGTGGAACCCGGAATGATTTTTACAAAAACAGTGCGCAGCTTGTACTTCAAACCAAGAAAGGCCAGTTTGGCTACCTTCACTAAATCTAGAATACTTATTCTCTAAAAATGAGTGTTTGACTATTAAACTTTGATTCTCTAATAGGTATATCAGTGACCTTAGGGCGTGTGATGGAAATTTAAGTATTCTAGGACCCTAACTTGGTATTATGATTGTATGACTTGATACATGGAAATCGAATGAAGAATCGAAAGCGAACCCGACGCCGATCGTATAGGTGTTCCTACATTATTGAATGCACTAGAGTGATATTATGTGTAGGTCCTCCATTGTTATGAATGGCCAATTGATATACTTTAAAAATTATGAATTGCAATAGAATCCTTGAAATTGTATGAGTAGATTCTTCTATGTCATTGAAGCACGCTGAATAATGATTTGGATGATGAGTATATTTTATGAAATGATGGCATGTGGAGTATGTGAATTACTGATTTACTTTGGAAGAACTTGACTATGATATCAAGAGTTATGGTTAAATGTGATACTTGGGAATGTAGACTATTCTGTACTATTAATGTATTAATAAGTGAGATCATGCAAATGGAATGTGATTTTAATTTAATTACCTTTGAACATATGATATATGTTTTGAAAGAATTGAGGATGTATAAATGAAATGAAAATGACACCTACATTCATATACCTCATGCATGTGACATGGGGTAGGATTTGCATTAGTTGGAACCAAGCTTTGGACTTGGGTATGAAATAATGATGGAAATTGATGATATTGAACAAAACTGTTGTATATTGGCCACGTCCACTGTTTCAGAAAATATGGTATTGATTTGGGCCATAAGAGCTCTAGGGTCAGAAGAAGTCCCGAAACCTGTGCAGGAATATGGGAGATTGGCACTCCCCCGATTAGTCCCGGTTAAATGTCAGTATAGGGTACAGCACCCTGTCGGTTGCCCCCGGAAATGCTGCGGACACATGTTTGGCCAGAATATAAGCCATTGATGTGACAAGAACTGTGATTGAGAATGGAAGATGGAGATGGTTGCATTTATCATGACATTCATGGCATGACATTCATGTTGTGTATGATTGAGTATGAGACTTCTAATGGTTAAATGATTATTATTATGAACCTGAGCTTTCATGATTGTTTTATGATTAATGAAATGTAAAATATCTTAACTTCTAACCATGGAAAATGTCTGTATATGTATGTACGATATCTTTGTTATAACACTCATCTGTGCACCCCCCTTCCCCTTGATCGGAATTACCTACTGGGCGCGTTGATTAAGCCCATAATTTCCCCTCTAGATGATAGTGCAGCGCAAGGGAACGGAGCTGAATCAAGTGGCAGCAGAGCATGAGCAATTGGACAAAGAAGAAATGATATTTTGGATCAATTCATTTTGATAATAGATTAGATGTATTTATAGGAACATTATTTTGAAAAATGTAATAATTATAACTCCTAGATTCATTTATTCCGTTAATGGTTTGATATGTTAACTCCTGGAAGATTCCTATTTTTGCTATTCATATAGATCTTGGATGAATGTTATTAATTTCCGCTGATTTGTTCTAAGTGTATGCAAATGTTATCATGGAAGTTAATCCATGTACACACTGTATTGGGCCAGTCGAGGTCCGAGTCTTTAGATTCGGGATCGACTCGCTCCATGGCAAACCCCGTCCCTTTCTCTTCGTTTTTAAAATATATATATATATATACTCCGATTTTAAGTTGATGAAAAGGGCAGGGCGTCACAGAAATTAAATTCAAATTAATATCTGCAATTAATAAATATAAGATTTACCACAAATAATTAAAGAGATTCTTGGAAATCTAATGTAAACAATTATATAACTTACTAAACCAAATTAAAAAAGGGTAGTGGTAGCAAGGAGTGAAATGGATGGGTCTGGGACGAGTTTGGACGGGCCTAAGATGGGTCGGGACAGATTTAGGATGGGTATGGACGGATTTGGGACGAGTCAAGATGGTCTAGGATGAGTTCTGGACAATAAACAAGGACTGGTCTAGGAAAGATCTGGGACGGCAACAGGACAATTCTGGGACAGATCTGGGATGGCTTTGGGATGGATATGGGACGGATCCGGGATGGATATGGAATGGATCTGGGACCGCAGATGGCGTGGCTATGAAAGATAACAGCAATGGCTCAAGGGCTTTTTGTTCTTGAAAGAAAAGAAAAGAAACAAAAAGAAAGGGGAAGAGAGAAGAGAAGAGAAGAGATAAGAGGATGGATTATACCTGGAGATGGAAAGATGGTAGCCTCAAGCCAGGCTTCACGCCAAAAGGGCCTCATGCCAAAGGAATCACTTTCAAATTATTTTCGCCGCACAAACAGTGGAAAAAAACTTCAATTTCATTCGTCATTAAGTATCAATCCCGCATGGAGGGGTTACATCACATATATAATGACTTAAAAATATGAAAAATACCAAAATACCCTCAAATAAACAAATACCAAACTACCCCCAATGATTAAAAAGCCCTAATTACATGTAAAATCACTAAATTTCCTCAAAAAAAACCAACTATTGGACTAAAGAAATAAATGAAAGAAAAAATACAATAATGAAAAGTTGGAAATCCTAAATCTAAATATAAAAACTTATTAAATATGGAAACTCATGTGGTACTCCGCATCACGTATTGGTCTTATGGTGGACATGTTGGTCCCATGGTAGACGTATTGGTCTTATGGTAGACGTATTGGTCTCATGGTAGACGTAGTGGTTTTATGGTGGATATGTTGGTCCCATGCTAGACGTATTGGTCTTATGGTGGACATGTTGGTCCCATGGTAAAAGTATTGGTCCTATAGTAGACATGTTGGTCCCATGGTAGACATATTGGTCTTATGGTAGACATGTTGGTCCCATGGTAGATGTATTGGTCTTATGGTAGACATGTTGGTCCCATGATAGACATATTGGTTTTACGAATGGATGATTATACCCATGGATGGCTATTCCCTTAAAGAGCATTGTGTTCATGGATTGATATTATTATCATGGATGGTCATTCCAACGAAGGGCATGGTTTCCATAGATGATTGGACTCATATTTAGAGTATTATCTCCGAAGCGGATACAATACTTATGTTTGGGTATAGGTCCCATGGTTGATGTTTATCCCATGAGTGACATTGATCCCATGGTTGACGTTGTTCACATGATTGGTATAGACCTGAGATTGGCTAGACCCGTGATGGATGAGACCTACTCTATTGATAAGGTCCACAGTTGGGCATTAGCATGTCCTGGTATGACATCATGAATAACACGGGGTTAGTGCCATGAAATAAATGAATTGAGAACTACGCAAGATCTGATCTCCATTGGAGTACGTAGGCAGCTGATAATTCAGTTCGATCAAACCAAGGGTCCTAGGATCTGTAGGGATCTTGTTACACGTGTGGGTGTCACATGTTTGGACTATGAGTTATGCATGCTTCAGAGTTAAAATATATATATATATATATATATATATATATATATATATATATATATATATATATATATATATATATTCTCGTTTGTCACGTGCCCGTTGGGTCAGGGCTTGACAGCAACAAAAAATGAAGACGAAGAAGAAAAAGAAATAGGCAAGAGGAAGATGAAAAAGAGAAGAAGGCGTGGAAGATGAAAACAGGTTCTTCGCCTTCACATGTACGTCTTTCCTTCTTCCATTTTCTTCTTCAATTGAATCGTACGAGACAACGATTCGTTCGAATGACTTGCAAATCTTGCAAGTCAACCCAAGACTCATACGATTTTTGGTAACTACCGATTCATTATGCAGTTTGAATCGCTCGACCCTCCAAGTCGAGCCAAATCGTACGAGTAGACTCGCGACTCATACGATTTTGATAGCCTTGACCACTTATCAATTCTTTTTATTGGCTTGTCGGCAACATGAGAACCACAATTACTAAATTGCCACCGATCCTCTTCAGAAGCTAACACGACCCAGAAAAGAACATGAGATAGCCTTCGGACCATCACATTCAAATCTAAACCCCACACCTCCAGTAACCAATCCTTGATTTCTTGAGTCGATGAGTTAGAATGTCGAGCCACTCCAATCCAGGTACTAGCCAAAGTCTCTTTATTCTTGTCAATAAAAGCCTCGTTCGCTATAGCAGCCGAAGATCAGGATGGGACACCATATAATAGAAAGGCTTTGGCTATTGTCCCTGACCAATAACAGACCTCGACATACAGACCCTGTTAACAACCAGTGAGCTCCCCGCTCCTCTACCACCATAACGACGACTCTCAGGCCCAAACCGAGCCTTGTTGACTCGCAACGGTTTTCCTTGAAAAACCTTCCCATCTAGCAACCTAATAGCATTTTCCATTTCCCTCTCTGTTTTGAATGTCACAAAAGTGAAATTCCTTTGCTTCCCAGTATGCCAATTAAACGGCACAAAATTGTCAAAGAAAACTCCTACAACACCAAACACTCATACCAGGTCTCCCACTCCCCAATCTGGAATGTTACCCACAAACACCGAAAAACTATCTCACCACCACTCCACCAATTTCCCGAGCACGGATTCCAATCACAATCCCCGATCTCTCTATCTACTTAATTTATTTATTTTTGAGTGGTAACTAAAACCATTCATTGAGGTGAAAAGAGAACATTTACAAAAATATTCTGGACTAAAAGAATAAGACCAAGAAAAAAAACTAGAGAAAAAAGAAAACAAACAAGAAATAAAAGGAAAAAAGTACAAAAGCAAGTGATCTTTCAACTCAGAGGAAGAAAACTCCAGAGAGGGAGTCAGTGACTCCGATCTTGGCAAAGTAGTCTGCCACGCCATTTTTTTTTTGACCAATCTGAGCAAATGACATGTCCATTCCTGAAGCCAACTCCCTTACCGTAGTAATCAGTCTCCAGGGAGGACGCCTTTGTCCCTTGGCCCATTTAATTACGTTTGCCGAATCCCCCTCAATGATGAGCTTACCTTGACCATACGAATTCCAGATGGTCAGAGTTCTAATGCTAAGGATTTCCGCCTCATTTGCGCCACTAACTCCCATTAACTCACTGAAGACAATGGAAGTAATCCCCTCATGATTCCCAAGAACTCCCCCTATTCCTGCTGGCCCTCGCTTCCCCTTTGCTACTCAGTCGATGTTGAACTTTACGATGTTCTGTTCTGGGTTTTTCCATCTTTCCTTGGGTCGCACTTTCCTCCTATATCCATTCATACACCCATCCCAGAATGAAAGGAGATCCGTGGGTTTTAGACCACTAAACTCCTTACTAGATAAAAGCCATATGCATACTCTCCATTTAGCTTTTTGAAAAAGCTCCCCCATATCCATTGACTTATCTTCAAAAATCCGAGAATTCCTTTCCTTCCAAATGGTCCAAAGAATAGCTGTAGGAATCATGTTCAAGCAAGTTTGTACCTTGGGTAAGCCTAGCAAGAAACCATGACTCCAGTGATCCCTTACACGTACGATCCATCACCCAGGGTACATCTAATGGATTGGCAAAGTTTGTCTAAAGTCTCCTAGCCGTTGGGCATCCAATGAAGAGATGATCAGCATCCTCCTCCTCTGTCTCACAAAAAGGGCACTTAAGATCCACCTGTATGCTAATCAATCCTCTTTTATTAAGTTCCATTCTCATTAACACTCTCTCCTTTAAAACACAGCACACGGAAATTTGAACTCTAGGAGGAGCAATTCCTTTCCAGGCCAAATTGGTTGAAGATTCAGTAGAGGATTGTTGCAGTAGGACCAAGTCTACCAACATGATTCTATTATAATACATTAATTAATTTACATTTGAAACATGAAATTCAAAATTACAATATGAAATTTGAAAAGTGCATGAATTAAATTAATTAATAACAAAAATAAAATTGCAAGAAATTTCAAATCAAAACAAACTCACCAAGGAATGGAGAAAACCTAAGCAACAAAGCATCAATTGATAAAATCCAAATGTATGTACAATGGTCGACCAAGGGTCCCTTTCATAGAGGTTACATTGCATTAAAAAAAAAAAAAAAGAGGAAATCAAAGAGGAGGTGCACACGCCTTGGGTTACCTTCTCTTGGTGATTTATAAATATCAATCCAACCACTAAGATCTTACCATGTGGCATTATCACATTAAAAAATAAAATAAAATAAAACCCAAAAGAGAAAACCGCATCCCTTGCTTGTTGATTTGAGAAGAGAAATCATAGTGGAATGTTGTTAAGCCAAGGTCCTTGCTCGAATTAGAAAGGACGTGGAGAATCTTCCCAAGAGATGGAGAAGAAGCCTTTCCCTCAACAACTCATTGTTCTCCAAATTTGGGCCGCCTCGTTGGACTAAATCAAGCCCAAAATGTGTAGTTAAGGGCCTAATCTAATACCCAACCCATGAGCTAATTATTTTAAGGTTTTGGGCCCAAAATGAGCCTTTAATAGGCCCTTTGTAGCACCCTCAAATTTCTCATGTGCTACAAGTGCCATTTCTACAATTTATTCATTGAATTAGCCCACGTCTTCCAATATTTTCTCTTCCTCTTGATCCATGATGGTTAAGATGTCCTAATCATCTACTTGAATCCAAACCCCAAAAACACCCAAAATAAATCCAAGAAAGAGGTTTTTGTGGAGTTTATGCACAAAATAGTTCAGAGCCAGCTAGAAAACCAAAACAAAAGGCAAAATAGGTCAAAAAGGCAAAGGACCTTGTCCATGCAATCGTACGGACGTTCATACGACCATTTGGTCAGGTGGGGTTTAGGTCATGGCGGCCTACAAAGCCAATATCTAGCCTTCGTTTGTTCACTTTTGGGTTGGCTTGGGAGTCCTAGACGGTTTGGGATTTCAATTGCAAGAAAATTGAGGAAAAGTTGGAGAAGAAAGAAAAGGGGAAGAAGAAAAAGACGATATTAAAAGGAGAAGAAAGGATAGAAGGCACTTGGTTTCTTTGTAGTACACCAAATGAGAGATGGAATCGCACCACCTATATTGAAAAGAGAGAATGCAAAAAATTTATTCACTAGTATTCTATTCTAAAAATAATGGGTGCTTACAAGTATTTATAAGAACTAAGAAACCCTAGAAAGACATGTGTGCCACATGTGCAAACAACACAAGCCATCAGAAATAACTTAATACATCCCATAAAGTTTGATACTAAAATAAAATAAAATAAACTTCCTAAATCAACTACTAAGCTCAAATAATGATAATGGTGACTCCAATTGACTAGATCCATCTCAACGGTTCAGATCAAGCCAACTAAGATTTGATAGGCAAAACAGCTCCAAAACCCGATCTAATGAAATGACCGGTTCGATCAAGCTTTCCAAACAATCTAATCATAGAACTATGCACAGGCATTAGATCCGATGCTCATCTCCCCACCATAACGTCTCGACAATTGTGTGATGTCGCTTCTGAGATTTTCGACAGACTCAGTAGCCATCATGGACTTCCTCGTCATAATTCCAATTAGTGACAAACTATGAAGCACGGATACTTCGAAACCCTTCGAGTATCCGTGTCGGGTGCGTGTCCGACACGGATAAGCACAAAATTAATTAAAATATTTTTTAAATACGGATACGCCACCGATACGCCCCGATACGTCACTGATACATCACCGATACACCCTAATATGTCAACGATATGCGTAGGATATAGCACGCGACACGGCAAGACACGTCCGAACATGCAACATAGATTTATATAATTTAAAAAAAAAAAAAATCTACGCAATCAATATAGCTTTAACTAATAAATCTTGGAAAAACAGTGATTTAAATTACTCAAATTTTAACATCTAAAATCACGTGACCGAGATGATAAAATGGAGTTCATATTTTACTTTTTTACTTTTATTACCATTATCTATATTTTTTAAAAAATAGTCTTTTTGAAATTTTGATAAATAGTTTTTCTAAATATGGAAGTTTTAATTTTTTTTTAAATAAATTTATTTATTATATAAAAATATATAATTATCTCAAATTTATTTTTTATTATATGCATAATGCATGACTTCCTAAGCCCACGGATTTATATTACAAAATAGGATTATATTATTCAAATATTTTTAATTATTTAATTTCTTTATAACTTAGTTGTCCAAGTCTCTTAGAGCATCTAGTTAAATAACTAATCTTCCGAGAATGTGCAAATCACTCTATCAACACACACTGAGTAACTCCAATTTAATTACTATTTGATAATTATATTGTTATAAATTGAAATTAGAAACATAAGTATGTATGTACTGATAATTTATATTTTTATTTATGTAGATTAGTGAAAAATGAAAATAATTAATTTTAATAAATTTATGCTTATCTTATTATTTTATTTTATGTCTTATTTTTTCAAAATAGAACAACAAAATAGCTGAAATGTTAAAATATCTCATTATAGAGACGCAATCAGCCTGAAAAATGGTAAATATTAGAAGTCGTTTTACTATTATGATAACATAACTGAATAAAATTATTAATTTTTAATTAAAAAATATTTTAAAAATATTGTGCCACAATAATAAAACAATTGGGTCTCAAAATGGATTGTCACTTAAAATATTTTAAACTTTTCATCAATAATTGTCATAAATAATAATTGTAAATGTTCTTATCTCGTGCCCACAATGAATTATTTTTAACTTTTATTCAACTGAAATTGAGCAATAATTAAAGGTATTTCTTCAATTGATTTGCATGTGTATATATATATATATAATTTTTTTTAATTCGGCGTCTCCCGCCGCACCCGTATCCTACTTTTTCAAAATTTGTTGTATTCCCGTATCGGATACGTGTCGTATCCGATACGCGCACCCATATCGGTGCTTCTTAGGTGGCAAGTTGTCATGGAGGACAAGATGGAATCTATTCGTAAAAACTAAACATGGAATCTAGTGAAATTGTTGGAGGGGAAGAAAGTCATTGGTTGCAATGGGTCTTCAAAAGGAAAGAAGCATCTTTTGGTTTCAGTGATGTGATATGCAAAACAAGATTGGTAGGGAAGGTTTATGCACAACAAAAAGGTATTAAGTTCAATGAAATCTTCTAACCAATTGTAAAGTACTCTTCTGTTCGTGTCTCTCGGAGAAATCCGATAAAATTGGAACGATTACAATCCAAGAAAAAGTAATTTGCTATTCGTATTTTGATAGCTATAGTTGCATTACTTACCCAAAAGAAAATGAAAGAGAAGATTGCTTCATTTTTTACTGTGGCAAGTGTAGGGTTAAGCCATCTAATATGGACTCTAAATTGATTGTGTGGCGCATATAGGCCTGGACCTACTCGCCTTACATATGGGCCTAGGCAGACTCAAGTGGAAAATTGATGAGGCTGTGGATGAAGATATTGGCCAAATTGCACTCCAATCCTAGAAGATTTTTTACCGTGGCAAAGGTGGGGTGAAAGCATCTAATTTGAGCTCCAAGTTGGTGTCCTTAATGCATATGGACTTTACCCATGAGCTCGGGACCCATTTGAGAGCATGATGGACCCCACATGTGGGGTTGCTAGGTCAAAACCCTAGCACTATGGGTGGAAAACGAATTTCACAAGCTTGTAGTGCAAGACTCTCCAAATTTGGCAATTTTCTCACATGGGCAAGCACTTAATGGGTGTCAATGGGCTCTCCTTGAAGACTCTCACTCCACCTTGGATTCTTAGGCATCTATGACTTGCAAGCATACTAATGGTTGGAACACATCATTTTCCAAGGTGGCAAGTCTCATTGGTTGCTTCCCTCTCAAAAGGAGTGTCATCAAGCTTTGTACCTACAAATGTGAAGCACAAGCCAAGCATTGGCATGGAGGAAAGACACATGATTGGTGGAGACATGTCACTAGTCCTAAGTGTCATGAATTGATTGGATGTAAATTTTCTCTTTTCATCTTTTTTCTTTTTTTTCTCCTAACACTATAAATAGAGGTCATTGCTAACCTGTACATCGTTGAATTTTATCATCAAGTCTTGGAATTGTAGTTTGAATCAAGAAGATCCAAGTGTGGATTTTAGAATTTGAAATTCCCTTTGGAGCTAGAACACAATTGACCCTAGAGGAGGGGTGAATAGGTCAATCTAAAATCGTTGGTCCTTTTTTAAAATTACTTGATTGTTTTAGTTTAAGTACAACGGATACAACAATCAAGTGAGTGAGTGTTAGCAAAAGTGATTAAACAATCAACACAAAAAAATACCTCTAACACCACAAGCACAAGGACACAAGTTACATTCACTGTTAAGACTCGCTCAACCTTAAACTATCCCCAAATTCACTAAGTGGGGGGGCTTACACCCTCACAATTAGAGTGGGAATTCCACCTCACTCAATCGGCTGAGAATTCCACCCACTACTGTGCCAGAGACGACGCTCTAGAATTTTTTATAGTGGTTCTGGAGCCAATCCTCCTTAATCCACTCTCAGGATAAAGGTTTTAAAAACAAAATTAAAACCAAGAAACACTTGCCTTGAATCTCTTTCTCGAAGATGTATGCTTCTCAAAGATCCACCCAATGTGTGCCGACGTTCCTCCTTTTAGCCGTCGTAAAGCAATCACAATCTCAGGGTGACAAGGAAACTAGTTTTACCAAAGCTTTCCTATTTTGTATCTTTTCTTACCTCCTCTCTTTCTCTCTTTCAAACTCAATTAATAAATTGGTTGTTTATGATTCTCAGGTGTAGGCACAAGAGAATTGATCGTTCCTTAAAGTGTGTGACTCTTCTCGGTTCAAGAAAGATAATCAAATGATGACACAACACTTATATTTATAGAGGAGTCTTAACAGTTTTTCAAACTGTCCAGTACCAACAGGTCGGTGGCACCGATGGGTCGGTGTTCATATTTATTACCGTTCAATCACCCGACCGTTGCGTATTAAATGCACTCCCAACGGTATAATTACTTCCCGGCAGACAGGTCGGTGTCACCGATGGGTTGACAGTCATGGCACCAAGAGGTCGGTCCATACAAGGGTCTCGATCTGGGGCAACACCATGCAGACAGAGTTTCATGTCCCAAAACTTGTCCTGCCCGGAACGACATGTCGCCCTTTACAGAGGGATCAGTCCTGGTACTCTCGATCGGTCTTGAATTACCGTGATGTCTGTTTTCACAAGAGTCCACATGAGTTCTTAGTTCCAGAACTCATAAGTTATCATCGACGAGTCGTTGACCATGAGGGGTCATTTCAGCCTTTCACCGAGGGGTCGGTGCATAATAGACTCTTGATCAGAGACATACCCAGAATGACAGTTGACGCAGGACAAGACAAAAGGTGACCTTAAAGGTGACCCTAAATGCCTAAATGCGATTTATGCAGCAATCAGAAACTAAATGAGGCTGAAATTAAAATTAAAATTAATAATAACAATTAGAATAATAAAATCTACCACAAATAATCAATAAAATTCAGAGGATTCAATGTAAGTAATAAAATCACAATCCAAACCATGTCATAGCTCAAAATTAGAAGGCTCTCAAAACCAAAAAGATTATCAGATCACACAAACACAGATTCCTCACCAAACAAGGGTAAATTTAACTGCGTAATATGAAAAGGAAGTCAAAACAGCTTGGGACAGCGGTATTTGAAACTGTATGGGATATCTGAGACAGGGGAAAAGCCTAAGAAAGAGGTCTGGCTGGGTTCTTGATGAATGCAGAATGTCCAAAAGGGGCTAACAGCACCTGTAGAAGAACTGTTTGAGGGTAACAGCAGGTGTAGATGTGAGTTTAGGGAGGGGCGGCAGCAAGGGAAGGAGATTAGGGAGGGGTGAAAGCTCTGAATGGTGTAGGCAGGCAGATCTGGGCTGAGAGGCTGGTGGAAGATCAAGGACAGGCTATGGCTGGCAGTTGCAGCAGGGTAAGGGAAAGCATCAGAGAAGAAAAAGGGAAGAGAGAGGAGAAGAAGAAGAGAAGAGAGAAGAGGATCAAGTACCTGGAAGGGAGACAGCTTCACGCCAAACTCTCGGATTCGCTCCAAGATAATCACGGCAGAGGATTTGCAGAGAAATTCTCAATCTTGATTTTATTTCATTGAAAAAACTGTCTTTGCCCAAAGGGCTACAAAGCCTTATATAATGAATCACTTACTTAAAATAAAATAAAGCAAAAGTACAACACTACCCTTTCTTAAAATAAAACTAACTAAAAAAAAAAATAGCAAGTAAAGAAAAAGGCAACCCTTGCTTAAAATAAACACACAAAAATAGAAAAACTGGAAATAGCAAGTAAGAAAAATACTGGAAATAGCAAGTAAGAAAAATAGCAGCAGCACAGCAGGATGATGCACCGCATCAATCCCCCCATCTGAGAAAAACTCGACCTTGAGTTCAAACAGATGAGAAGACACGAATCTTCCCACGCACTCATCTTCCCAGTGTAGGGTCTTCATAGTGCAAACACGCGCACGTGAGGTCTTCAATGTCAACCAAGTGAATCTTCATCAAGCCATAATGATGGAGTTGGAGCGGCTCTTTTCCGTCGTCGCTGATAGACTCGAAAACTTATTTTGTCATTGCTGTCATCTTTTGCTGTCGAAGAAGAGGGCACCTCTGACGAAACAAAACTCCGATATCTCTCTAGAAGGTCTGGATCAAGTCGATGTAGCTCACTTTCTGTCAACCATGTGGCGTCTGTAATCGGTCTGTTTTTCCACTTCACAAAATACTTCTGATAACCTCCAGCACGTGTAGAAACAACTTCCTCATCCAGAATAGATTCTATCTCATCTCTCTTAGGTGGCAAGGAAGGTAAAGTAGGTAAAGGCTGTGAAGACTGGGAAGGTTCATGCCATGGGTCATGAAGTGGGTCAGGTAGGCCAGTAGAATGGTTAAGGAATTGATGTGATGATGGGCTTACAGGTGTAGCTGTTGGGCCTTGGAAAGGGACTAAATCTTCCACATTGAAAGTAAGACTAATACCCATATTAGATGGTAGGTCTACAATGTATGCATTGGATCCAACTCGCCTCAAAATTTTGAAAGGCCCTGCACTACGAGCATGTAACTTTTTCACAGTTCCTTGTGGGAACCGCTCAGGTCTTATGCGGATCATCACATAATCACCCACATTAAATTCTTTGAATCTACGATGAGTATCTGCAGCAGATTTATACACTTCATTGCTCATATTAATTTTTCTTTTAATTTCAGCATGCAATTCATGTATGCGATATGCAAATGATGATGCAGACTCAGATGGCCTATTTGACAAAGACATGGGAATGAGATCTATAGGCTTCCTAGGCTTATAACCATGCATGACTTCAAAGGGACTCATACCTATAGATCTATTGATCGAACTATTATACGCAAACTCAGCAATCGGTAGAACAACATCCCACGTTCGAGTATTCTCACCAACCAGACAACGCAACAGATTTCCTAGGCTACGATTAACTACCTCAGTCTGTCCATCAGTCTGAGGATGATACGCAGACGAAAACTGTAACCTAGTACCCATCATGTGCCATAGGGTCTTCCAAAAATAACTCATGAACTTAACATCCCTATCTGACACAATCGTCTTTGGTAACCCATGTAGTCTCACTATTTCTCCGAAAAATATCTTGGCAATATTAGAAGCATCGGAGGTTTTAAAACACGGAAGGAAATGGGCCATTCTAGAAAAACGGTCTACAACCACCAAAATGGAATCGTACTTCTTAATAGTCTTCGGAAGTCCAAGTACGAAGTCCATACTGATATCCTGCCAAGGAGCATGGGGAACTGGCAAAGGCGTATACAATCCCGTATTTTGCTTCCTTTGCTTTGCCAGTTGGCAAGTTCGACATTGCCCAATGATTTTAGCCGCATCTCTCTTGAGACTAGGCCAATAAAACCTGTCTTCAACTAGGGCAATCGTCTTGTCTCTCCCAAAATGTCCTGCCATACCTCCGGCATGTAACTCCCAAACAAGAAAATCACGCAGGGAAGTTCGGGGAATGCAGAGTTTACTTCCTTTAAATAATAAATTATCCACCATGAGAAACTCTTTATTACTCCTTTCTTGGTCACTCAAGAATGAAGCATACAACTCCCCAATCCGGGCATGTGGGATATTCATCCTTCAATTGCTCAAACCCAGTCACCTCTACACTCATGGAGTGTATTAGTGCAACCCTACGACTCAATGCATCAGCTGGCTTGTTCTCAACCCCGGCCTTGTGTTTCAACACAAAAGTGTATTCCTGAAGACATTGAACCCAATTGGCATGTCTTGAGTTTAACTTTTTCTGTGAATTGAGATATCTCAAGGCCTCATGGTCCGAGTACAAAACGAATTCGTGTGACAAAAGGTAGTGTCTCCAATGACGGAGTGCTTGCCTAACCGCATAGAACTCTTTGTCATAGGTGGAATATCGTTTTTTGGCTTCATTCAACTTCTCACTAAAGTAAGCGACAGGATGTCCTTCCTGACTTAGGACTCCACCTATACCAACACCAGATGCATCACACGCAACTTCAAAGACTTTAGAGAAGTCTGGTAGTCGCATGACAGGAGCTTCGACCAAACGAGTCTTGATCTCCTGGAAAGCTTTTGAGGCTGCTTTAGTCCATTGGAACTCCCCTTTTTTTAGGCAATCCGTGATGGGGGCTATGATGGAACTAAACCCTCGGATAAACCGCCTATAGAAGGTAGCTAAGCCGTGAAAGCTTCGTACCTCATGTATATTCCGCGGTTCGGACCAACTTACTATGGCCTTGATCTTTTCGGGGTCCGCTGACATACCTTCAGATGAAACCACAAACCCTAAGAAAATAACTCTATTCGACATGAATATGCACTTCTTCAGGTTTGCGTATAATTTTTCAGTCCGAAGAGCCTCACAGACTAACCTCAGGTGCTGCAAGTGTTGTTCCTGAGAGGTACTATAGATAAGAATGTCATCAAAATATACCACCAAGAATTTACCATAAAAGGTCTCAACACTTGAGTCATTACCCGCATAAATGTACTGGGAGCGTTGGTCAAACCAAAAGGCATAACCATCCACTCGTACAGACCATCTTTCGTCTTGAAAGCCGTCTTCTATTCATCTCCTGGTCTAATGCGGATTTGATGATATCCACTCTTGAGGTCAATTTTTGAAAAGATAGTAGCACGGGCCATCATGTCAAGCATGTCATCGAGACGTGGGATTGGAAATCTATACTTGACAGTGATCTTATTAATAGCCCTGCTGTCTATACACATGCGCCAAGTGCCGTCTTTCTTGGGTGTCAGGAGGGCTGGCACAGCGCACGGGCTTAAACTCTCCTTGATAAATCCCTTTTGTAGAAGCTCATCCACTTGACGCTTCAACTCTTCATGCTCCTTAGGGTTCATCCTATAATGAGGCAGATTTGGCAAAGTCGCCCCAGGGACAAGATCTATGGCATGTTGTATGTCCCTCATGGGAGGTAATTCATTTGGCAAATCAGATGGGAATACATCTTGAAATTCCTTAAAGACCGGAACTACAACCTCTGACAACTCTGTACCAACCTCAGGAGAGGTCTCTCTCGACACTAGGGCATACACAACCGAAGTTTCACTAGTCTCTCTTTCAAATTCTTTAGCAGCAATGATATGTAGAGACTTGGACTGGGTCTTTGATGGGGTTTTCGGTTTGTCCCTCTTTGTGTCATCCTGTTTTGAGTGAGGGGGCCTAGGTTGCATAGGGAGGATTTTGATCTTCTTACCATTATGCTCAAAGCTACACGTGTTCGCTTTACCGAACAGTGTCACATCATGATCAAACAACCAAGGACGACCCAAAATAATGTGTCCTACGCCCATAGGGATTACATCACACCACACAGTGTCCTGATAGGTGAGGATCTGAATGGGCACGGGGCACCGATGAGTGATCGGGATTGACGTATCATTGACCCACGCAACTCGATGAGGATTAGGATGAGGTTCAGTCTTCAAACCCAATCGAGCAACCGCGCTGGTGGATACGACATTTGCACAACTTCCACTATCCACAATCAATTTGCAAGATTTCCCACCGCACTTAATGTAAGTGTGGAAAATAGCTGTGCGCTTCCAATCTTCTGAGGGTTGAGATCGAGCAAAGGCACATCTAACTACTGCAAGAAAATCTGCATCGATCTCCTCATCAAGTTCCTCATCACTCGAAGGATATTCACCCTGAAATTGAGCTTCTATGCCATCTTCATGGGCAATCTCTTCAATAGGTGGTTCTCCCAACAAAAGCGCTCTTTCCTGGTTCCTGGTCTTAGTAGGACATTCACGAGCAAAATGCCCGAATCCCTGATAGTAGTAACACTGAGGACCATTCCTAAAAGAGCTCGCACCAGAAGCTCCCTTAAAACTTGCATCCTTGTTCTTGGATGGAGTACTGGTGGCTTGTTTGGGTTGACTCACCGTATTCTGCCGAGATCCTTGCGGATTAGGCCTAGAATTGGCACCCCGGGAGTCAAAATGCTTTGGAAGATTTGGCTTAAAGTAACCTTCTAAACCTTGGACTATTTGGTAAGTTTCCTCCAAAGTTTCCACCCCATGTAAGATAAGCTCTCGCTGGAACTCAGGACGAAGACCTACTCTAAACCTAGAAAGGGTTTGGCTGGGGTCCTCATCCAACTCGCATCTCATAAGGAACTCATCAAACTTCTCAATGTACTCATCAATGGTCTGGTTGTCCTGACGTAGAGAGTTCCATTGGTCAATGAGTTTTTGCTTGTATCTAAGAGGGATATACTTTTCTTTCAAATATTCTTTCATCTCATCCCAATGCAGATTGACGGGTTCAACTCCTTGCCTCCGGAGTTTATGTTCCACTGTGGTCCAGAAAAGTCGAGCTTGTCCCACCAACTTCATTTTGGCAAAACGGACCCTACGAGGTTCCGACATATCATGCCACTCAAAGTAGAGATCCACGTCTGACAACCAATCTGAGAAAACCTTAGGGTCTGCTCGTCCCTTAAATTCAGGGGCTTCTAATCGCACGTTCTTTAAAGCATGTTCCTCATGGTTGATGGGTTCCTGATGCCTGTGTGGCTGTTGGAATCTACCATGATCAAATCTGCGGCTTTTATGGTCTCGATTCCTAAAATTCTCATTATCCACATGAACTGACCCATTCTCATCATTCCTAGGGGTTTCAAGGACTTCAATCCGGTTTCTCAAGTCGGTTATGTCAGTACCTAAGGTATCTTGACCTCTCTTAATGTCAGTGAGCCGGGCATCTAATTGGGCAAAAGCCTGAGTAAACCAAACTGAGGGTTGATCTCCTGACATTTCGCTGGATGGTTCGGACTCTTTCTGATAGGTAACTCCACTCCTAGTGGTCATGCACGGGTAAACGCACTAGTGTTCCTCTAGACTGACAAATATAGGGATTAATGCTGACTAAATGCTATGACTTAAATCTATATGCAATGAATGTTTTTTTTTTTTTTAAAAAAAATAAATAAATAAAATAATAAATAAATAAATAATTTTTTTTTTCTAAAATAAAAATAAGATGCAACCTAAGACTGTGGGTGTTTAAGGAAACAACCCAACCTTGCTACTGATACCAAATTTGACGCAAGACAAGACAAAAGGTGACCTTAAAGGTGACCCTAAAGGTGACCCTAAATGCCTAAATGCGATTTATGCAGCAATCAGAAACTAAATGAGGCTGAAATTAAAATTAAAATTAATAATAACAATTAGTATAAAAAAATCTACCACAAATAATCAATAAAATTCAGAGGATTCAATGTAAGTAATAAAATCACAATCCAAACCATGTCATAGCTCAAAATTAGAAGGCTCTCAAAACCAAGAAGATTGTCAGATCACACAAACACAGATTCCTCACCAAACAAGGGTAAATTTAACTGCGTAATATGAAAAGGAAGTCAAAACAGCTTGGGACAGCGGTATTTGAAACTGTATGGGATATCTGAGACAGGGGAAAAGCCTACGAAAGAGGTCTGGCTGGGTTCTTGATGAATGCAGAATGTCCAAAAGGGGCTAACAGCACCTGTAGAAGAACTGTTTGGGGGTAACAGCAGGTGTAGATGTGAGTTTAGGGAGGGGCGGCAGCAAGGGAAGGAGATTAGGGAGGGGTGAAAGCTCTGAATGGTGTAGGCAGGCAGATCTGGGCTGAGAGGCTGGTGGAAGATCAAGGACAGGCTATGGCTGGCAGTTGCAGCAGGGTAAGGGAAAGCAACAGAGAAGAAAAAGGGAAGAGAGAGGAGAAGAAGAAGAGAAGAGAGAAGAGGATCAAGTACCTGGAAGGGAGACAGCTTCACGCCAAACTCTCGGATTCGCTCCAAGATAATCACGGCAGAGGATTTGCAGAGAAATTCTCAATCTTGATTTTATTTCATTGAAAAAACTGTCTTTGCCCAAAGGGCTACAAAGCCTTATATAAAGAATCACTTACTTAAAATAAAATAAGGCAAAAGTACAACACTACCCTTGCTTAAAATAAAACTAACTAAAAAAAAAATAGCAAGTAAAGAAAAAGGCAACCCTTGCTTAAAATAAACACACAAAAATAGAAAAACTGGAAATAGCAAGTAAGAAAAATACTGGAAATAGCAAGCAAGAAAAATAGCAGCAGCACAGCAGGATGATGCACCGCATCAACAGTTCTATGTTCCAGAACTTTTGTCAATCTGCCCGACCAGTCTTTTGACCACGATGGGTCGATCATGTCTCCACCGAGGGGTTAGTGAGAACAACTGGTCGATCTTACAGTGAACTTAATTCATATTTCCAAGTTCACTTCTAATTTCACTAGTCCAGCTTCCTCTCTTAGGCTTCTTATGGTTTTACCATTTGTTCAACTAAGCCTAGAGATAGTCCTCCTAAGGTGTGGATACCACCTAAAGTCATCTATGGCCAAATACCTATTGTAATTGCCATACACGATGAGCTTCAATCCGGTGGAGCATGATCTTCACTTTCGATCACCTTGAGTCTTCAAACTTCTAGCAAGTGCTTCTTCCTGAGTCATGGAATTGACAAACATAGGGACTCGGCTAGCTGGGGCACTAACAGAATTCTTGTAAAGTTCTCTTTTGAATTCTAGTTCCAAAGTTCATTTGAATTAAGTTGTGGTTTGCATTTCCTCTTTAGAACTCAGCTTTTTTAAATTTCTATTATCTCTAGGAATTACATCTTTCATTTAATTCAATTAAAACTTGAAACTACTCTCAACATAAACAAGCTACCATAAGACACTCCTGAAGCTTGTCTTTGGTTCAACACCACATCGAATTGAAGTTTGATTGGTCCCATTCGTCGGAGGTTGATACTATCTCTTCCTTCAATATTCATATGATTGAAGGTTCAATACTACATTGGCCTTCATCACATTAGATATAAGGTTTAAAAGTGATGCGGAGCATACACCGCGCTCCATGCCTTCTATTTCTATGTGTTTCCATTTTCGAATTTATTAGTTTTATTCTAGTAAGGGTAGTTTGGTAATAGTTTTTGTTATATTTTTAGAAGTATAAAGTCTTTATAAAGCTTTGCAAGCCTCATTGAGGCCTTAGAATATCGATGAATGAAATAAAGATTTACCTTTGCCTCTTGCGCATGGTTGTGGTGGTGTGAATCCACGGATATTGGCGTGAAGCCCAGGCGAGAAGCCCTCCAAGTATTGCTCCTATCTTCTTCCTCTCTCTCTCTTCTTCTTCCTTCTCTTTCCCTTTTCTTTTCTTTATTGTTGTCCTGAACCCTTTTGAGAACCCTTACCTTTCGCCAGTTCCTCAAACCCACCCAGAACTGTCCCCTCTTGTTATCGCCCCTTTCTCTTGAGCCATTCCCCTTCCCAACACCTTTCCTTTGCTTCGCCCATCCCTAAAACCCCTCCTTGGGCTTCATCCCTCTCCAAATCCCCTTCCCCAACCTCCGTTTTCCCCTCATAACCCAACCTGGGTTTTCGTCCAACCCCTACACCCCTCCTACTGCTTCGCCCCTCCTTAATCTGCCCATTAATGCTGTCCCACGACCCTCTTTGACCGTCCTATATCCATCGCCAGTCCAAACAGCCCCATCTCCCTTCTTCTTCTTCTTTGTTCCCTGTCTTCTTTTAATTCCATCGCCACCTCCCTTTCTTTGTTCCATTCGTTTTACCCCTTTCCTTTAAACCGTAACCCCACTAAAGCCCTTTCGTGACCTATCAGCCCATCTGTATCCTTTTCCTTACTCTTATTGAAACCCATTTAATATCACAAGTGCTAAGTTTGCAGGTTATTAACCCATGTTCCATTTAATTCGTTTAATTTTTGACCTCTTTATTTCCACCATTAGATTATAGTATTTGCATGATTATCTTTGGTAAGTTTATATTAATTTAGATTTTAATTTCAACCAATTTCAGATTTAGGGTGCATTATTTTCCATCTCTTTTAATCTTTAGAAAACCAAATTTAGGCATTTAGGGTTACCATATCCCTTGTCCTGCACCAAATTGGTATCAGAGCAAGGTTGGATTGTTTCCTTAAACATCCACGGTCCTAGATTTGTATTTAGTGTCTAAAAAAAAAAAAAATAGCATTGCATCTTATTTAAAAAAAAAAAAAATTGCATTGTTTATTATTAAAAAAAAAATCAATTGTCATCATTACATTCGTAGCATATAGAATTAGGTCATAGCATCTAGTCAGAGTCAATCCCCATATTTGTGAGTCTAGAGGAATCCTAGTGCCACCTAGCGAGATGTCAACTTCCCTTGCAGTGGTTAGATGTACCCTTGCCCAATCTGAATCATCTGATGATTGGCGGCGCACTAACTTCTTCCACACCTATATCAAGTTTGGCGAGAAATCCTGCAAGTTGATCATAAACAGCGGGAGTTGCACGAATGTCATCTCTACCAAAGCAGTTGCTCGATTGAGTTTGAAACCCGAACCTCATCCTGATCCCCATCGAGTTGCGTGGGTGAATAACACGTCACTCAGAGGTGTCCTGTACCCATCCAGATCCTAACATATCAGGACACAGTGTGGTGTGATGTGATTCCCATGGATATCAGACACATCATCTTGGGTCGCCCTTGGTTGTCTGATCTTGATGTGACACTGTCCGGTCGCTCGAACACCTGTTGTTTTGAATAAAATGGTAGAAAGATCAAACGTATTCCTATGCAGCCCAGGAACACCCCGTCAAAGCCGAAAGTCGTGAAGGCATTAGATACTTTAGTTGGCATGTCTGTTGAACCTGCTGATATCATAGCAAAGAAGCCAAAAGAAGAACCAATACCTTCACCATTGTCAGAGGTGGAAACTTTTCCAATCTCAGAGGTGGAAACTTTTCCAATCTCAGAGGCTTTACGAGAAAGCATAGGACTTCCAATTGTCATTGTTGGTTCAAAGACTGTTAATTTAACAGTGTCTAACAAGGAACCTACAGAAGCTGGAAATGTGGAGCCTATGGTTTTGCCTATTATGTCAAAACCACCTATCCCTGAAGGTCAAAAACTTGAAATGGAGTTGAATAGTGCTTCCCAAGAAAATCAGTTGAGTTGTCCAGTTAGTGAGCACACATAGGCGTGCAATGTTGTCTTACCTATGGCAAAAGTTGATTCAGATAGCTTGATCGATAGGTCTATAGACATGAGTCTCTCTAAAGTCATGCATGATTGCAAGCCTATAGAGCATGTAAATCTCATTCCCGTGTCAGAGTCTCTTAGGCCATTAGATTCTGCATCACCAGTTGCACAGCATATACATGATTCACATGCTGAAATTGAAAGTCAAATTAATATAAGCAATGAACAATATAAGTTTGTTGCACATTCTCATTGCAAATCCAATGAATTTGATGTGGATGATCATGTGGAGGACCTCACACCATGTCCAGTTCCAGCACCTTCACTTCCGAACCCTGACCCACTTCAGATTCACCCTGAGCCACCTCAGCATGATCCTGAACATCTTACTGGCTTTCCTTACCCACAGCCTCACCCTGATCCTATCGGCCTTCTTGACCCACAGCCTGACCCACAGCCTGACCCGCTCCATGACCCATGTCACGTACCAGTACAGTCCCTTCAGCCTTTACCTGTGTCACTATCGCCGTGATGAAAGACAACTAATAGGGTGACCCTAAATACTTAATGTGGTTCCTAAAAATTAAAAAGAACGAAAATAATATACCCTAAATCTAATATGGGCTAAAATTAAAATCTAAAATTAATATATGTAATTAATTAATATAAATTTATTACAAATAATCATGTAAGATATATTAAATCTAATGTGAATGAAAATAATAGGATCCAAAATTAAACAAATTAAATAAGTCCAATGGATAAAGGGTCGTGGGATACTGGGATGTACTGGAACTTAAGGGGAGTATAAAGGGAATTAAAGAAAAGAAAGGTAGGGCAACCATACGAAAGACATGAAGAGGGCAAAAGGGATTTACGGCAAAAGGAATGAGATGCCAGGAGTAGCGGAAGTCTCAGAGGAGATGAAGATGGTTGCGGCAAACACGATATGGATCGGAAGAAGGGAAGGGAAGCGAAAAGGGTAGATCTAGTTTGGGGCTGCAAGGGATGTCCTCGGAAATCCAGGGAAGAAGAAGAGGAAGGAAAAGGGAGAGAGATAGAAGATAAAAGAAGAGTACCTGAATAAGAAGAATGGTCTCACACCAAGCCTCACGCCGTAGCCTCACGCTCTTTGGAATCACTCCAACAATCAATCACACCACTCACAGGTATTTTGCGAAAACTTTCTCAAGCTTTTATTCATTCCACCATATTCTCCCAAAAACGGGATTACATAGGTATTTATAATAATCTCAAAGTAAGAAAATAGCAACACCTAAATTAGAAACCTCTAAATATACTCAAAACGAAAATAACTCACTGAAAATAGTAAATCCTAATTTCTAATTACAACCAAATAAAAAATAGAAAGAAATAATAAAAAGAAATCTGCTGGGATCTGCTGGTCCGCATCACGCAGCCTCTACCTTTCTTACATCTTGGCTTTCCTAATCTATCTCATGACCCATGTCCTATACATGCACATGTCCAGCCCATTCAGCCTGTACCTCCCTAACCTTTTCAAACCCCAACAGCTACACCATCTAGCCCACTTTCACAGTTTAGACCTACCTTCAATCCTGATCATCACATTGACCTTCCTACTGGCTTTCCAGACCCCCTTCATAACACATGGCTTGCACCTATACAGCTTTCACCGATCCTACCTCTCTTACCTTCCTTCCCACCCGAGAGAGAAAAGATAGAATTTATCTTGGTCGAAGAAGTTGTTTCTACTGTTATAGGAGAACATCAGTTATATCCGATGACGTGGAAGCCCCGGTCCATGACTATTGCCACTTGGGTGACCACAGGAGAGTTACAGTACCTTGCTCCGAATTTACTGGAGAGACATCAGAGTCTTGTCTCAGAAGAGGAACATTATACTCACATCTTGCATTTGTCGCCATCCAGAGTTGATCATGACGTCAGTGTCGGATTTCATGTATACCATCGATGGCGGGAGAGAGTTGATCCAACATTTTTATTATGGCCTGATGATGTTCTGCCTGGTTGACATTTGAGGACCTCATGTGCATGTGATTATACATTGAAGACCCCACATTGGGAAGTCACGCGCGTGGGTAGATTTTTGTCTTTTCATCTGCTTGAACTCGAGGTCGAGTTCTTTTTCAGATTGGGAGTTTGATGGGAGCATACACCGTGCTCCACGCCTTCTATTTCTCTGTGTTTCCATTTTCGAATTTATAAGTTTTATTTTAGTAAGGGTAGTTTGGTAATAGTTTTTGTTGTTACATTTTTAGTAGTATAAAGTCTTTATAAAGCTTTATAAGCCTCATTGAGGCCTTAGAATATTGATGAATGAAATAAAGATTTACCTTTTCCTCTTGAGCATGGTTGTGGTGGTGTGAATCCACGGATATTGGCGTGAAGCCCAAGTGAGAAGCCCTTCTTCCTCTTCTTATTCTCTTTCCCTTTTCTTTTCTTTATTGTTGTCTTGAACCCTCTTGAGAACCCTTACCTTTCGCCAATTCCTCAAACCCACCCAGATTTGTCCCCTCTTGCTTCCGCCCCTTTCTCTTGAGCCATTAGCCATTGCCCTCCTTCCCAACACCTTTCCTTAGCTTCTCCCATCCCTAAAACCCTTCCCTGGGTTTCATCCCTCTCCAAATCCCCTTCCCTAACCTCCGTTTTCCCTTCCTAACCCAACCTGGTTTTTCGTCCAACCCCTACACCCCTCCTACTGCTTTGCCCCTCCTTAATGTGCCCATTATTGTTGTCCCATGACCCTCTTTGACCTTCCTATATCCCTCGCCAGTCCAAACAGCCCCATCTCCCTTCTTCCGCCTCTTTGTTCCCTGTCTTCTATTAATTCCATCGCCACCTCCCTTTCTTTATTCCATTCGTTTTACCCCTTTCCTTTAAACCGTAACCCCACTAAAGCCCTTTCGTGACCTTTCAGTCCATCCGTATCCTTTTCCTTACTCTTATTGAAACCCATTTAATATCGCAAGTGCTAAGCTTGCAGGTTATTAACCCATGTTCCATTTAATTCATTTAATTTTTGAACTCTTTATTTCCACCATTAGATTATAGTATTTGCATGATTATCTTTGGTAAGTTCATATTAATTAATTGAATATATTAATTTAGATTTTAATTTCAGCCCATTTTAGATTTAGGGTGCATTATTTTCCATCTCTTTTAATCTTTAGAAAACCAAATTTAGGCATTTAGGGTTACCCTATCCCTTGTCTTGCATCATGCAGTCTCTTAAGCAGTGGTACAAGCACTTTTCTATTCGTATTTTGATAGCCATAATTGTATTACTTAACCTTGAGTTAGAACAAATTTCTATTCATGAATGTTGAAGAAAAAAATTTACATAACAATGTTTATATGCATTAGCCATAAGGTTTAAAAGTGAAAGGCAAATAAGATCATGTGGTGCATATTGAAAAAGTCGCTTTATGGCTCGAAGCAATCTCCTAAGCAGTGGTACAAGCTTTTCATTACGTTTATGAGCAAGCAAGGCGCACTAGAGGCATGGTTGGTGTGTATTTACTTTAAGAAGCTTCCGCATAATTCTTTCATTTATTTGGCAATTAATGTTGAAGAAATGTTAACCACCACTAAAAACATGTTTGAAATAAATAAGTTAAAAGCTCAACTCAACAATGAGTTTGAGATGAAGGATTCAGGTGCTGTAGACAAAACTTCAAGTATGGAAATCGAAAAAGACAGAAAAATGGGCAGATTGTGTCTATTTGAAAGGAAGTACATTGAGAAAGTTCTAGCATGCTTTGTTATTGATGAAAACTATCAGCAACCCACTTCAGATTACCGACAACACAATCACCAAGCACGATTCATGAACGAGAATATTTGTCAAAGGTTCCAAATTTGGGCATGGTAGGTAGTATTATATATGCTATGGTGTGCACAAAGCCAGATATTTCACATCTAGTGAGCGTAGTTAGCAGGTAAATAGCAAATCCAGAAAAATGCATTGGCAAATTGTTAAGTGCATTTTGCATTACTGAAAAGGTACACAGGAGGATGTGTTGCTTGACACAAATAGTAGTAAGAAAACAATGATCTTTAGTATGTAGATTCCGACTATGTAGGTGATCTCGAGAAAAAAAAAATATAAGAAACAAGCTAGCTTTTCACGCTTCAAGGTAGTCCTATTTGTTGGAAGTTAATGCTACAACTGGAAATCGCTTTGTCTACTATAGAGGCAAAATATATGGCACATATAATAGCAGTTAAAGAAGCTATTTGGTTAGAGAGTTTAGTTGGTAAGCTTAGTTTGACACAAAACAAACCGTGTGTCTTGTCAACAGTCAAAGTGCAATGCACTTCACGAAAAATCAGGTTTACCATGTACGGCCCAAAGACATTGATCTGCGGCTATACTACATGTGATAAGTGATTTCTGATGGTAGCATCTCTTTGAAGAAGATTCACGACCAGAGATAATTTAAGGTCCAGGAGAAGCATTAGATACCCAATGGGCATATGAAGAACGGGTTGACGAGTATCTTCATGGAGGCTACAAGTAATTCCTGCTAAGGTGGAGATTGTTGTAAACAAAAGGTAAAAGGTGGATTGAACTATAATTAGAAGGTAGCTGACCCAATTGGCTTCTGATGACTCTCTCTCTCTCTCTATTTTTAAGGGATTGCCATAAGCCCATAACGGATTTTTCTATCTATTTTTGGAAACCCATAGTCTATGTAAAAGACGCTTTGGCCCTTAATTGCAATAAAAAGAAATGTGAGATTCTTCTTTTTGGTCTCTTTCGAGAGTGTTTTGAGAGTTCTCTTTTCTAATTTGAGAGTACTTTTGCATGTGAGACTGAGTGGTGATCATTTGGGATTGTACTCAATACCTTCTAATTGTCACATTCTTTTTTTCTCCTCAAATTATTGAAGCCATCATCCCTTTTATTTGTGGACATGTGCATCAATGCCAAACCACATTAAATTCTTGTGTCACCCTATGTCTCATATTCATGTGATTTAATTTTTATTTATTTTCCTATTGCAATATTTCAATTGCACTATCTCCACATCAGAACATTCCATGGACCCTTTTACAACTCGATATATCAATTGTTAGAAAATGGGTCTTACCTAAAACTACATTTTTTTTTTCTAAAACTGAGGCATTTAACGCACTTGGAACATGGTTTCAGGTAAATTCAGTTTCCAGCTGAGCTTTCCAGCATCCAATCCGCCCTTACCTAGTTATTTTCTTTCTTTCTTTCTAGAAAGTAGTAGTCAAATGCCATTTCACGAGAAAAACGGATCATCTTTCCGAATTTAGATTTCAGGCTTCCAGAATCTGCATTTTATCCAAAAATCAGAAGTGCCATCACCTAGTTGTTTGTATCGATACATGGAAATGGAAGCCCGATCCAGTAAATGGTCATTTTTGCAGAAAAGCTCTTTCTTTCATATGCATCAAAACAATGCAAAATCTACTAAATTTCCCATAGTAGAATAGGTGAAGCCAAAAGAAAAGCCAATCAGGAAGACGTATAACGAAAGGAAAAAATGGGGGAAAGGAGGAAGTACCTCAATTGATGAAAAAATGAGTTAGGGAGACGGGGGATAGAAATCAAAGGATGAAGGCACACGTCTTTGAACTGCTGAAGAGATTTGAAAAGCACCTTTGACGCTATAGCCCTCCTCGCCATTGCACACTCACTAGCTCGCTCGCGGTCTCTCTCTCTCCGTAAAGGGTGGAGAAGATGGATAAGTCTGTTCTGGGGTTTGTCGAGGGAGCGAGACTGATGGATTACCGTTTTGGCAATCGAAAGGCGAAAATGCTTGTCTCACGGCCTCGCACGATCAGAGCAGGTGTCAATGAAGTGTGCCCGTTCAACGTTGGGTTTCGGCTGGGATTTCGAATCAGGGAAAAGTTTAATTATTTTATAATTGCTTGTACAATTCTAAAGTTGCACGTGATATTGCTTTTAGTTTTATTTCTATTTTATATATAAAATTTTAATTATATAAATTAAAAGTAGACTTAAATATTTAGTAACTAAAATTAAATTTTTAGTCATTTGACTTTAACATTCAAAATTGACAAATATTCTTAAAAAAATTTGATATCTAATAATTTTGATCTTTAACATCAAGTGGGTAGCAATTAATTTTTAAAATAAAATTTTGATAGATGGTGAGTCTTTAATTATTCTTTCAATCTCTATATGTAGAATTTTAATTTGTGAACTAAAAAATAAAAATAAAACTGGTGTCAAGTATAATTTTGTGATATATATATATATATATAGTAATTTTCGTTCTAAGAGAAGAAAGAGAGGGATTTCGTTTATATAATGTGAGGTTTCGACCGACCCAAGGTATTTGAATAAGAAGGAATACTCCAAAACGTGTAGGCTTTGCTAAACTCAGAGTTTTACAATAGGATGTGGGGTCCACTAGGCTAGCAACTTTAGAAATTGCAATTAGGAGAAAACGTGTTAAGGCTTGAGCTTTCGTAGAGAGAGAAGGGAAAGGTGGGTTGGCCTTGGGATGTTTCTCCAACTAGAATTAGTTTTCTAAATACAAGCGATCATGGAGTCTATTTTCAAAAAGGGTGGTCATATAGATACCCGATTTTTCTACTAGCAGACGCCCGAATTCAAATTCTTAGTGCGAAATTACATTTTTGCCCTTTGCTTTTTGAGAAACGATGAACCATCACTTTTGAGAAAATTTCAGTACAAATTTAATCGTCCAGACGATCGAACTAATAGTTTATAAGATCGTCTGAACCATCACTTTGAATGGTTCAGACTATCTTAATCGAGAGACCAACTGTTAAATTATGGTTCTCTCAGTTAAGATCGTCCGAACCATTCAAAGTGATGGTTCGGACAATCGAACTAACTAGTAGTTCAAAACGATGCCCATTTCATTTGATCCCATTCATTCAAAAGAAACCCTAACCCTCTCCTTATTCCCTCTCATTCTTTCGACTGTGCCTTCTCCCTCCTTCAAGATCCTTCGATAGTACCCTCTCCCTCCTTCAAGATCCTTCGATAGTACCCTCTCCCTCCTTCAAGATCCTTAGATGTAAGTCTTTATCACCTTATTCTTTATGTAGAAAATATATGACTATGTACTAAATTTTAATAGTCACTTGAGAAAAAACTGGCAAACTCGTTGTTTGTGATTCATGAAAATCATCTACGTTAGGCAAAACATTTAAATATACACTTGAGGATGCTCTTGCAGTAATCTATTTGGACATATTCTAGAATTATGACCAATATTTTGGCATATCCTGCATTTTCTTGCATTTAATTGATTCTCTAGAATCTCAAATGCAGAAGGATCTCGTCTTGTATAATTTTGAGACGACTTTGAATTCTTTAAACCTGGATGGCGTCCTCTAGGATGCTGCATAATAGGATGATTGATAGGCATCTCATCACTAGCAAGATTTTGTAAATGATTTCGGAGTCATTCTAGATCAAATGAAGACAGATTTCCATATTTATTCTTAATGCCATCAAAGAAAACATTTAATTGATCCCCAAGCCGATTTTCTTCAATGTTCAAGTCTTCCAATGAAATCAAATTGATTCTTCATTGTGGATGAATCTGATCCAAATGAAACTTGTACATCCACCTCATTCTGTGCGCACACAGTAAGCCCATTGAAGTTGTAAACTCGAATGTACAAGTCTCCGAAAATGAACTAATTATAAACATAACATGTTGCTTGTAAAGCTCATTTAATGCAAACTGTGACACTTTGCTGTTCAATTCGTTAAAATAAGAAATAGAAACAGTATGAGTAAATCGAATTTTTTCATCATCGAGTTAAAGCTTGAACTCTTTAAACTGATTTTCAATGGCATGGCATATCTTTCTTCGAACAACATCAAAGTCACCAATGGATGTATCTATGTAATGTTTCAACACAATATGTGCACCTTCAACCCTTAAAGTAGCTCGATTTTGAAAATGTAAACACCAGCCGATCCATGCCTTGACGAATTATTTTTTATGTGGGATCTGCGTGCTTGTTAAATAATTCACTGCCTGCGAATCATCTCTAAGATTACGTTTGAATGCCTCAAATGCTCCATTAAATTCTGCTTCGGATGACGACTGACCAATGCATTCTATACTTCCACTTTCTTAAAAGGAGGTTTACAACGAGCAACAATATTCTTGTTGATGTGTGAAAAACACAATCTATGAACAACATTAGGAAAATCTGAATCAATGGCATTCTTTAAAACCAAATCTCTATCAGTCACAAAAACTTGTAGATCATGATGAACTCCTAAAACATTTTTGAACATCTGTAATGCCCATACATAATCTTCAAAAAATTTCATTTCTTATACATGCAAAGCATGATAAGAAATTCGTATTAAAACTTGTGACACCAACAATATTAAGCAATGACATACGATATCATTGGTTTTGTATGTGTAATCCATCAGAAAGACATTATGATAGCTCTTAGTAAGTATAAGAGACAATGGATGTGCAAAAAAAAGATGGGATAAATGACCTGCATTGTCATAATCAAGGCAATATTGGAAACCATCTTTTTGAAGATCATCTATCAAAGCTTCAATTGAAGTACGACCTTTTAGTTGCTCTTTCTGAATCGAGATCAAAAAATTGTACAAATCAGTGGATGTCACTCTAATGGCTAAATTTTCATTTCTAAGGGTCGTCAAGATCTGGCGGGGTGATATGTTGCTACTATTCATTTCAATGATCATTTTTTTCTCTTCATCTGAAAACCTTCGTGTACTTGGATGAACTAATAATACATTCGAGAGATCATAATTGTGCTCCAAATTTTTTATGGTCAACTTCCATGACCCATCAACAATTTGTTTCCCTCTTACTTCAAATGGATAATTGATAAGATGAGAGAATGCTTTCTTTTTCCTCTCATCATCTTGTAAATTAATAATGCTGTGATATTTACCTCATCTATCACACCCAAGTAATAATTTCTTCTCTTTATTATATGACCTCTTAATGATACATACAAATCCTTATGCAAGAGCAACATCCTTAACATACTTTACAAAATCGTCGTGACTTGAAAAACAACCCTCAACAAACTCCATATCACTTGACGATTCAATAAAATCCGCTCACTATAATCCATAATAATGATTTCTAAAAATTAAAGAGATATAATAGCTATACAGTCTTGGGTTTGAGAGAGAGAGAGTTACCATCGATTCGAGCTCCAAGATTCAGAGAGTAGCTTCAAAGAGACACCATCGAACCGATATAGGAGATTGAGAGAATGGAATGGAATGTTTAAGGGAGAAGGATTTGGAAAAGGGTGTTCGATGGAGAAAGGTTTGGAAAGGGAGTTCGATGGAGAAGGGCTTCAAAATGGTGTTTGACGGAGAAGTAGAGAGTTAGGGTAAGATGTGAACGAAAATGGGATCGAAATGTGCATATTTTGAACTAAAATCGTCGTTCTCTCGATTAAAATTGTCCGAACCATCCAAAGTGATGGTTCAGACGATCTTAACTGAGAGAACCATCATTTTACAGTCGGTCTCTCGATTAAGATCGTTGGAACCATTCAAAGTGATGGTTCGGACGATCTTATCACTATTAGTTCGAGCGTCCGGACGATTGAATTTATACTGAAATTTTCGTCCGAACGATTCATTAGTCCGAACGAATGAAAAATGTTTTGCCTTATGATTCGGACGATGCAGAGGGTTCATCATTTTCTCAGAAAGTGAAGGGCAAAAAGGTAATTTCGCACTAAGAATTTGAATTTGAATTTGAGTGTCTGCTAGTAGAAAAGTCGGGTGTCTATATGGCCACCCTTTCGAAAATTGCTAATGTTTTTTTATCAAAGCCAAAAACATGTAAAAGGATTTAAGGATCAAACTTTCCACCAAAATAATTTAAGGATAAAATTTAATTAGACAAAATAATTTGGATTTTATAATTTCGTCCAAGAGGGGCAATTTGATCTTTTCACAATCTTCCATTTAATATTGCAAAAACATGAATTAAATATATTCCATTAGCAATTTATTTTAATTTGATCTTTTAAATTTAGATATGATTAGACATTTTTTTCTTATTGATTAAATATTCAACTCAAGGGATTAAAAATTGTGTGATCTACTTGAGGAGAGTGTGTGTGCATTTGGGAGAGCTAATTTAAATTCAATTCTAAGTCTCAATGTGTTTTTCAACTTAATTCTGATAAAAGAACACAGTAGCACAAATAAATATTTATTTGTTTTCAACTAGTTCTACCCACTACCACTGACCCGCTACTCCAAGTTAGGTCACTACATTATAAATTTAGTTAGTAAGTTTTACAAAACACAATATTTAAATCATATCTATTAGATCTATTTATTTATAAAAATATTTTAAATTAATATTTTATTTTATAATATCAAACTGGTAAAAATAGATATTTAAATCTAAATATAAATTTTAAGTTCTCATTAAATTAAAGAAATCTATTTATATATAACTTTATATTCAAAATAATTTATTTTAAATATATTTTTATATTTATATAACTTATGGTATCTAATCTAGGACTCTCTCAACATTTTACTAGTTGCCACTCACTTTCCTAGTTATTGCTGACAAATGACCACTCACAACCATTGTCACAAATCTCGTTCTTGGGATATTAACAACAATTATAATAGAGATATATTTTTAAATTGTCGGGTTTTTATTGGGAAAATCTCACAAAAAAATAATATTTAAAAAATAAAAAATATGGTTGGAGTTTGAAAAGATAGATGATATTTCAGAAATAAAAAATATATATTTGGCCCAAACATCTTTAACGAGAATTTAACGATAAAATCTTGCGGGAATTTACTGTTTCTCACGATAAAAACGTGTTTTTAACATGAATTTACCGTTAAAAACAGAAGACACGATGAACTCACTTTTTTAACGCTCAAAAGTTATTTTGTCGATATTTCATGATAAAAACGAAAATATCGATGATATTTGTTCACAACTATAATGGCCAGAGTGCTAGAGCCTCATGATAGAGTTTCTCTTATTTCAAATAAATACCATTTGTAGGTGCTAATAAAGGGAGACACTGTGAAAAACTTTTTATGTGCACTGGATTTTTTTATTCCCATTTTACCCTTTCTCTTTTTTGAATACACTCTCACCATTTCCCACGGAGAGCGTTGCGAGTGATCCCTCTTTCCAAGACTGTCGTTGTTCTCCCAATTTATCTTCATCTCTCATGCTGCCGCCTGCAACCCGCTCTCCTTCTGGCCATTCACTTCCAACACGTCCCTCCTCCTCGCTTTGACTTTCCCTTTATCACACAAAGAAAACAAAACTCCGAAAGAGAGGAGAGAGATCAGTGCAGAAAAGTAGTGTGCCAATGGCTTCCAAGCAAGAGAGAGAGAGAGAGGTTACTGGAGAGAGAAGAAGAAGAAGTTGGCGAAATGAAGAGGAAGCTGCCAGTGTTGCGGCCATGTTAGAATTATTTGTTTAATGGAAGTGAGTGTTTGGGCATTGAAACATCATTTAAAAAATTCTCAGAGTATTGTCTTATTATGCCCAAACATACATAAGATTAATCTATTTACTAATTGCCACAAGATCATGAAGCAAACTGATGTTTTACAAAGATCAAAATCATTATAATCATAAGGCGGAAATAAACATCATTAACAAAACCAAAACACATACCTGAATCCATCGCTAATCAAAGTGTATTTCTACTGTCGTTTAGCTGCACTTCTTTTTTTTCTCTTCCAAGCACAGATTCGAGACAGGTAATTTGATTTCTCTACAATGCACGAACATCATAAGGTTCCAAAAGCCTCTGGATTTCTCTTCTTTTCTCTTCCTTAGACTCTCTCAGATTTTCATAAGGTGATGAGTCAATTGAGAGAGAAAAGTGCTGAGCAAAAAGGAGGACCCAAATGGCAGTTTCTAAGTCTTAAACCCATACATCACCAAAGTGGGTAACTGGCTCAATTATGTCTCCAAACCGTTACATGCAATACCATGAATGTGATACCCTTCATTTCAAATTCAATTTCAAATGATGTGTGGGCCACATCATAGAGATGGTCGTTTCATCTTACATTCTGCCACTTGGCCTACATCATCATCATCATTAAATCTAAAACAAGGTTAACATAAGGTGCGCGTATAATTCACATTCAAATAATAATAATACGGTTATAATCATAATGTTAATACTAAGCGACCCGCAAATGTGAGCAATGGTGGTTGCATATCATCTTCACCGACATGGTCCCTTCCATCACTATAACATAAGAGACCCACTTAGCATAGCTCTTTAAGCGAGATATATTTCATTATGGTCCACATAAGTGTCTTAATATAAAGACTATTCTTGTTAGTGATAAACAATCACATATAATCTATACAAAATAAAATAAAATAAATAGGAATAAAATATCAGAAACGCTATTGTGGGTACTCAAGTGTCAAATATAGTACATATATATGCATAATGCAACTCAAAATACATTAATTAATCATAATGGATTACATTCAAGACTCATTCGATTGACATGTTCTTTAAATGTGTTTATTGGTAATCTTTTCGTTAACAGATCAACTATCATGAGTGGAGTGCTTATGTGCTCAATTGACACTGTCCGTTCCTGATTTTCTTCTTTTACGACAAATTACTTCAATTCTATGTGTTTCAATCCATTAAAATACTTGTCGTTCTTAGAGAAGAAAACTGTTACGGAATTATCAAAATAAATTCTCAGCGACCTGGCAATATTGTCAACAATTCCAAGTTCTGAGATAAAGTTCCACAATCACATTCTTTGAATAGTGGCTTCATAACATGCCATAAATTCTGCTTCCATAGTTGATGATGCGGTGATAGTCTGTTTGGTATTTTTTTATGAGATTGTTCAGCTAGCCATAAGGAACAAATAACCAACCATTGACTTTCTACTATCAACGTATCAAGCAAAGTCCGAATCCGAGTAGCCAACGACATCCAGATTGTTGGACCTCCTAAATGTGATCATGAAATCCTTAGTAGCCTGCAAATATCTCCTAACTTTATTTACAACTTTCTAGTGATTTATTCCTAGGATTATTTTGATATGTGCATACTGACGGTCTGGTACATGCATGTGCATACATAAGACTACCTACAACAGAAGCATAAAGGATTCCCTTCATTTTTTTTTTCAAGTTCGTTTTTAGGACATTGCATTAGACTGAATTTATCTCCTTCTTTTATATAGGGGCATCTTTAGGGGAACAATGATCATTAGTGGAGAGCAAAATGTCATCAACATACAATTTTAAGAAGATATATTTGCTCCCACTAACCTTCAGATATATACACCGATCAACGGTATTTTCCTTAAAATCGAAGGAGGTAACGGTATCATTAAACTTAAAATACCATTGCCGGAAGGCTTGCCTTAGGAACATAAATTGATTTCTTAAGTTTGCATGCCATGTGTTCCTTTTCCTCTATGGAGAAACCTTTAGGTTGATCCATATATACATCCTTATCTAGATTACCATTCAAAATGCAGTTTTAACATCCATCTGAAGTAACTCCAAATTATAGTGAGCTACTAGAGTCATAGCTATTCTGAAAGGGTCATTCCTGGATACATGAGAAAATGTCTCTTTATAATCAATGACATCCTTCTGAGTGAAACCCTTGGCCACAAGTCTTGCTTAATACCGTTTGATATTGCCCTTTGAGTCTCGTTTAGTCTTAAAGAACCATTTACATTCAACTTCTTATATCCTTGGGGCAATTCTATTAAATCCCAGACTTCATTCTCGACTATGGAGTTTAACTCATCTTTCATGGCTTCTATCCATTTATCACAATTTTCACATTCTATGGCTTCTTCGTATGTGACTGGATTTTTAACAGTCCTCAAATCATAATCCGATTCTTGTATGTAAACCACTTAATTATTCGAAATAACATGTCTCTTTTGCCTTTGGGACCTTCTTAAGGCTATTTCCTTTTGTTGTTCTACAATCGGTTCATTAATGATGATAATTTCTTCAGGGAGTGATTCATCATTGAAGTGTTCTGTTTCATTATGTTGTTCAATGACATTAGGAACAATAATAACAGTTTTCGAAGTTACAGGCATAGGGGATTGTACCCGTACTTCTTGTATATTCACACTTCTTACTATATCACTCCACTAACCTCATCATTCTCTATGAATCTTACATTTCTGGTCTCCACAATCCTTAGTCTATGGTTTGGGCAATAAAATCTATACCCTTTGGACTTCTCAAGGTAATCGATGAAGTAACCACTGATTGTCCTCTCATCAAGTTTCTTTTCATGTAAATTATATATCCTTATTTTCGCAGGACAACCCCATACATGCAGGTGTCTTAAACTAAGTTTCTTTCCTGTCTACAGTTCAAAAGATGTCTTAAGAACTAACTTACAAGGAACCCAATTCAATATGTCCCCGAGTGTTAACTCGTTTCATCATACCTACCATAATACTCACCACCCCTATCAGATCTTATGACCTTCACATTCCTATCTAATTGTCTTTCTACGTCAGTGATAAAAATCTCTATAGAATTAACCGCTTGAGATTTATCGTGCAATGGATAAATTTAACCATACCATGAAAATTCATCTATAAAAGTGATGAAATATGATTTTCCACCAAAAGATGGAACATCAAATGGGCCACATACATCAGTATAGATCAATTCAAGTAGCCCTTGACTCATTAGATGGAGTGAGTGATGTCCAATTTTCTTAAGTCCAGTCCCCTCTTAAATCAACATATTTGTCAATTCATTGATTTGCCTTTTGTCTTTCATAAAATTATAACTAATTTGAAATGGCTCGTACTAAGAAGGTAGAGAATTCATAATGAACTGGACAATGAAAAATCATCTACACTCATTCCAAGGTTCTTTAATTGAGCAGCTATGTTGGTCATTTCCATCACATAATCATACATTCCTCAAGTTTCATCACATTTTGTTAGTGCCCCGGGTCCCTAAGTTTGTCAATTGCATGTCTTGGGAAGAAGCACTTGCTAGAAGCTTAAAGACCCAAGATGATCAAGATTAAAGATCATGCTCCACCGGATTGAAGCTCATCGTTATGGCAATCACAAAACAATTATTTATCCATAGATGATTTTAGGTGGTACCCACACCTTAAGAGGACCATTCCTAGGCTTAGTAAAACAAATGGTAAAATCATTAATAGCCTAGAGAGAAAGTTTGACGGTGAATTGGAACCCAACTTGGAAATATATATGTGGTTTCACTGTCAGCTCGACCAGTCGTTCTCACCGACCCATCGGTGGAGACATGATCAACCATCGTGGTCAAAGACTGGTCGGCCAGATTGACAAAGGTTCTAAATCATAGAACTGTCAGTCTGGATGTGCCTTTGATCGAGAGTCTCATATGCACCGACCCCTCGGTGAAAGGCTGAAACGACCCCTCGTGGTTAGTGACTTTTCGATAAAAACTTATGAGTTCTGGAACTTAGAACTCAAGTGGGTTCTCGAGAATACAGACATATTGGTAGTTCAAGATCGATCGAGAGTACCAGAACGGACCCCTTGGTAAAGGGCGACAGGTCGGTCTAGGTAAGACTAGTCTCTAGACTTGAAACTCTGTTAGCATGGTGTTGCCCCATACCGAACCTCTCGTATGGACTGATCTATTGGTGCCATGACAGTCGACCCATCGGCGACACCCACATGTATGACCGTTGCTGAAACTGGTTGCCTTATCTATAAATACCAATGTTTGTGCAACTAGTTGACATCCTTTGGCAAATCAGTTGGACCCTCATCATTATCAATGGGCAAACAAGGGCCAACTAAAGGATCACTCTCTCTCTCGTGCCTACACTTGGGAAATCTAATACAACCAATCACATAGATTGAGTTTGTGAGAGAGAGAGAGGAGAAATGATAACAAATTAGGAAAGATTTGGTTAAACCAATTTCCTAGTCACCCTGGAATTGTGATTGCTATACGACGGCTAAAAGGCGGAACGTCGGCACACATTGGATGGATCTTCGAGAAGCACACATCATCTAAAAAGATCTTCAAAGGTAAGTGCATCTTGGTTTTAATTTTATTTAAAACCTTTGTTCTAATAGTGGATTAAGGAGGATTGGCTCCTGAATCACTATAAAAAGTTCTAGAGCGTCGTCTCTGGCACAATGGTGGGTGGAATTCCTATTCTAATTGTGAGGGTGTAAGTCCCCACTTAGTGGATTTGGGGATAGCTCAAGGTTGAGCGAGTTCTAATAGTGGATGTACGTTGACTAATCGAATCACTATAAATTTGGTGTTTGATCTTTGTGTGTTTGTATTTAGTATTTAAGTACTTTTCTCAGCACACATCACTTTGCATGTTGATTATCTTATTTTACACATTGTACACAAGCATCGATAATCAAGCCATATGCAAAATGTTATAAACTTAGTGTGATCGTTTAAAGAAATTATAAACAATTTATCACACTAAACAAAACTCTTGATTAATGTTGTTATTCCGCTGCACTTAAACATTAAGCAATCAAGAAATTTGTAAACACCATGGAAACTGGGATTGACCTTTTCAACCCCCCCTCCTTCTAGGGTCAATCGTATTTTAGCATCATGAGAATGGACTTTCAATTGGTATCAAAGGCTCGTGCTCTTTTCAAGGATCTAACCATCTGAGTTGATCCGTGCTAGAACAATGGCTATGAGAGAAATCCATGATATTTCCAAACCTCCATTTGTGATAAAAATGTAAATGTTTTCATTAATGAATATGTGATTGAATATACAGTTCATCCATTGAAAAAATCCAAGCTAAACACTCTAGAGAAGAAGATGATGGAGTAAAGGAACTTGAGAAGGTAGTGACTTCTAAATATCCTTTGTGGCCATGTACCAAAATGTTTGCCTCTTATGTTTGGTCAACATCACGGTACAAAATCTGGGGTTTTAATTCACAAAGTCAAATTGGAAGGCACCCAAAATTAAAACCAGATTTTATAAAAGGCCATCACTGGATTGTGGACTTAGATTCCATGTCTCACAAGGTTATGTTCAAATGTTTGAAGGGATACTACTGTTGGTGTCGCATTTGAAACATGTTTTGGAATCACCTTATATCTTGCCTTCAATCCATGTTCTTGTTTGATTGTCGGATTGATCTTATGCAAGATACCCGTATGTACATGTAGGTTTGCACTCTAGTATTGGATTATACTTGTCTTATTTCATTTCATATGCCATGTGATTTGTGTATCTTTAGGAAATGAATGTAGTTTGTGCATTACTTCATGTATAAGGTGTGTATGGTACACACACACAATGTCGTTTCATTCCAAGTTATCCCTTGTAGAATGAAACATGCTATATGTCTTTAAATGGATTTTTGGTTTGCTATGAATTACTAAAAGAGTTGATCATTTTTTGATCAAAATGATCAAATGTGCTTATCTATAATCCATTTATGTACCAGCTCTTTTCGAGAATGAACCTCATTGGACTATGTTTGAAGAATGGTAAAAGTGTTCATCATGTTTTGGGGAATAAAATGATACTAGATATAAGAGTTGTGTGGGTAGCGTCATACTTCATTTCCATATGCATGATTAATATATTCAAAATATGAAATGAATGTATGATTTGTGTGCTTAAGTGTCTCATTTCAATATCCGTTGTTTTATACAATATGTGGAATGAGTTATGTTCATAGAACATCTTGTCTCTGTTAAGACCTGGAGATGCCGCATCTCATGACATCACACAATTGGGCAATATATCTGAATTGGTAAATTAAATGTGCCCAAGGTAATTGGATTGGCTTGGATCCAGGAAAAGAGATTCGTAATCCATGTTTTGTGCCTACCTTTAGAAGGATGTGTTGAATCATGTAATGGCACAGAACCTGTGTGAATGTATGTATTTAAACTGGCATTGAAAGGTTTATAAACAAAGCTTGATGAACTATGAACATTGAAAGTACACACACACACACCCCCCCCCCCCCCCCAAATTATTCTTCAAGTTAAACCTAGGTCGAATGATAAACTAGTCGGAGGAACAGACATGTCGGTACTGGTGGAAATCAAGACACTATCTGAAAGGGGGAAAAATCGAAAAGAGAGACAGGTCGATACATATCGACATATCGACACAGATCGGTCACTTGGTCACGACCCATCAGTGAGTCAGAAAAATTAAGTTAAAAGGTCTATTTCTGTGAAAATGACATATTATTTCAAAATCATCGTTCATCCTCCCGCTGAGCTCTAGTGATTTCCTCATCTCCTCCTTTGCCCTAGATTAGACAATAGGACATCTCAGAGTGAAATCTCGCCGGAAACCATGGCGTTTTTGCTTCTCTCACTCCAAGAAGCAAGGGTGTCACGGTGTTTGTGAGATTTAGTGGTCTGGTAAGCCTTGGTCATTTCTCCCCCAATGCCTAGAAAGAAGACTGCTAAGTCTCGGCCTTCGACCTCTGGTAAGAAACCTGAGTCCAGTTCTCATCCCCTTAGACGATCCCCTAGGTTCATATAGGTTGCTCCAGAATCAAGCTCTGGTGACCCTACTCCTAAAGGTACACCTCCTGTACTCCATCGTCATTATCATCTACGGTCCCTGCCAAACCTCGCAGAAACTTCTGAAGCAGAAAAAGAACTAATCTCAATTAAGGATAGGTTTGACGAGGAAGGAGAAGTGAATGAAAAAACGCAGACACCCCTTTGTCTAACAACACCAATAACCTGGGTGATTCACCTGAAGGTCAAGGGAGTGGTGAACCTGAATGACTTGTGTCACAACCGCTGATTTGATTTATCTGCAAAATTGAAGCTCAAGTCTCTTAAATCGAGGTGCATCTGGATGAACTAGATGACTTCGTGTAAAGATTCATTAAGGGTGTCTACGAAGAACTCTCTACATTACGACAATCAATCGTTAACCTTTCCCGATGAGAATCTCCTTCCCCTCCAACATCACCTCCTCCGGATGGCTCTGCTTAAGATAGTTTTTCATGCTTTGTGTCTTGTATTTTGAAAACTATGGTTTTAGTATAAAAACTAAGCATCCATGATGCCCCCTTCTTAAAACCAAATGTACTGAATGAACATTTTTATTTATCAATGAAATGATTAAGTTTGATTTAATGTGTGTGTGCTAAGTTGATGGAATGTCTTCTATCTCATGTCTATTGTTAACATGGATTTTGTTAAATAAACTAACATGCAGGTAGTTAGGGATATAAGATCAGGTTAAGATATTGTACACACCCTTGGACCTTGGGGGAGCACAAAATATATGCTGCTTAGCTGTTGTCACTTGTCATGACAGTGTAAGGAGGACGACTGATGCAAGATTGAAAGGAAGCTTGGAGAAAATTAAACTTAGAAGCAGCTAAGTTTATGGAGGAAACAATCTGAGAAGGTAGAAAATATAGCTTACTTCATGGGGGAGATGAGTCAAAGAAACTACAAAAGATAGCTTGGAGAATGGGGGAGAAGACTCTAGGGAAGCTAGGTAAATTAGCTTGACTCATGAAAGAAATCAGCTAAGGTGGAACTTAGCTTGTGCAGGGGTAAATAAACTTTGATGCACGAGAAGTGTACATTGAACTGTGGGGGAGAACAATGAGTTGGAAGTGAACTCATGAAAGCACTAAATGCAAGAAGCATGGGAGAGTGCTTGAAATCCAATCGATGTCTGCCTACTTATCTTTGTCAATTGTATGACAAAATGGGGGAGAAATTAGTAGAAACTAAAAGACATCAAAAGCCAATTATGGGGGAGTAATTGACAAGAGATTGAAAGAAGCCCAAGTGCTTGGGCCTCTAAAAAGAGCAAGCCATAAAGAAGATGAATATGAAGAAGCGAATGGACATAAGGGAATGTCTATGCTTCGAGCTTGGAAGATCAAACGCAAAGAAGATTGGGGGAGAAAATCTTCTCAACACTAACAACTTGGATAAGCTAAGGGTAGTGTTAGTTTCTAGGAAATCATTGGTTTAAGGGGGAGAATGAATACTAATCTTGTTTAGTCCATGGATGCATATTTATGTTTTGGGACTAACCCCTCTAATGATTTTCTAGTGTTGCTTGCTTATGTGCTTGAACAGGAAAACATGAAATGAATCAATTTGAACAAGAATATTCGAAGATCATAATCTTGTTGTCCAATTGAATATGCACTTGTAATCAATGTAATATTTTGCATTCAAATGTGATGTAATAAGGGTGGGATTGTAATTGAGGTAGCTTTTACGTTTTGTCATGAAATTGACAGAGGGGGGGGGGGGGGGGGGGGGAGAGATTGTTAGTGCGCCTAGTCCCTAAGTTTGTCAATTCCATGACTCAAGAAGAAGCACTTGCTAGAAGCTTGAAAACTCAAGATGATAAAGATTGAAGATTGTTAGTGCCTCGGCTTGGCCAAGACCCTAAGTTTGTCAATTCCATGATTCGGAATGAAACACTTGCCGGAAACTTGAAGACCCAAGATGATCAAGAGTAAAAATCATACTTCACTGGATTAAAAGTTTATCGTTATGGCAATCACAAAACAGGTATGTTGGCCATAGATGACTTTAGGTGGTACCCACACCTTAGAGAGGACTATCCCTAGGCTTAGAAGAACAAATGGTTAAATCATAAAAAGCCTAGTGAGAAAGCTTGACAGTGAAATGGAAGCAAACTTGGAAATATGAATTATGTTCACTGTCAGCTAGACTAGTCTTATCTCACCGACTCCTCGGTGCAGGCAGAATCAACCCATTGTGGTTAAAGACTGGTCGGCTCGAATGACATAGGTTTTGGAACGTTGAACTGTCATTTTCGGTATGCCTCTGATCGAGAGTTTTGTATGCACCGACCCCTCGATGAAAGGCTAAAATGACCCCTCATGGTCAACGACTCCTTGATCAAGATTTATGAGTTCTGGACTTAGAACTCAGGTGGGCTATTGAGAAAACAGACATATTGGTAGTTCAAGACAGATCGAGAGTAGCCAGGACCGACCCCTCGGTAATTGGCAACACGTCGTTCTGGATAAATAGTTTCTAAGTTGAAACTACTGTCAAGCATGCTTTGCACTAGAACGAATCTCTCGTATGGACCGACCCCTCGGTACCATAAGTGTCGACCCATCGGCGATAACGACATGTCGACCGGGAAAAAATATTACCATTGGGAGTGCATTTAATGCATAACGGTCGGAATTGTAATGGTAAAATTTCTTGTCACTGACCCCTCGGTGAGACCGACCTGTCGGTATATTACCGTTACTACCACTGGTTGCCTTCGCTATAAAACCAAACTTTATGCAACTAGTTGGTATCCTTCGGACGGATCAGTTGGACCCTCGTCTTTACCAGTGAGCTCAAATAAGGGCCAACAAAAGGATCACTCTCTCTTTTGTACTTGCACTAGGGGATCAAATACAGCCAATCAAATGGATTGAGTTGTGAGAGAGAGAGAGGAAGGATGATGAAAACTCATTAGCAATCAATCTGAGGATTGAGTTTGAAAGTAAAAAGGAGATAACCATAAATTAGAAAACCTTTGGTAGAACCAGTTTTCTTGTCACCCTGAACTGTGATTGATAAACTGCGGCTAAGGGGCGGAATGTCGGCATACATGGGTGGGATCTCAAAGAAGCACACATCTGAAGAGAGAGCTTCAAAGGCAAGTGTTTCTTGGTTTTAATTTTCTTTTAAAACATTTGTTCCGAAGTGAATTAAGGGGAGGTACCCCGGAACCACTATAAAAAATTCTAGAGCGGTATCTCTGGTACAAAGGTGGGTGGAACTCCCGACTAAATGGATATGTAGAATTCCTATTCGACAGTCGTGGGTGAAATGTAATGGCCCAGAATTTGTAAGTCAATGAATATGTGAATATTATTTATTTTAGTGATAAAAATTGGGAAATTTGATGGAATAAAGGGTAAATGGACCAAAATTTGGACAAGGGCCCAAGTAGGGCCCAATAGACTATGGATTGGATTTAAATTCATTTAAGGGGTCAACAATGGTCAATTGGGTCAAGGATGGCCAAATTGGGTCCAATACCCATTTGGGACCCAATGGGTCAAGATAATGTAAGCTCTAAGATAAATGGGTAAGGATAAATGTAATTGGGCCATGGGCCCAATGGTGATACAACTAGTGGGAATGGGCTTAATGAAATTTAAATCACCTAAGTTAGTGATAAATTGACCAAGGTGATGTGGCCAATTGGGACCCACCTCCACCTCACCAAATGAGGTGGCGTGTGGACCAAGAATTGGTGGGGCCGGCCACCATGGTTGACTTGGTCAACCATGGGTGGATTTCATATAGGGAATTTAATGGAATTAAATTAGGTGAGAATTAAATAACTTAACCTAATGACCAAATTAATTAAATTAACTAAACTAATCTAATCATGGTCAAAGGGGGTCAAAAGAGGGGAGACCAAAACAATCCTATCTCTAAACACCATGAAACACGTAGGGTTGGCCAGTTAAGGGCCGGGCTTTAGAAGCTCGGACTTAACTTGCGTCGTGACGTCCGCGCCCTTTGTCACTCTTCTTCAAAAAAAAAAAAAAATATAGACTCTGATTTCGCTGAAAAGGGGCGGGCGTTACAGTTGGTATCAGAGCGAAATCAGAAGAATGAATCTCTCGAAGTAAGGTTAAGACGGTGCATGCCTCACTGGCAGCTAAGAATCCCAACCGACCGACTCTTCGGAGTGCGCTGCATGGGGGCTGGGTTAATTTACTTTGATTGACTCAGACTGAAGCGTTCAATCTGAGACAACATTGGACGTAGAGAAATGATAGCAAGGGAAGGACAATCATTATAAGTGATGGACTTATCAAGCATAGCAAATAGGGCTTACTTCCCCCGAAACGAGAAAACAGAATCTAGATTTTTCCCCAAATGGATGGAACATTGATGGATTTATCAAATGTAGGAAAATTTCCCCGATCCCACCAAATGGAAAAAACATTGATACTTAGGAAATTTTTCCCCAAATTGAACAACAAACAATTGGGATTTAGAGATTTCCCCCCAGAAACAAAGGAAAACAAGTGTGCTTATTTGGCAACTTCCCCCAAACAAAATACATTGTACTGTACATAAGAAATTCCCCAAAACCTAGATTGTTTTTATTGGAACTGCTGCTGTTGATTTTTTGTATTCTATTTGTATTCTATGATACAGATATATCAAGTGACGTGTAGTATACGGAATTATGGAGTAAGGGAACCCCTAACTGTCTCATAGATTTGGTGTCTGCTTCCAGCATAGAAGTTAGCATGGACATTTATGAGGGACCTCCCGAGGAAGATGAATAGGATTTAGCATCTCTTCCTGAAGAGAATATGGAAGACTTTCCAATGATAAGAGAGTCGGTAGGGGAAATGGAACCCGATTATATGTGCGAGTTGTGCAACCAGGTTGGGCACAATTGCATATACTGCCCCTACCCTTTTGAAGTGGTATGTCTGGTTTGTGGACTACATGGACACGGGAAAGGAAGGACTAACCGTCCTTATATTGGAGGACCAGGGATAATACCTTGTTTGACATGTGGAGTACTGGGTCACACGTCGATGTCGTGCCCTGACAGTTCCTTTGTGTTTGAGGATGACGCAGGGTCTTCTACGGAAGACTAGGCTGGGGAGTAGTCAGAAAGGTCATTCAAAAAGGGTTATTTTTTCAGGGTTGTGGTTACATTTTATTACTTTGAAGGGTTTATTTTAACCCTTCCAACCCTTGTATTATGATAGAAGAATAAAGGAGTTACTAAGGACATTATGTAATGAAATTTGTTTAGGCATGAAATGTGTGTGATTTTTGGAAGGAATTATGGTGAGTAATTAAGTAAGCTTAAATGGGGGTTTTAAGATCAAAACCATGGGGGGGGGGGGGGGGTGGTTGTTTATGATTTTAAGATGTTAATGAATAAATGTTAGTGAAGTTAAAGAGTTTTAATGAGGAAGAATTATGGAGGATATCAATGATTGTTAATGGCCTCAAAAGTGGCGGAAAAGAATGAACCATGAACCAAACCATACTATGCTTATGAAGTTATGAAAATATTTTATTTAGTGTTTGCATAATGATTCCCTATGATGTTGCTAAATTGTGAATTATCAATCGTTGCAATGAGTTTATATGATGTTACTTTGATAATTGGTGGTATGCAATGAATAGTCATTGAGGAACAAGGATGTGTTATAGACTATGTATATGATGATGAGTTGATAAAGTGCCGTGAGTTGTGAATATGTAGTATGTATGAAGAGGCCGTGATATGCCAATGCGTTTGGTTGGAAACTTAGGTGGGGCTGATGAATAATTCCAAAGTTTAGGAATTTGTGGATGGTCATGGATGGTTTTCGAATGTATTGGGATGACTTGCTTTGGATGAGTAGGATTGTTATTTCAAAATCTCTAGGTGTATGTTGTAAATGGGGTAGGGCAACCTAATCATAATTATTTTGAATCACTAGATTATATTTAATGTGTTATTTCTTATGTTACCTCAAGTTATTGTTTGATGAGAATGGAGATGAAAGATCTTGTTACACATGAGTATGTTGTTCGATGATTGTGTATGATTTCAATTCTACGTGACCTGATAATGAAGGCATATGAACCCGTATGATGTTGTAGCCATTGATAACGTAGGCATGTAGGGTGGAATTTGGTGGTTGGTGAAATTTGTAATACTTGTGAATATTTTTAGTGGTGAATGGGTACTATTTGACATAACCTAAGCAAGCTAAGATGTATCACTATTTTTAGGAATCTATGAATATGTGTTGAATAATACAGAAGGGTAGGAAATTAGTATCTATATGATTTGGATTGATGTCGGGTATTGATATTGTAGGAGTTATGAACCAAAAAGGGTTAGTCACGTAGTGACTTATATGCAAATAAAAGTATGATTGCTTTTGAGAGATAGACCTAAGGGAAAGGTTAAGAGTCTAGTGAAACTTGAATAGGAAGCTATGGGCGACTGCCGAGTGAGACTGATCACCTGACTTTGTAGTTGGCCGATGGAGTTCCAGGAGGGTGAAGCTAGAAACCTACTTAAAATGGAATCAACAACGGACTTGAGCATAGGCTCGTATTGGCAGACTAACTCACACAGAGAGTAGACGAAAGAACATATGGGAAATGTCTTGGTAACAGATAAAGTGGAATAGAATACATTAATCTACATAAAATCGCAAATGGGTTCATGAGGAAAAGAGATAATATGAGACAGAGTAAATTCTGCAAGAATGAAACTCATAGGTTGATATGAGTGGTGTTGATGTAATTAAGAGGTACTTGACACGATTGAGCGGGAACAGTGAATAGACCCAGAAATGGAGGAGATATGGACCAAGATATCTACAGGCGAGGTGGTACCGGAATGGGAATTATGACCGGGACAAGATTTTTTATTCCGAGGTAGGACATATGTGCTTGAGAGCTGCAGAAGGGAGTATTGGTTGAGGCACACCAAGCCAAGCTCTCTACCCATCCGGACAGCGCCAAGATGTACCATGATCTTAAGAGGCACTATTGGTGGCATGGACCCAAGAGAGATGTGGCAGAGTATGTGCTTGCTGCACTAACTTGTCGGCAGGTTAAGGCAGAACATCGGAAGCCACCGGGTTTACTCAAACCCTTACCAGTGCCGGAGTGGAAATGGGAACATGTAGCCATGGACTTTGTAACAGGGCTACTAAGGTCACAAAGGGGCAACGACGCAATATGGGTCGACGGTACATCCAAAATATTATCAGACTACATGGTGTACCCCGGACTGTTGTGTCCGACAGAGATGGCCGATTCACTAGCAGAGTATGGCAAAGTGTGCAGTCGGCTATGGGGACCGACGTGTTGACTAGCACAACATTTCACCCACAGACTGATGGACAGTCGGAGAGGACAATACAGATATTGGAGGATATGCTGAGAGCAGGTATGCTGGACTTCAAGGGTGGATGGGAGGATCGCTTGCCACTGGCGGAGTTCTCCTACAATAACAGTTACTAGACAAGCCTCCAGATGGCACCATTTGAGGCCTTATATGGTAGGCCGTGTAGATCGCCAGTATGCTGGACAGAGGCCGGTGAGCCTGCATCGATTGTGCCGGAGTTGGTTGCGAAGACTACGGCGCAGATTAAGTTGATACGGCAACACTTACTCACTGCATAGAGTCGTCAGAAGAGTTACGCCGACAAGAGGAGAAGGTTCCTCGAATTTGAGGTTTCACCACGGAAGGGACACATGAGCTTTGGAAAGAAGGGGAAACTGTCACCTAGATTTGTGGGGCCGTTTCCAATCTTGAAGAGAGTGGGGGAAGTAGCTTATCAGTTGGTGCTTCCTCCACAGTTATCCTTTTTGCATGATGTATTCCATGTATCCATGTTGAGGAAGTACAACCCCGATCCTTCACATATATTGAACGTGCAAGACGTCGATGTACAAAGCGACGTGACGTATGTGGAGAAGCCGATCAGAGTAATCGGGAGCGAACAAAGGGTGCTGCAGAACCGCGCCATTCAGTTTGTCAAGGTGGTATGGGAATGACATGGCAATGAAGGAAGCCACCTAGGAACTTGAGTTAGAGATGAGAGCCGCTCATCCGGAGCTCTTTGTATGAGATGTTTTGAACCTCAACTTCGCTCGAATTTTCAGGACGAAAATTTCAAAAGAGGATTGTATTGTAATGGCCCGGAATTTGTAAGTCAATGAATATGTGAATATTATTTATTTTAGTGATAAAAATTGGAAAATTTGATGGAATAAAGGGTAAATGGACCAAAATTTGGACACGGGCCCAAGTAGGGCCCAATAGACTATGAACTGGATTTAAATTCATTTAAGGGGTCAACAATGGTCAATTGGGTCAAGGATGGCCAAATTGGGTCCAATACCCATTTGGGACCCAATGGGTCAAGATAATGTAAGCTCTAAGATAAATGGGCAAGGATAAATGTAATTGGGCTATGGGCCCAATGGTGATACAACTAGTGGGAATGGGCTTAATGAAATTTAAATCACCGAAGTTAGTGATAAATTGACCAAGGTGATGTGGCCAATTGGGACCCACCTCCACCTCACCAAATGAGGTGGCGTGTGGACCAAGAATTGGTGGGGCCGGCCACCATGGTTGACTTGGTCAACCATGGGTGGATTTTATATAGGGAATTTAATGGAATTAAATTAGGTGAGAATTAATTAACTTAATCTAATGACCAAATTAATTAAATTAACTAAACTAATCTAATCATGGTCAAAGGGGGTCAAAAGAGGGGAGACCAAAACAATCCTATCTCTAATACCATGAAACACGTAGGGTTGACCAGTTAAGGGCCGGGCTTTAGAAGCTCGGACTTAACTTGCGTCGTGACGTCCGCGCCTTTTGTCACTCTTCTTCAAAAAAAAAAAAAAAATATAGACTCTGATTTCGGTGAAAAGGGGCGGGCGTTACATGAAATTCCCAGCCAATTGAGTGAGGTGGAATTCCTACTGTAATTGTGAGGGTGTAAGCCCCTACTTAGTGGATTTTGGAGATAACTCAAGGTTGAGTGAGTCCTAACAATAGATGTAAGTTGACTAACCGGACCACTTTAAAATGATCTTGTGGTGTTTGATCTATGTGTGTTTGTATTTAGTTTTCAAGTACTCTTTTTAACACACATCGCTTTGCATATTGATTATCTTACTGTACATATTGTGCACAATCATCGATAATCAAACTTTATGTAAATGGTCATTATCTTAGTGTGATCGATCAAAGAAATTGTCACACTAAACAAATCTCTTGATTAAACAATCGGCTACACTTCAAATAATCTAGAAATTGTAAACACCATTTAAAATGGGATTGACCTATTCACCCCCCCATCTAGGGTCAATCACGATGTTCTAGCACATTAAAATGGGGACTTTTGATTGGTATCAGAGTAAGGTGCTCTTGAGAAAGGGTCTAACCATCCGAGTTGATCCGTACTAGAACAATGGCTATAGGAGAAAGCCATGATATTTCAAGGACTTTGTTTTTGATGAAAAATGGAATGAAGAACTATAAAATGTTTTCATCATAAGAACATAGTTGGAAATATGTGAATAGAAAGTGGTTTGTGCCTATGAAAGAGGTATTGGATAAAACCTTCAACTTTCGTGACCACTCAGTCCAAAAGACCAAACTGCTTGGACTAGTGATGAATTGGCTATGCACGTAAACTAAACATATGTAGCATTCATCAGTGTTGTTTCATGATATGCTGTCAAAATATTTAAAAGACATGAAACAACAAAAGAGGCTGAAAGAATCCATTGAAAAATCGCCTCTTTTAGCCCAATGGATAACATCACCTATCGATCAATTTGTATACTGAAAATACAGGTGATTGATTAAATTCATCCATTGAAAAAATCCAAGCTATATCCTCTAAGGAAAGTAGAGGATGGAGAAAAAGGAACTTGAAGAAGGTAGTAACCTCCAAGTATCCTATAAGGTCATGTACCGAGATGTTTAGAGACCAAAATCATGGTACAAAGTCTGGAATGTGGAACCCTATAATCAAATGAGAAGGCACCCATTGCTAAAACCAGATTTGACAAAAGGCCGTCAAGGAATTGTGAACTTAGATTCCAAGTCTCATAATGTTAGGTTCAAATGTGTGAAGGGATACCACTGTTGGTACTACATTTGAAACATGTTTTGGAATCATCCTGTATCTTGTTTTTAATCCATATTCTTGTTTGATTGTTGGATTAATTTTATACAAGATGCTTGTATATACATGTTGGTATGCACTCTTGTATTGGAATATACTTATCTTATTTCATTTCATATGCCATGTGATTTGTGCATCTTTAGGAAATAAATGTAGTGTGTGCATTACCTCGTGTATAGGTTATGTATATGATTAAAACTGGTTTAATACACATACACAGTGTCATTTCATTCCAAGGCTCTAAAACTTGTGAATCCCATGTGGAATGAAACATGCTCTATGTCAATTAAATGGATATTTTGTTTTGGTGTGACCAACCAAAAGTAATGATTGAATAATCCATTTAAGTACAAACTCTTTTCAAGGAATTGAAGCTCCCTTGAAAGATTGGTAAAAATATTTATCATGTTTTGGGTAATAACATGATAACAGGCATAAGAGCTGTGTGTGTAACATCATACTTCATTTTCATATGCTCAATAATCATATTGTAAAACAGGAAATGAATGTATGATTAGTGTGCTGAGTGTCGTATTCCAATATTTGCTGTTATGCATTATGTGAATAAATTATGTTCATATATGCCTTACCTTTCTAATGCCTGGAAATGCTGCATCTTATGACATCACACACTTGGACAATGTACTTAAATTGGTGAAATAAATGTGTCTAAGAATCTTGGATTGATTTGGATCCAGAAAAGAGATCCGTAAACCATGGTTTGTGCCTATTTTTAGAAGGGTGAATTGAATCTTCAAATGGCACAGATGCGGTGTGAATGTATGTATCATCATTAACATTAAAGGATGTATAAGCAAAACTTGATGAACTATGAACATCACAAGTACAAACACACACATACCCAGTCTTCCTTCATAACCCAGGTCGAAGGATAGACTAGTCGGAGGAACAGACAAGTTGGTACTGTGGGAATTCAGAACACTGTCTGAAAGAAGAAAAAACACAAAGGGAGACATGTCGGTATATATTGATATATCGACACAGACAGGTCATTGATCACGACCAGTCGGTGTATCATAAAGAGTAAGTTAAAAAAGACTATTTCTGCGAAAACGATAGACATTTCAAAATCATAGTTTCCCCTCCTACTGAGCTCTGGCGATTTCCCTCTCCCCTCCCGTGCCCTAGGTTAGCCGTTAGGACCTCCCAAAGCGAAATCTCGACGGAAAAACAGAGGGGTTCCATTCCTTCCGTCTCCAGTAGTTGAAAAATGATAAAAGACAAGCCCACAATCATTATTGTGTCCTCTGATTCAGAGAATGATCGTGCCACCCAGTCTAAGTAACCAAAATCTAAGTGGCTTCAAGGAGAATCATCATCTTTTCTGAATACTGTAGGACGTCGAGTCAGGATCCTCGCAAGGAAATCTCACAAACAGAAATCACCTCCACCTCTGACCAGAAAGCTCAGGGGAGTGACTATTGAGGAGCCTACACTCCATGCTAGAGCCAGTGTAGAAGAAGTGAGAGGAAAAGAAAAAACTCGAAAGGATCTCACCCCTACAGAAGAAACAAACAGTAATTAGGATACACCGATCAGGAAACCTGCTACTGGCAAGGAAAGAGAGGAGAAAAGAAAAGACGAAATGAAAGATGCTAAAACCGAATCGGATAGAGCTCTTATAAAGAAAACCTTCCATTTCCTTGAAAAACGCCAGGAGTTGGAAAGAAAGATCGGAGACTTTGCAACCTTCATGAATGAATCAATTCAAAACCTCTCCTCATTCATGGAAGGATTAAAAAAGAGTACTCGATGAAAATCCTCTTCCCCTTCAGCATCTCCTTCTCAGGATGGATCGGCTTAGAATAGTTTTTCATAAAATTATGTTTTATGTTTTGGAAAAACTATGTTGAAAATGTATCTAAGCCTCCATTTGCCTCCCTTCTTAACCATATGTACCAATTTCTCATGAATGAAATGATATAGTTTAGTACGATGTGTGTTTTGCTTATATCTTTTGTTTCTATTTAACATGGTATTTGGTTAAATAAACTAACATGCAGGTCTGGGTGAATTGGTTTTGTATTGGCATATTAAGAAAGATATTCGAATGAGATGTTATACACATCCTTGGAGAATGGGGACCACAAATATGTGCTAATTAGCACATGTCATTGGGCATGATAGTATGAGGAGGACGATTAATGCGAGCTTGAAGAGAAAGCTTGGAGAAAAATAAACTTAGAGGCAGCTAAGCTTATGGGGGAACTGGGTCAAGAATGCTGAGAGAGACATCTTGTAGAATTGGGGAGAAGACTCTAGGAGTGCTAGGACAATTGCTCGACTCATGGAAGAAATTAGCAAAGCTGAGTCTTAGTTTGAGTAGGGAAAAATTAATATTGATACACGAGAAGTGTACATTGAACCATAAGGGAAAACCATGAGTTAAAGCAAAACCTAGTCAAGCACTAAATGCGAAGGAGCATGGGATAGTGCTTAAATCTTGATGTCTGCCTGCTAATCTTTGTCAATTGGATGACAAAATGGGGGAGAAATTAGTAGAAACTAAAAGACATCAAAGCCAATGGTCATAGGGAGAATGCCTATGCTTGGAGTTTGGGAGATCAAACTCAAAGAAGATTGGGGAAGAAATCTTCTCAACACTGATAGCTTGGATAAGATATAGGTAGTGTTGGTCACTAGGAAATCAGGAAGTATGGGGGAGCTTAAATACAAATCTTATTTAGTCCATGAATGAATATTTATGTTTTGGGACTAATCCCTCTAATGATTTTCTAGTGTTACTTGCTTATGTACTTGAACATGAAAATGAAATAAAGTAAGCTGGACAAGAATATGCGAAGACCATAGTCTTGCTTTCCATTTGAATATGTACATGTAATCAATGTAATATTTTTGTATTCAAATGTGTCGTAATAAGTGTGGGATCGTAAATGAGTTAGCTTCTAGGTTTTATCATGAAATTGACAAAGAGAGAGATTGTTAATGCCTTTGCTTGGCCACAACTCTATGTTTGTCAATTCCATAACTCGGAAAGAAGCACTTGTCGAAAGTTTAAAGACCCAAGATGATCAAGAGTAAAGAACATGATCCATTGGATTAAAAGCTCATCTTTATGGCAATCACAAAACAGGTAGGTTGGCCATAAATGACATTAGGTGGTATCCATACCTTAGAGAGGACTATCCCTAGACTTAGAAGAACAAATGGTTAAATTATAAAAAGCCTAGTGAAAAAGCTTGACAGTGAAATGGAAGAAAACTTGGAACTATGAATTATGTTCACTGTCAGCTCAACCAGTCTTATCTCATCGACCCCTCGGTGCAGTCAGAATCGACCCATCGTGGTCAAAGATGGTCGCTCGAATGACATAGGTTCTGGAACGTTGAACTGTCATTCTGGGTATGCGTCTGATCGAGAATCTCGTATGCACCGACCCCTCGGTGAAATGCTAAAATGACCCCTCATGGTCAATGACTCCTTGATAAAGATTTTTGAGTTTTGGACTTAGAACTCAGGTTGGCTCTGGAGAAAACAGACATATCGGTAGTTCAATATCGACCGAGAGTAGATAGGACGACCCATCGGTAATGGGCGACATGTCGTTCTGGGTAACAGGTATTTAAGTTGAAACTACTGTCAAACATATTTTGCACCAGAACGAGCCTCTCGTATGGACCGACCCCTCAGTACCATAAGTGTCGACCCATCGGCGACAACGACATGTCAACTGGGAAAGAATATTTCCATTGGGATTGCACTTAATGCACAACGGTCGAAATTGCGACAACGACATGTCAACCGGGAAAGAATATTTCCATTGGGATTGCACTTAATGTACAACCGTCGGAATTGTAACGGTAACATTTCTAGTCATCGACCCCTCAGTGAGATCGACCTGTCGGTACATTAATGTTATTACTAGTTGGTGTCTTTCGGACGGATTAGTTGGACCCTCATCTTTACTAGTGAGCTTAAACAAAGCCAACAGAAGGATCACTCTCTCTCTCGTACTTGCATTAGGGGAATCAAATACAGCCAATCAAATGGATTGAGTTGTGAGAGAGAGAGAGGAAGGATGATGAAAACTCATAAACAACCAATTTGAGGATTGAGTTTGAAAGTGAGAAGGAAAGAACCATAAACTAAGAAACCTTTGGTAGAACCAATTTCCTTGCCACCTTAGACTATGATTGCTAAACAACGGCTAAGGGGCGAAGCGTCGGCATACATGGGTGGGATCTCGAACAAGCACACATCAGAAGAGAGATCTTCAAAGGCAAGTGCTTCTTGGTTTTAATTTTCTTTTAAAACCTTTGTTCTGAAGTGGATTAAGGGGAGGTACCCCAGAACCACTATAAAAAATTCTGGAGCGGTGTCTGTGGCATAGAGGTGGGTGGAACTCCCGGCCAAATGGATAGGTGGAATTCCTATTCGACAGTGGTAGGTGAAATTCCCAGCTAATTGAGTGAGATGAAATTCCTACTCTAATTGTGAGGGTGTAAGTCCCCACTCAGTGGATTTTGGGGATAGCTCAAGGTTGAACGAGTCATAATAGTGGATGTAGGTTGGCTAACCGTACTACTTTAAAATGGTCTTATGGTGTTTGATCTATGTGTGTTTGTGTTCTTTTTTAAGCACTCTTCTTAACACACATTGCTTTGCATATTGATTATCTTATTATACACATTGTGCACAATCATCGATAATCAAACTTTATGTAAAGGGTCATTATCTTAGTGTAATCGATCAATGAAATTGTCATAGTAAACAAATCTCTTGATTAAACAATCCACTGCACTTCATATAATTAAGAAATTTGTAAACACCATTAAAAATGGGATGGACCTATTCACCCCCTCGCCTCTAATATCAATCATGATGTTTTAGCACATTGAAAATGAGAACTTTCAAAGATCATGCTCCATCGGATTGAAGCTCATCGTTATGGCAATCACAAAATAGGTATTTAGCCATATATGACTTTAGGTGGCACCCACACCTTAAGAGGACTATTCCTATACTTAGTTGAACAAATGGTAAAATCATTAAAAGCCTAGAGTGGAAGCTTAACAGTGAATTGGAACCCATCTTGAAAATATGTATTTTGTTTCACTGTTAGCTCGACTAGTCGCTCTTACCGACCCATCGGTGGAGACATGATTGACCTATCGTGGTTAAAGACTGGTCGGCCAGATTGACAAAAGTTCTGGATCATAGAACTGTCATTCTGGATGTACCTCTGATTGAGAGTCTCGTATGCACCGACCTCTGGGTGAAAGGCTAAAACAACCCCTCGTGGTGAACGACACTTTAATAAAGACTTATGAGTTCTGGATCTTAGAATTCAGGTGGGCTCTCGAGAATACAAACATATCGGTAGTTCAAGACCGATCGAGAGTATTAGGACCGACCCCTCAGTTGTAACGATCCGCCTTTTTTCCATTGATTAAATCAAAGTATTTTTTTTTAAGTGGAAAAGTGACGGATACGTCACGACGCGAGCCGAGTTCAAGTCTGAAGACCCAATCCTTGACTGGCCCAACTCTATCACATACGTGGGTCAATCCACCAAATTTTGTGCGTGTGCTAGCATAACACTTGTGAAATAACGTGCGAAAATAAATACTTGTGGAATTACAATACAAACTTTTTATTAGTAAGGATGGAAATAAATTAACTGTATAAGTCAAATATCAATCCAAATCCAAAATAAAAGTTATCTAAATTATTATATCACTGGATCCTATGAAATTACACAGTTCTATCAAAATATCAAAATAAGAACTATGAGATCTTCAAGTGTAACGCCTCGCCCTTTTCACTCGCTTTGAATCGAAAATCAGAGTCTAAAAAATTTTCTTTAAAAGAAAATAGAGTGAACAAGAGCGGGAGAGCCACGACGCGAGCTAAGTCCGGACTTCCAAAGTCCGACCCTTAATTGGCCACCCATGTGTACATGGACTAAGACCATGAAAACCAATCCACACATGGAACTAAGTAAAACTTGCGGAATAGATCAAATATGCGGAATAACAATAGGATAACAATCCTATTCCATATGAGATAGCAAAGTACAAGTCATCTATCCAAAATTACTTAAATCAAATAACCATCATCAAAATTATTCACAAACCATAGCAATGTTACTAGTTATTACATATCCATGAAAATTATCCAAATAACAATATATAAGAATCCATTCCAACACCCAAGCTCCTATGCTTGGATTCCTTCGTGATCCTCGGCCTTTCCCTTTCCTTTTCCTGTGTCATCCACTAGGGTAAAAGTAGGGCGTTAGACAACGCGCCCAGTAGGTATTCCGATTAGGGCTAACACATGGGTTAGTATATAAAATCCAGATATAATATACCATATCATACTTATAAAACATCGTATCAAAATCATGTATGATAACAGAGATCCAATCATACAGATAAAAACCAGTAAACTTGCATGATAATAAAGATCATATCATGCCGATTCAATGCCATGCCATGCTAGCATATGTCTTATGCAATGAGTCCCACCTATCACATACATATAATCTCTTGATAGTATTCTCCTCATCAAATTACTCATTCTCTTCATCAAATTACTCATTCTCTTCATCAAATTACTCCTCACGACTTACGGACGCCCCGACGGAGTGTGGGTCTCCTGTTAAAGTATCCTTCACTTTACGGACGCCCCGACGGAGTGTGGATCTCCGGTTAAAATACCCTCACGACTTACGGACGTCCCAACGGAGCATGGGTCTCCAGTTACATTCCATCCCTCCCATGCCATGCATGAGATGCAAATGCCAATCATGCTACAGAATATTACAAAACGTAGCATGAAAATCTCATAATTGCAACATATTGTTTGATACCAAAATAACTTATCAAACATGAAATAAAATCGTCAAAAGTACATAATACATATCCATGGTTTCAATGATGTAGGAATCCTACCAAAAGACCGCTCAAGTGTCCTTTGTTTCTTAATCCAGCAACTGCTCAAGGTCTTGCACCATTTGTAAGGTCCCGTCACCTTGTTTATATATCAACAAGTCAAGACAATATCTATATAATTTCCAATTAAGTCTTAAGTCCTTACACACACTTTGTGGGGTTCGGCCATACACCATGGCCGAACCTCACTTACTTTGTTTGATCCCTCTTTGATCTATTACTCTATCACCACTTAGTTAATCCTTTAACAATTACTCATCTACCATTGGTAACCACCTAAGTCCACAAAATACAAGCTTGTGGGGTTCGGCCATACAACATGGCCGAACCTCACTTCCTTATTTTAGTGCCTTTCTTATAGTCCTTTGATCATTAATTTAAAACCAAGATCAAACTACCTTGATTCATACATCTAATCAATTGTACCATAATTATTTAACCTTGATAATAACCTAAGTCCATAAAAATATCCCCCATGGGGTTCGGCCATACACCATGGCTGAACCCATGGTCCATCATTTTTGGCCATATTTACATTTTTGACACTCATTCTTCCCTTTGTTTAATATTGCTAATAACCCATGTCCATATAACAATCCACCTTAGTGGGGTTCGTCCATACCCCATGGCCGACCCTCACCAACTCAAATTTGATCTTTTTAATCCTTTTTAATTAAATCCAAATGCCATTCCAATCATCTAATTACCTAGCCCTTAGTCCTCCATCATTGTCATTCTATGGGGTTTGGCCCTACACATGGCCGAACCCTATAATTCCTTTTATCCATCAAAACCTTTATCCATCAAAGAATGGTTCTCATAACCCCATCCATTGGAATATTTTAGACCTTTTAACAACCAAATACATAGCACTTGGTGGGGTTCGGCCATACCCCATGGCCGAACCTCACCCCTTTGGTTTTGGTGCTCCCTTTTGTCATCCTTGTTGATGAACAATAAACATCTAAGTCCATCAATCTTTCATCTATGTTAACCTTTTAAAACATCATAAAAACCATTAACAATTTCTAATCATAATCTTAAATCCAAATACCCATACAAGGGTCCATGGGGTTCGGCCATACACATGGCCGAATCCTATGGTTCTCTTGACTCAATCATTCCATCCTTTGTACATGGTTCATGCCCAAAATTTTAGCCATAATAACAATATGGTTCAGCCATCCAATGGCTGACCCAAAACATCAATTTTAATTCCAATTAAAACACTCAAAAACTCTCATACATTGTTCATTCCACATGAAGAGGAGTTATCTCCATTTATAAAGGAAAAAGAGATATCCTTCATTCCACATGAAGAGGAGTTATCTCAATTTATAAAGGAGAAAGTTGTACGTGTAACACCCCGCCCTTTTCACTCTAATATTCAGAGTTTATTTTTTTTTTTTTTATAATAATAATCATTAAGTGATCGGGGCGGAATGTCACGACGCGAGTTAAGTTCGGATCTCTAAATCCGACCCTTAACTGGCCAAGCCCATGTGCGTATGAACTAAGTCCATAAAACTGATCCGCACATGGTACATATATATCTTACGGAATTAACTTAGTCTAGATCTAATTGAGGTTATAATAGAACCTATGATTAATCCAATTTCCATTTTTAGATAGGAAAGTACCTTATTTATTTTCCAAAATTATTATATAACCTTAGTCTACTATTCATTCCAAACCATTCAAGTAAATCCAACCATAGCATCTACTTAACTACTTATTACATGCCAACATCTAATTTAACAAATTACATTGTTCCAAATAAATCAACTAACAAGTCCATAAATAATCCATTCATAGTCCATTGCAATCATTCAAATCGCCCAAGTTTTCGTACTTGGTCCTCTTCTCCAACCACGTTCTTTCCTTTCCCTGCATCATCCACTAAAGATATAGATAGGGCGTTAGATCAACGCGCCCAGTAGTGTTTCCGAATAGGGCTACCACATGGTTAGTCAAAAACATGCAAATAGGATAATAGTTATACATGTGTGACAAAATTCTGTAAAAATATGCTATGTATGAAATGAACATGTAATGAGTCCCACCCATCACCATTCAACATAGCCATCACTTGACGGGATTCTCATCGTCAAGGTAACCCACAGTGGTCTTTCGGACGCCCCGACGGAGTGTGGCCTCCGGATTCCTCCTGATGGGATTCTCATCATCAGGGTACCCCACAGTGGTCTTTCGGACGCCCCGACGGAGTGTGGCCTCCGGTTACTTCCCCATCATCCCATGCTATGCATGAGATGTCTATGCAAACATGCCATTTGTAAATATAACATTTGATTCAAATAACTTATTCAAATAAACATAAAACAGCAAATAAGTTATGTGGTTACAACAAGGTAGGAAACCTACAATAGTTTACTTTGTTTGATCCTTCCTTTGGACCGTCTTCCGATCACGGCTCGCTCACCGTTCTAAAAATCCGAATACCCTATGTACATGGCAGCAAGTTAATCATTTATCCACCTAATTTCCAGCAAAGCTTAATGTTCCAAGAATCACCTAGTGGGGTTCGGCCAAAGCCATAGCCGAACCTCATCCATTAAAACATTGGTCAATCATTTATTTAATTAAAACCTATCTAATTACCCAAACTTCTAAACGAACCTTAGTAGGGTTCGGCCATACATTATGGCTGAACCTTACCACTTTGGTTTTAGCCCATTTATCCCATCATATGATCATTTTATTTTTGATCATTTCAGCCATAATTACGATTGTGCCATTGAGACCAACCTTTGCTTTAAATTAACTAAGTTTCATCACCAAACATAAAACCATCTTTAGTGGGGTTCAGCCATACACATGGCTGAACCTCATCACCTAATTTGATCCTTCTTAAACCTTCCATATCTTCATATAAACCAACAATTATGTTCCACAATCACCATTAGTGGGGTTCGGCCATACACATGGCCGAACCTTACCAATGTGATTTTATACTCAATTTCCATCATTCATATTGGCCGATTACTTACCCATACTAACTCCATAAACAACATATATTATTCTTAAATCAAAGCATATAAATAATACCTAATGTTCATCATAAACTTAACCCAATTATTCCACAAAACAGTCCATGGATTTTCATGGTTTCCATGGTTTCCATGGGGTTCTCAACATGAAAACCCACACCGTTTTACATGGGGTTCGGCCCTCTATCATGGCTGAACCCAATGATTACGTTTACTGTTTTTAAACCTCAATTAACCAGGTAATAACTGTATATCTAAATCAGGTTTTTAACCTTCAAAACAGTCCTCCAAAATTAGCCCAATTTCATAGGGTTCGGCCATGTATATTGGCCGAACACCATGAGATTAATTTTGAATATTTAGTCCTTCATCTTAGGTCTGAAACCAGCACCCAAATCCATGTTTTTTAACCATTGTAAAACATGTATTTACATCTTAAAATAATAACCCAAAACAGTCCATCAACTTCATGGTTTATTTGTTCCAAATACATCAAAACAAACCATTATTTGCATGGGGTTCGGCCCTCCATGGTGGCCGAACCCTATAACCTTTGGTTTTGAATTTCTTCATCATTCATCTATGTCCAAAACAAACTTCCTTATTTATGTTTTAACCTTTTTAAAACACACACTTAAAATCAACTAAAAACAGTCCCAAATTTGTATGGTTTTAATTTCCAAAAACCATCCAAATAAACCAATTATTTCCATGGGGTTTGGCCATCCAATGGGGCCGAACCCTATGGTCCCTCTTTTGATCTCCTTCATGTACTTCTAACCAATATTTAACCCTTGTTAGATTCAGCCATCCAATAGCCGGATCATAATTCTTAAAAAACAGTTTATCGAACACCTACCGTTTCCGCGACTCCTCCACTTGATCTTCCCTCCGGCTTGTTCCTTGTCCTTTCTTAGCCTCTCCTTCTTCTTGATTCCTTGATGATCAGGGACTGATTTAAACAACCAGCTGTTGTTCTTGGTAGAAAACGGCAAAGAGAGAAAGAGATAGAATTTTTGACTTTGAATGGAATACCTTGAGGCCAACACTTTTGCTCAAGATATGCTTTTGTCTTGGTGAAACAAATCAATCAAGGACTGATTTCATATCACTAACCAGCTGCTGCTCTTAGTGTTTGGGAAGATAAAAACGACCAAGAGAGAGAGATAGGGAGAGAAAAACTGAAACATCTTTGGCTAAATTTCAATCAGCCCATGTGATCTCTTTGGTACCCAAAAATTGTAACTCCTAATGCATTTATCTTTAACTCTTATTTCCTTTGGGGGTTTCATCCTTGAGATGAAACCCTCCAACGTTTTTTTTTAACCCTTGACCTTCCATCTAAGGTAGTTAATCCTCATGGTTCCAATGCATGTAACCATTTTAAATATAAAACCTTTATGTAACCATTATTTTTTAATACCTTCCTTGGGGGTTTCATCTTTGAGATGAACCTCCAAGGGTACCCAACGGCCTATGCATATCCTTGTGAATTGTTTGCATTCCCTCCTTCATTCATGCATTTGTAACTCTCAAAGCCATCACTCTCATATCTCCATGGTAGCCGTTACATGCATGAAATTGCTCATGCATGCAACCAACGTCCCTAGCAACCCTTGTGACTTCAAATGTAACTCCCATTCAAAATGTAACTCCCATTTTATTCATCACCAAAATGGGGGTTACATGCATGGTAATGTCTCCCCATGCACCAACGTTTTTCCTTGCTCAAACTTGGAATTTAAAATACTTCCCCTCTCATTTACACACTTCACAATAAAAATACATATTCATCCAACTCATTTATTCAACTCACCCAACCTAAGTCATTCATTTAATTTAACTTAACTAATAAATTCAACTCAACTTAACCCATCATTCATTTCAACTCAAACCAAACTCAAGTAATTAATAAACTTAAATTAACTAAGCTTGAACTCAATCCATGGTTAATCATGCCATTCACGACCCATTGGGTCCCATCTAGCCATTTTGACCCATTTATCAAAATTTGACCCAAATATGATTCTTGACCCGTTTAAATTCAACTTATCCATTTATTTGTTTTGTAAACAAACTACCATCCTTTGGGTCTTGATTGAGCCATTGACCCATTTAAATTCAAATCAATTTTATCACAATGGCAATTCCGTAAATATGAATATTTTCATATAAAATGATAACTTTGAAATTCCAGGGTGTTACAGTACGTGACAAAGATGAGGAATAACCTCAGCATGGGTCTGAGAAATCACTCCATGATAAGGAGGAAGAGGGGAACAGCAACAACGGCGTACATACACCAATACCATATGTGTCGCCTCAACTACAAAGCTTGGTACAAGCTGTAGTTACTTCCGTCCTCCAACAACATCTAAATGGAGGTGGAAGCACCAATGAGGCCAGTGACGGGAACATGGTCAGGGACTTCCTGTAACGCCCCGCCCTCTCCGAGAAATTAGAGTTTAATTTTTTTTTAAATAATAATAAAACATCGGAAGAGAGCGGGCGGCGTCACGACGCGAGTTAAGTTCACACTACTCAAGTCTGAACCTTAACTGGCCACCCATGCGTACATGGACTCGACCATGATAATGAATCACACATGGAACTAACATCAACATGCGGAATAACCTAGATTATCTGCGGAATAGAAAGACTAGATAGCAAGTAACAGTCTCAAACATTAATTAACATAAATCAACCATCCAAAGTTATTAACCTAAACAAACCATAGTAAGTAATGACTTATTACATGTCCAACAAAATATAGTTCGAATGACAGTAATATAAAGAAGTCCAGTCCAACATCCAAGTGCTTAGGCTTGGCTCCCCTCCCGGTCAACGACCTTTTCTTTCCCTTTCCTTGTACATGCATTCTCCTCTGAGGATAGAATTAGGGCGTTAGATCAACGCGCCCAGTAGGTTCCCGATCAGGGCTACCACATGATTAGCATATAAAACATGCATATATATATCATAATACATGATTAGTAAAAACAGGTAAAACAATGCTATGAAGTATGCACATGCAATGAGACCCTCCCATCATGTACATTCATAGCCATCACTTGACGTGCCACGCACCGACAAGGCAATTCACAATACACTTCCATCTCTTCATCACTGACTGATTCATATCACGTATTAGTCCTCCTGGCGGGACTCTCATCGCCTAGGAGACCAATGTGACTATGACCATCATGTTACTCCTCCTGGCGTGATTTGCACTGCCGAAAGAGGACGTAACCCATAATTGTAACACTGTAGAACCTCATTCATCATCCCATGTCTATACATGAGATGCCAATGCTTGTATGCCATTTGTTAATGCATAATATATCATTCGAAACCACATAAAATAAACAAGAGTCTCATAAGAAAACTAGGGTAAAACTGTGGTTACAAGTAGGTAGGAAACCTATTGAAGATTCACTTCAGTACTTGAGCTCTCTTAATCGTCAGCCAATCACGACTCGTATGCCGTATACGCAAGTCTGGATACCCTATTTAAATAGCATCAAACCAAACGTTTATCATGTAGTTCCAACTTAGTCAATTTCCCAAAATATACTATGTGGGGTTCGTGTCCGTACATCCAACCCTATGATCATTTCCATCATTGATCATTCCATCAATAATTACTTTTATGCCATTTAGGCTAACCTTTTAGTTTAACCATATCTAAAACAACTTAGTGGGGTTCGGCCATACAACTTGGCCGAACCTCACCTTTTTAATTTGGGTTCTTCATTCATCACCTTTAATCCCATTTATTACTTAACCCAATTCTATTAAATACTCATTGATGGGGTTCGGCCATGCCACAGGCCGAACCTCATCTTATAGATTTTTATCCATAATCCATCATCATCAATGGTTGATTATTTTCTTACACATAGTCCATAACTTATCATGTATGATTCCTTAATTAAAACAACTATAAACTCCCATCCAAAACAACCCATTTATTTCAAAACAGCCCCATGGGGTTCGGCCATACTCATAGCCGAACCCTAAGGTTCACTTGATCCAATCATCACCATGATTATTCATGGTTTAATCATGCTAACTCAACCATGAATTATACATGGTTTAGCCGCATAATAATCCACCAAAACAGTAACATGTTAATCCATTTATTGCCATAAGAACACTATATCTTCATATGGTTTTAACTCACCCAAAAACATGAAAAACTTACATGGGGTTCGGCCATCCAAGGTGGCCGAACCCTATGTCCATGTTTTGGTCTTTCAAACATATTTTTGGTGTCACTTATTCATATAAACATCAGCACATCATTGCTGCACTTTAACCTCTCAAAACCATCTAATAAATTCATTATTTTGTCCAAATAACCATAACACCTCATGGGATTCGGCCATCCAAGATGGCCGATCCCCATGGTCCATCTTTCCAGTTTTAATCCACTGTTTTAGATCAGTAATTTAACCATAACATTACCTTTGTTCAGCCATATATTGGCCAACCAAAACCAGTAAATAATCTTCATGTAAATCACATAAAAACCCCATGGTAATGTATAGTTTTTATCTCTCAAAACCATCACCATTAACCATAAAATTATTACACCATTTCATGGGGTTCGGCCATGCTCATTGGCTGAACCCTATGGCCTTTGGTTTGAACCTCTTAAACATGTAATCTTATGTCTAATCTAATCATCCAAAACATTAAAACATTTGCATGGTTTTAACTTACAAAAACCATCAAAATTCCAACATCAATTCATGGGGTTCGGCCATCCAAGATGGCCGAACCCGATGAACCCTTTCATCATTTGATACCGAAGGTCTTAGACCCATGATACATTCAGCCATTTATGAGATCCGAATCCATGTTTTAAATCTTTCTAAAACATGCATTTGAATCTTAAATCAAACCCAAAAACAGTTCATAAAACCCATGGTTTTCATGTTTCAAAACATGAAAACCAAGCAACTTTTACATGGGGTTCGGCCCTTCATGGTGGCCGAACCCAATGGTCATCTTTACCATTTTAAAACTTCTATAAATCAAGGTTAAAACCTTGGTGTATTCGGCCATAACTATGGCCCAATACACACCCATTTTATTAATCAAAATTCCATGGAAATACTTATGAAATTCCAAGCTTTTCTTGTTACCTTTGCTCCTTGCCTTCTTCACTCTTGCTTCCTTCCTTCTTTCTTCCTTAGTCTCAGCTGATTATAAGCATGAACCAATGGTGAAATCACCAAGATACAATTCGGCCAAGGAGGTGTTCTTGAGAGAGGGAGAGAAGATTGAATTCTAAGGCTTTTGCAATATGGAATTCGACCAAACATGGGGTTCATTCCTTTTGTATGTCAGCCCCCAAAACCCCTCCACTCCCTCATCAATTCTTGCATAAAACGATGGGTCTTGGGTACTATCCAAGGCACCCCTTGGCACCTACCAATGCAGCCATTCAGCTCTCCATGTATCTCATCTCAATCCCATCTATTTGTATTTAACTTAGCATGAAAATCACCAAAACAAGTCCCCAACGTGTGGGACTTGTTTTGGTTGGTTTGAGACCAAGCCACCTCTTCATATTCCCTTCAACTCACTGATTTACAGTCCCATTGACTTCCACTTTGACTCACCAAACTCACATGTCCATCTCACCTCATTAATTGACAAACATTTAATGCATTTGAATCAACTCATTTTTAATTCAAATTAAATAAAATCAGTTCCACTTAACCTGATTTAACTCACCATTGAACTCATTTGTGGGCCCACACGGTCGACTGTGGTCAACAAAGTCAACCCGACCCGTTGGGCCCCCCCTTTTAGCTCCTTGACCCGTTTTTGACTCCATGACCCAATTATGGGTATTTTGGTCATTTGTAATTGGTTTTCACATGTGCATTAGGCCTACCCATTTTTTCTCCACTTGATTTCCAATCAAATCAGTTTAACCCCATTTAATTTGAGCTTACACAATGGTCAAATCATCCATTTTGACTTATTGGGTCCAATTGGGCCCTTTGACCCATTTAGCCATTTTTGACCCAATTGATGTATATTACCCATCCAATCAAACTTGACATTCATAATGTGCTCATATGATCTTAATTTGAGCAATGGGCCCCACCATTTCCTTACTTAACATCACAAAATAATTAATTAAACACATCAGGGGCATTTTCGTAATTATCCACTTCATTGAGAAATCTTTGACCCAATTAACTATTTTGACCCAATTTGATGTACATTACTCATCCATTATAATTTGACCCTTATAATATGTTCATAAGATCTTAGTTTGAGCAATGGGCCCCACCATTTTCTCATTTAACATCATAATTATTAAATTCACCAAATCCAGAGGCATTTTCGTAATTATCCATTTCATTGAGAAATTGGGGTGTTACACTTCCAACAACAGCGGCCACCTTATTTCAAGGGGAGAGAGGGGCCTGTTGGAGCAGAGAACTGGCTGAAGAAAATTTCCCAGATATTGACTCTGCTGAACATCAAGAGTCATGCCCACAAGATCCTACTGGCCACGTCACAACTGATAGAGACGCTGGTAAGTGGTGGGAAGTAGTGGAGAAACAACGGGCACTTGTGCCAGAAAGGGAGAGAACTGAAATGACCTGGGAACAATTTTTAGCGACATTTTTGGAACACTATTTCCCGGAGGTGGAGAGGGAACGACAGACTCAAGCATTTCTGTCATTGGTGCAGGGCTCCATGACAGTAGTTGAGTATCATCGGGAGTTCTTGAGCTTATCATGTTATGCGTTCTACATTGTGGACACAGAGTATCGGAAGGCTCGCAAGTTCGAGCGTGGGTTGCGGCCAAGCATTAGGGCCAGAGTGACCATGTTCAAAGCGGCTACGCTGGCGGAAGTGGTCAGCAAAGCTACCATTGTGGAGCAAGAATTGGCTGAGTTCACACGAGTGGACAACCGTCGAGCTCCGAGTGGAAGGGGTACTTATCAACCCTAACAAGAAGTTCCGACTGAACTTCAGTAGACTCTCGCCTTCTGTTGGATCTAGTGGGGGCTTTCATCCCAATCAGCCCTCCCAATCTATAACAGTCACTCAGGCTTCTAGAGGAGTGAGCACTTGCTACCACTGTGATCAACCGGGACATCTCCGGAGGGATTGTCCAAAACTCAACAGGCTTTCACACTCCAGAGGAACGTTTCGTCCACCAGTCAGACTGGTTAACTCCCGGGGAGGCAGGACGTATAATCGGGCGAGACGGGCGCCCAACCCTACTGGAGCTGGACGATTATTTACTTTAACTTCTCCAGAAGATGAGGATCATTCGGTGATACAAGGTATGGCGGTAGTGAGTAGTTCTTATGCATATGCACTATTTGATTCTGGAGCTTCACACTCCTTTATAGCTGCATCATTTATAACTGCTACCGGTACCTTAGTTCAAAGATTAGCCACAACACTCACAATTGTGTCCCCTGTCGGAGACTCGGCATTGGGACTGATATGCACGGCAGTTAATACTGAACTAGCTGGACTCAGATTTGAGTTCAGTTATCTGGTGTTTGACATGGCTGAGTATGATATAATATTCGGCATAGATTGGTTGGCTAAGTTCCAGGCCAACATTGACTGTTATCTCCGAAGAGTGACATTTTGGTCACCCGAAGGAAAGCAATACGTGGTTCGTGCAGACAAACAAAGTGGACTGAAGGAAGGGTTGAACCACGTGGTATTGAATAATATCATTATAAATAAAACACCAATTACTAAACTTCCGGCAATTGTAAAAGAATTTGCGGATGTGTTTCCAAAGGAACTCCCTGGTTTACCGCCTATGAGGGAGATCAACTTTGAAATCAAGCTGTATCCTGGTACTTCACCAGTGTCGTTACCACACTATCGGATGGCACAATCAGAGATGTCGAAACTAAAGAAGCAGATCGACGAACTGCTCAGGCTGGGATGTATCCGACACAGCACATCGTCATGGGGAGCTCCAGTATTGTTTGTAAAGAAGAAGGATGGTGCACTTTGGATGTGTGTAGATTATCGGAAGCTGAATCAGTTAACTGTTCGGAACAAGTACCCTCTACCCAGGATCGATGATTTATTCGATCAATTGAGGGGTTCCAGCCATTTTTCAAAGATTGATTTGATGTCTGGTTATCATCAAATACGGGTTAGGGAGGAAGATATAGAGAAGACAGCCTTCAGGACGCGGTATGGACTATACGAGTTTGTAGTCATGCCATTTGGACTCACAAATGCGCCGGCTGTGTTCATGGACTTAATGAACAGGATTTTCCATCCATATTTGGATTAGTTTGTAATAGTGTTCATTGACAATATCCTGATCTATTCCAAAAGTCAAGAGGAATATGTAGAGCACTTACGGATAGTCTTGAATACTTTGAGGCAGAATAAGCTATATGCCAAAGCCAGTAAGTGTGAGTTCTGGTTATCTCAAGTGAATTTCTTGGGACATGTTATATCCGAGGAAGGAATAGCCGTGGATCCGGCTAAGGTGGCGGCAGTGAAAGACTGGAAACCGCCAAAGAATGTAACCTAAATCCACAGTTTCTTAGGATTGGCGGGTTATTATCGGAAATTTATCATGGATTTATCCAAAATAGCGGCTCCATTGACTCGACTCACTCAGAAAGGAGTCAAGTATGAGTGGTCAGATTAGTGCAACCGGAGATTTGAAACACTGAAAGAGAGACTTACAAGAGCTCTTATTTTAATTTTGTCGGAAAGGGGCAAAGGATATGAAGTACAATGCGATGCTTCAGGAGAGGGACTTGGGTGTTCACTCATGCAAGGTCAACGTGTGGTGGCATATGGGTCAAGACAGTTAAAAATACATGAACGTCTTCATGCAAGGTCAACGTGTGCTGACGGCGCTGCCGAGATCTTCAAAGGGCAATGATGCCATATGGGTCATGGTAGACCGACTGACCAAGTCTGCGCATTTCATTCCCACTAATATGACGGATTCATCTGAGACGTTGGGTCGGCGGTACATCAGGGAAATTATTCGGCTACATGGCATTCCCCGAACTATAGTATCTGACAGAGATGGCCGGTTTACCGGCAGAGTGTGGCAAAGTATGCAGTCAGCTATGGGGACAGATCTACTGACTAGCACCGCATTCCATCCACAGACTGATGGACAGTCGGAGAGAACGATACAAACCTTGGAAGACATGTTGAGAGCATGCATGTTAGATTTCAAGGGTGGATGGGAGGACCACCTGTCACTGGTAGAGTTCTCATATAACAATGGTTATCAGGCAAGCCTTCAGATGACCCCATTCGAGGCTTTATATGGTAGGCCTTGTAGATCACCAGTGTGCTGGACAGAGGCTGGTGAGCCTGCACTGATTGGACCTGAACTAGTCGTGGAGACTACAGCACAAATTCAGTTGATACGTCAGCACTTATTGACTGTACAGAGTTGGCAAAAGAGCTATGCTGACAAAAGAAGAAGGTTTCTGGAGTTTGAAGTGGGGGACATGGTATTCTTAAAGGTCTCTCCACGAAAAGGACACATGAGGTTTGGGAAGAAGGGGAAACTGTCACCAAGATTTGTGGGACTGTTTCCCATCATGAGAAGAGTGGGGGATGTGGCTTATCAGATAGCACTTCCTTCACAATTGGCAGCTTCACGTGTCGATGTTGAGAAAGTATAATCCCGATCCGTCCCATGTATTGAATGTGCAAGACATAGAAGTACAAAGCGACGTGACATACGTCGAGAAACTAGTTAGAATACTAGAGAATGAGCAAAGGGTGTTGCGAAATAGAGCGATTCAGTTTGTAAAAGTGGTATGGGACCGGCATGGTGTTGAAGAAGCCACATGGAAACTTGAATCGAAGATGAGAACAACTCACCCCGAATTATTTATGTAATTTATTTTGGGAACCCTACTTCGTTCGATTTTCAGGACGAAAATTTTAAAAAGAGGGTTATATTGTAACACCCCAATTTCTCAATAAGATGAATATTTACGAAAATGCGCTTGGATTGGTGAATTCAATAAATGTGATTGTAAATAAGGAAATGGTGGGGCCCATTGTTCAAATTAAGACCCTATGAATATATTATAAGGGTCAAATTATCATGAATGGGTAATGAACATCAATTTGGGTCAATATGGTTAATTGGGTCAAAGGACCCAATTGGACCCAATGGGTCGTACTGGACTTATTAGACCATTGGGTGAGCCCAAATTTAATGGGGTTAAGCTGAATTGATTGGAAATTAAGTGGAGCATAAATGGTAGGCTTGATGCACATGTGAAAACCAAATGCAAATGGCTAAAACAACCCATAAATGGGTCATGGAGTCAAAGCGGGTCAACAAGCTAAATGGCATAATGGTAATTATTGATGAAATGATCAAAGATGGAATGATCATAGGATTGGATGTATGGACCCAAACCAAAGTGGTATGGTTTGGACATGTTGTATGGCCAAACCCTACCAAGGTATTTTTGTCGTATATGATGTTTAATAAGGATTAAATAAAAGAGAAATCAAATGAAAAGGGAGGTTAAATCCTAAGTTGATGAGGTTTGGCCATGGGTATGGCCGAACCCCACAAGATGACTTTTGGGTCTTAAGATGTGAATGGAAATTTAAAATGATAGTATGATTGACTTGCTGTTACATCACAATGTAACAGAACGTGAACGGCATACGAGTTGTGAACGGGTGACGATTAAGAAAGATCGGACACTGAAGTGAATCTTCAGTAGGTTTTCTACCTACTTGTAACCACATTTACACCTGTTTTCATGATGGTTTTTATGAGACATTGTTACACTATTAGTTATCATATTTTGAATGATGAGATTTATTTACATGTTGCATCTATTCATTGGCATCTCATGCATGGACATGGGATGATGATTATGGAACCCGAAGCCCACACTCCGGTGATATGCTGTGATGCAACTGTGAAACCTCCTTAGGCGATGCAGGTCCCGCCAGGAGTAGTATCATGATAATGATAATACATTGGTCTCCTTAGGCGATGCAGGTCCCACCAGGAGAAATGTTATAATGATGAGAAATACATTGGTCTCCTTAGGCGATGCAGGTCCCGCCAGGAGAAATGTTATAATGATGAGAAATACATTGGTCTCCTTAGGCGATGCAGGTCCCACCAGGAGAAATGTATAATGATGAGAATCACATTGGTCTCCTTAGGCGATGAGGGTCCCGCCAGGAGAAATATTATGATGATGAGAGCCACATCGGCCTCCTTAGGCGATGCAGGTCCCGCCAGGAGGAATATTATCAAGAAGAAATGAAAGTGTATTGTGATTTACCTTGACGGTGAGAGTCTCGTCAAGTGATAGCTATGTATATGCATGATGGGAGGGACTCATTACATGTGCATATTTATATAGCATTGATTTACCTGTTTTGATGACATATATATTATGATATATGCATGTTTTTATATACTATCATGTGGTAGCCCTAATCGGAAATCCTACTGGGCGCATTGATCTAACGTCCTAATTCTATCCATGGAGATAATGCAGGAAATGGAAAAGGGAAAGAGAAGGTCGTGGACCTAGAGGGGAGTCAAGCTTAAGTGCGTGATTGATGATTGGGATGTCTTTATTATTGTCTTTTGAGTTACATTTTTATGGACATGTAATAAGTTGATACCTTTGCTATGGTTTGTTTATGATATTGACAATGGATGGTTGGATAAGTTATTTTAATAATTGAGACTTGTACTTGCTATCTATTCAGTCTAATTCAGTGGTTAGTCTAGTTTATTCTGCATAACTTGTTTAGTTCCATGTGTGGATTGTTATCATGGGTTTAGTCCATGCACACATGGGTGGCCAGTTAAGGGTCGGACTTGGAAAGTCTGAACTTAGCTCTCGTCGTGACGCCGCCCGCTCTCTTCCGGTGTTATTCTATTATTATTTAAAAAAAAAAATTTAGACTCTGATTTCTCGGAGAGGGCGGGGCATTACAAACTCCAATTAAAACACCTAAAAACCTCCATAACATTGTATGGTTTTTATCTCTCAAAAACCATAAAAATCAACAAGTCTTTTCATGGGGTTCGGCCATCCAAAGTGGCCGAACCCTATGATCCATTTTCTACCCTTTTTAAACAGCATTATCCATGATCTAAACTCTTGATAGATTCGGTCATTCAATGGCCGGATCATGTTCCCTTAACCAACTTATTTAACAAGGGTTTATGGAGCACTTACCAATACCGCGACTCCTTCGATTCTTTGACTACTTCTTGATCTTTACTTCAGCTTGTTCTTCCTTTCTTTTCTTCTCCTTTAGCTGAGACTGATCTTGCTAGAAAAACTCCTTGAAGTTGTTCGGCCAAGATATTGATTTGAGAGAGAGATAGAAACTTGGCCTTGAGTAAGGGTGATAACACTTTGAGATGCAAACCTTTTGCTCTAAGTCCACCTTGTCTTAGTGAAGTAATCGGCCAAGGACTGAATTGTGTGAGAGACAACCAGCTAATGTCCTTGGTCTTGAGAGGTGAAAAACGTCCAAGAGAGGGAGAGAGAGTGAAAATGAAACTCCTTTGGCTAATGAAATTCAGCCTAAGGTTGGCACCACTTGTAACTCCCCTTCCCATTCATTTCCTTCAATTATTCCACTTGGGGGTTTCATCCTTGAGATGAAACCCTCCAATGGTTTTTGGTCCTTGACTGCCCTAGATGCAGCCCTTCTCCATCACCTCTCCATGTGTGAACCCATATGTAACTCCAATTTGTTTAATGTCTTCCTTGGGGTTTCATCCTTGAGATGAAACTCCCAAGGCACCCAACAACTCCCATGCATGTCTTAGTGTATCTTTTCCTCCCACCTTCGTTCTCATTGGGTCCCAATTGGGCATTTTGACCCAAATAGCAACATTGTGCGCCTTACCCATTTACTTTAAATTGAACCTTATACCATAACCATTGGGTCCTAATTGGGCCAATGACCCAACACCTTACCCATCAAAGGTTCATATCCGTTAATTCACAATTAAAATGGCAAATTCCGTAAATATTGATAACATGGAATTCCGAAGTGTTACACGTACATCAAGTTAAACATGCGGAATTACAATAGGATAACAATCCTATTCCATTATAGATAGCAAAGTAGTCCAACACTTAATAATATTTGCCTTAAGTTAAATATCCAAAATCAACCATCCAAACCATAGCAGATATATCTACGTTATTACATTTCCGACTACTAGTTACTCAAATACATCATCCATGAGTAACTTAAACAAAATATAACCTAATCATATAAGCTCCTAAGCTTGGCTCCGATCCCGTTCCTCATTTCGTTCATTCCCTGTGTCATCAACTAGGATAGAAGTAGGGCGTTAGACAACGCGCCCACTAGATATTCCAATTAGGGTTAACACATGGGTTAATATATAAAATCCAGATATAATATACCGTATCATACTTGTAAAGCATCATATCCAAAATAGTGTATGAGAATAGAGATCCAATCATACAGATAAAAACCAGAAACCTTGCATGATAATAAAGATCATAATCATACCGATTCAATGCCATGCCATGCTATCATATGCAATGAGTCCCACCCATCACAAAACATCCTCTTGATGGAAAGCTTCTCATCAAGGTATCCCCCACGAATGTTTTACGGGCGCCCCGATGGAGTGTGGATCTCCGGTTATATTTCATACACAATATCCTCTTGATGGAAAGCTCTTCATCAAGGTATCCCCCACGAATGATTTACGGGCGCCCCGACGGGACGTGGATCTCCGGTTACCTTTCATCCCTCCCATGCCATACATGAGATGCAAATGCTAACATGCTATGTAAAAATACAAATCATAGCATTTAAAACTCCATAATTGAAACATATTGATTGATACCAAAATAACTTATCAAACATGAAATAAAATCATCATAAGTACATAATACATGTCCATGGTTTCAATGATGTAGGAATCCTACCAAAGACAACTAAAGCGTTCTTGAGCTGTAATCCGGCAACCGTTTACGATCATTCACCCCTTGTGAAGTCCCGTTACCTTATAACATGTCAACCAATCAAACTAAAGTCCCATTTGATTTACAATAATGTCCAAGTCCATAAACACACTTTGTGGGGTTCGGCCATACACCATGGCCGAACTTCACCCCCTTGATTTTTGGTCCCTCTTTTGATCTTTTAACTTAAGTCCAAGATCATATCATTTTTAATTCATTAACCTAACATACATAAGCCCTAAGTCCACCAAACATTCCCCATGGGGTTCGGCCATACACCATGGCCGAACCCATGGTCCTTCATTTCCATGATTCATTCATACATCTAAGCCACTTATGCAAATCCATATCCAATAACACAACTCATGGGGTTCCGCCATACACTGTAACGCCCGCCCCTTTTCACCAAAAATCAGAGTCTATTTTTTTTTTTTTTGAAATAAAAAGTGACAAAGGGCGCGGACGTCACAACGTGAGTTAAGTCTGAGCTTCTAAAGCCCGGCCCTTAACTGGCCAACCCTACGTGTGCATGAAACGAAGTCCATGAGAATGATTCACACGTAGAAGTAAGCTCGAGGAATATTAAATTAAATGCGGAATGACAATAGAGACTAACCTACAAAATTTAGATAGCAGGGAAGAACATTCATTTAATTACCAAAATATCTCAACATCACAATGTCCAAAATAAAAACCAAATATAGCAAGTAATCTAAAATATTACATTTTCGACAAGCTAGGCTACTCAAATACATTTCCAAAACAAATTTAAATAAATTAAGTAGCCGCCTCCCCAAGCTCCTAAGCTTGGCTTCCGTCTCGTCCTTCGTTTCCGCCATCTCCTGCGTCATCAGCTAGCGTAGAAGTAGGGCGTTAGACAACGCGCCCAGTAGGACTCCGAGTAGGGCTAACACATGGATTAGTGATAACAAAGCATATAGACAATATTATAACGAAAAGCCATAAAATGAATGCTATGCCATGGGTGTCGTGTTATGAATCCAACCCATCATCCATACCATCATGCTGTCATATCCCCCTTGACGGCAAAACCTCGTCAAGATATAAACAATCACAAATCATTCCCCTGGACGACAAAACCTCGTCCAGATATAAACAATCACAAATCATTCCCCTGGACGGCAAAACCTCGTCCAGATATAAACAATCACAAATCATCCCCCTGGACGACAAAACCTCGTCCAGATATAAACAATCACAAATCATCCCCTTTGACATATCCCTCCCATGCTATGCATGAGATATAGATGCATATGCCATGTAATATATGTAACTCATAGTCATAAAACCCATCTTAAAACAATCCCATGATTATCAAAATAAATCAAAGGAAACTCATCACATAATACCAAAATCCAAAACCCATCTTAAAAACAACCACATGATTACCAAAATAAATTAAAGGAAGACATCACATAATACTAAATCCAAAACCCATCTTAAAACAAACCATATAATTTCCAAAATAATTCAAAGAAACCATCACTCAATCCATGGTTTACAAAAAGGTAGGAATCCTACCGAATACCGACTAGCATCCTTTTTCGCTTCCGTTCGATGATCCGGTCACCGATCACGCATCGCTTGCGATGTCCGGTTCCTTATTATACATTATCAATTAGTCCATGTTTTTAACCATTATTAAGTCCATTAATCATACCTTAGTGGGGTTTGGCCATACACCATGGCCGAACCTCACTATGTAGTTTTGTGGGTTCCGTTTAATCCATTAAATATTTTAATTATATGAGTCCAAAACTCAGTCACCCTAGGCTTTATTAATCACATATAAAGTTATTACTTAGAGTCCCTTAGCCCATGATCATCTCCCATGGATTTCTTCATTTTTGCCAATATTTACGGTTTTGCCACTACCCTTCCATGGTTACTCATTCACTTAATCCATGTACATTTTTGTTCATAATTGATCCATACACTAGATCTATTAATGTTCCATAACTTAGGTTCGTTAATGACCACTCAACCATGTCATAAGATCATTGAAATCAACCATTTAATTTACTTAACCTTTATTCATTCAACACATATATAACCCCATACTTAGCCCATCAATTGATCCATAGACTTGGATTCCTTAATGACTCCTTAGCCATAACATCATCACAAATTAGCCACTTGATTTTCTAATCCCCATTAATTAATCCATACGCATATACCTTAACCTTAGTCCATCAATTGGTTCATAAAATGGGTCCATTGATGTCTCATTAACCATGACACAACCACACTAGAAATCAACCATTTAATTAACCTAATCTCCATCCATGTAAACATACTCATAACCCTATACCTAGCCCATCAAGTGGCTCATAAAAATGGGTCACGGGTTCATCATTCGTTGGTGATATTTAAGACCATAAAACATTAACCTTCATCCATGGATTCCCTCATTTTAAAACCCCTTTAAAAATTACTATTATTCTTTCATTCAAAACCTTCAAAATCATTAATAACTAGTCAATTAGTGACCCATTTAATCATGCCGTAATATCATTAAAACAACCTTTTTTTCTTAACTTAATCTACATTAATTAACCATGTACATAAACCCTTTCTTATCCCACAAAAATGACTTATAATCAAATCATTATTCTTAGCCACACCTTGGGTCCATAATTGACCCATCACCCATATCACAAGATCATTTACATCAGCCATTTAATTTAACCTAAACTCCATTCATTTAAATATATACATACACATTAGTCTTAGACCAAAAATGATCTACCATTGGGTTCATTAAAAATCAGCCCCTTTTAACTTAACCAAATCCCCATTTTCCTTGGTCTTTGGTTACACATTAGATTCATCATAAGTCCCTCCATTGAGAGAACCTAAACTATACATTTGATTCATCAGTCCTTAATCACATTTAAGTCCATTAACTTAGCCACACTTAAGTCCAAAATTGATCCATAACTTAGATCTATTAGTGACCTATCAACCATAACATGAACTCATTAAAAATAAGTCCTTAACTTAACCTAATCCCAATCAATTTAAACACATTCATACTCCAATCTAACCCATCAAAAGGCTTACAAATGGGCCATGGGTTCGGTCATACACCATGGCCGAACCCATGGTGTCCTTTTTCCCATTTTTTTCTTGGGTCTATTTACATCATTTAGATCCAAAATAAATCCTTCCTTGAGGTGGTTTAAATCACACTTTTAAACCATTACTCTTAACCACATTTGGATCATTACATTTGGTCAACCTTAATTATATTTAAGGTTCATTCAAGCCACCAATATTTCCTTATTGTCTTCATGATCCAAATACTTTTAGATCCACCAAGAACCTCTCCATGGTTTTATTTTTTTTTAAATCATTATTTCTACCCCTTTCAAAATCACTACATTCATTCATTGAATTTTTAAAATTCACTAGCCACTTACATTTAATCATTAACCACTTAAAACCCTAAATCATTATCCATTGCTTCCATTCTTACAAACCCTAATAATTTAATCAATCACCTACCATGGTTTTTCTCATAAAAACCCCTTTTTAATCTTCCAACATTTAATCATTAAAAGACCTCAAAATCATAAACCATTCTCCATGCTTAATTAATTTAATTTCATAATATCCTTAATCCATTTAATTTGTTCTTAACCTTAATTTATCCATTAGGGGTTTGCCCATTTTTCCTCCTTTCATTTGATGGATTTGAGATCCAAGGCCATGATGTTTTGGCCACCTCTAAATCCAAGAAATGGATTTCATAACCTCTTAAACCCTAAAAAAAAAAATCTAAACTCTTGTTTAGAAAATACTTACGATCCCCGACGCCTCCTTCGACGTTCGTTACTCCCATTGATTTCCTTAGCCTCCTCTCTCATTCTTCTTGATCTTTGGTCGGTCAAGATGTGCTTGACCCAATGAAAAACATCAAGGCTTGGATCAGCTATGGTAGGGTTAGGTTTGAGAGAGGGAGAGGGGGAGATGATGAGAAGGAAGATGGTAGCCCTTGATCTTAGAGTGGTGGGCCAAAATTTCACTTCTTTCCTCTCTTCTTCTCTAAGCTTTTCTCCTTCTTCTTCCTTAGTTTTCTTCCTCTCTTCCTTGGGTGTGTAAAGGACGGTTTTGAGAGTGAAAGAGATGGAGAACGTGTGAAAGAATTAGATGGAATGGAGAGAATGAGATGAAAAAGTCATAAGATATACTCCACATTAAGTCTCTCACCAACCAAGCTTAGATATTTATCTTGCTTTATGGTGGTGGTTGAGATAACCGCCACCCAAGTCCAACGTGTTTGAGCTTGGAATGAGATGTTTTAGTCTTCCACCTTTTTGACCATTTGACCCTCATTTGTTTAGTTTAATTAATTAATTAATTAGATCATTAGGTTAATTAATTTCCATTTAACTGAATTCCATTTGCTTAGGCTCCTTCATACATCCACCCATGGTTGACCAATTCAACCATGGTGGCCGGCCCCACCAATCCTTGGACCACACGCCACCTCACTTGATGAGGTGGAGGTGGGTCCCAATTGGCCACATCACCTTGGTCTAATTCAAATTAACTTAGGTGATTTAAACCCATTCAATTCATTGCCACTTATTGGATCACCATTGGGCCCATGGCCCAATTACATTTACTTCCTACCCATTTACCTTAGGGCTTACACCAACTTGATCCATTGGGTCCCAAGTGGGTATTTGACCCAATTTGACCATTCTTGACCCAATTAATCATTATTGACCCATTAAATGAATTTCATCCAATCCATAGTCCAATTAGGCCATAATTGGTCTATTGTCCATATTTTGATCCACTTAACATTTATTCATTAAAATTCTCAATTTCCATCATTAAAATAAATAATATCCACATTTATATTGATTTACAAATTCCGAGCCATTACATACACCATGGTCGAACCCATGGTCCTTCAATTTTAATTATATTTACCTTTTTGCCATTATTCTTTCCATGACTAAACTCTCCTTTCATTTTTACATATCTAGGTCCATAATTGACCCATAAACATAGATCCATAGATGGTCCACTAATCATGACATAAAACCTTAATAAATCCCTAACAAATGTCTCCATTCCATAACTTGATAACCATTCAATTACACATGCATATAACCCTAAATCACCCATTGTATAGTTCATCAAATGGCGCATGGGGTTCGGCCATACACCATGGCCGAACCATGATGTCTTATCTCCATCTGTTTCTTTAAATAATTCACAATTTAAGTTCATAAACAAGTCCCTCCATGGGGGCTTAATCATATACTTTAGATTCATCAAATACACCCAAGAATTCATAACACATCCCTTAATTTTCTTCCATGGGGTTCAGCCATACCCCATGGCCAAACCCATGGTCCATGGTTCTTTCACCATTTACCACCTTGATATTATTTAAATTGATTAACATCCTTCCTTATTTTCCTCCTTTAAAACCTTTTAAAAACCTTAACATACATGTATAATTTTCATCTTTCAAATCCATTAAAACTAACTAATGTCCTTCTATGGTTTTCATCCTTCAAAAACCATTTACAATTACTAACAAACTCCCATGGAGTTCAGCCATACAACATGGCCGAACCCTATGGTTCATTAATTTCTTTTTAAATCATATACCAAGATTTATATTCTTTGATGGGGTTCGGCCATACATCATGGCCGAACCTCATCCACCCCTTTTTGTTCTTGGTGGTCCATGCATATTATTAACCTTAGGGTTTGGCCATGCTAGGCCAGCCCATGATCCATAATCATAATCCTTATAGGGTTCATGCAAGAGGTTTTTTGCCATAATAAGACTAGGGTTCGGCCATGAAATGGCCGGACCACTTTCCTTGACCATCTTACTTAATTAAAATTCTATTAAGTACTTACCGGTTCCGCGACTCCTCCGGTTTTCTTTCGCTCTGACTTGTTCCTTGGATCTTCTTCTTCCTTATCCTCTTTTTCTTCCTTGGTCCTTCTTAATCCTTTGGCCGAGAGTGATAGCTTGAGAGAGAGATAGAGTTTGGCCAAATTATGTGGGTTTGAGAGAGGATCGGCCTTGAGTGAGAGGGAGAGGAGTTTGGGATGTAAACTCTAAGTCCTTTTCTCTTTTGTCCTTGTGAGTGGTCAGCCAAGAGAGGGCTTGAGAGTGAGATGACAACCAATCTTGTTTTGCTCAAATGAAGGTGATCGGCCAAGGGTGGTACCCTTTTGTAACTCCCATAATTCATCACTTACTCATTGGTACCTACATTGGGGGTCTCATCCTTGAGATGAAACTCCCAACCGTTTTGCCCCTTGGTTACCTTGAGTAACAACCAAAACCGTCCCCTCCATTCATGACCCATTTGGGGGTTTCATCCTTGAGATGAAACTCCCATGTATCCAACGACATTGTCTTGAGTAAGCTTGTGTAACCTCCACAACATTCACCTCCCTCATTAATGACCCATTTGGGGGTTTCATCCATGAGATGAAACTCCCATATTCCATCATGTAGCCTTGGTTTGAATTGTGTAACAACACCAAACCGTCCATCTCCATTGATGATTCATTTGGGGGTTTCGTCCTTGAGATGAAACTCCAAGGTGTAGTCTTGACTTTATACCACAAAACCGCCACCTCCCATTTAATTCTCCATTTTGGAGTTTCATTCTATGAAATGAGACTCCCATGTTTCCAATGTGTACTAAGGTTAAGCCTTGTGTAACCTCCATAACCTTTCATCTCCCCATTAATGATTCATTTGGAGTTTCATGCATGAGATGAAACTCTCCCCTCCAACGTGTGACCTTGACTTGGTCTCATGAGGTGCATCACTCCACCTTCCCACTCCACTCACTTGAGATCAAAGTCCCATTAATTTCCATTCAACTCATTTAACTCAACTCACCTCTTTAATTGAACTCACTTAAAATCAACTCATTTAACTTACTTAAAATCAACCCAATTACTTGATTCCATTTCCGACTTAAATCAGCTTCAATTGAGTAAGCTTGAACTCACTTGGTGGTCAACCAAGTCAACCACGACCCATTGGGTCCCAATTGGGCATTTTGACCCAAATAACAACCTTGTCCCAATTAAACACATCTTACCCATTTATTTTAAATTGAACCTTATAACATATCCGTCGGGTCTTAATTGGGCAATTGACCCAACAACTTACCCACCTAAGGTCCATATCCAATAATTTACAAATTAAATGGACAATTTCCATATATATATATCCATAACTTGAAAATCCGGGGTGTTACAGTATGGCCGAACCCCATGGAGGAATTTTTATGGATCTATATATATTTTAATGGACTATCAAGTTAAGAAATAAGATGATGAAAATGAAGGACCATGAGTTCGGCCATGTTGTATGGCCGAATTGTAACGCCCGCCCCTTTTCACTGAAATTAGAGTCTATTTTTTTTTTTTTTTAAATATAAACAGTGACAAAGGGCGCAGACGTCACGACGTGAGTCAAGTCCGAGCTTCTAAAGCCCGGCCCTTAACTGGCCAACCCTATGTGTGCGTGGAGCTAAGTCCACGAAGGACGGTTCACACGTAGAAGAAAGCTTGCGGAATATTTAAACTAAGTGCGGAAATATAATAGAGACTATCCTCCAGATTTTAGATAGAAGGGAAGATACATTCATTTAATTACCAAAATACCTCAAAATTAATCACATCCAAAAGTAAAGTCCAAACCATAGCAAGAAATAGAAAATATTATAATCCAACAAGCTAAGCTACTCGAATTACATTTCCAAAATAATTTAAATAAACTAAGTAGCTCGCTTTCCCAAGCTCCTACGCTTGGCTCCCGTCGCGTCCTTCCGCTCCGCCATCTCCTGCTTCATCAGCTAGGGTAGAAGTAGGGCGTTAGACAACGTGCCCAGTAGGACTCCGAGTAGGGCTAACACATGGATTAGTGATAACAAGCACATAGGTAATCATATCATGAAAACTATAAAATGAATGCCATGCCATGGGTGTCTTATGTCATGTGTCCCACCCATCATCCATACCATCATGATGCCATATCCCCCTTGATGGAAAAACCTCATCAAGATATCCCCATGTTTGCTTCTCGGTCGCCCCGACGGAGCATGGACTCCGGTTATATCTCCACATATCAAGATATCCCCATGTCTGCTTCTCGGTCGCCTCGATGGAGCATGGACTCTGGTTATAGCGCATCAGGCTATTCCCATGTTTGCTTCTCAGTCGCCCCGACGGAGCATGGACTCCGGTTATAGTGCATCAGGCTATCCCCATGTTTGCTTCTCGGTGGCCCTGACGGAACATGGACTCCAGTTATAGCACATCAGGCTATCCCCATGTTTGCTTCTCGGTCGCCCCGACGGAGAATGGACTCCGGTTTCATTATTTTCCCACCCATGCCATGCATGAAATGTAGATGCATTATGCTATGTAATATATATATAAATCATAGCCTTCATATATAATTCATAGTCTAATCATATAATTCATAGCCTTGCAACATGCCATATATTATATATAAATCATAGTCTAAAAATCCATCATAAACATATCACATGATTACTAAATTAAATTAATAAAACATTCATACATACATAATCCACGGCTTACAAAAAGGTTGGAATCCTACCAAATACCGACTAGCGTCCCTTTACGTTTCCGTTCACAAACCCGGTCGCCGATCGCGCACCGCTTGCGATATCCGATACCTTATTACATACGAATAATCAGCTCATGTTTTTAACCATTTAAATCCATTAATCATACCTTAGCGGGGTTCGGCCATACACCATGGCCGAACCTCACTAACTAGGTTTGTGGGTCCCATTTAATCCATTAATTATTTTAATTACATGAGTCTAAAAATCAGCCACCCTTGGCTTTATTAATCACACATGAGGTTATTACTTAGAGTTCCTAAGTCCACAATCATCTCCCATGGGGTTCGGCCATGTACTATGGCCGAACCCATGGTTCTTGAATTTGGCCAATATTTACGGTTTTGCCACTCTTCCTCCATGGTTAAGTTCTCATTTCATTCCTCCATTCTTAGGCCCATAATTGATCCATAGACTTGGATCCTTTAATGACTCATTAGCATGACACAACATCATAAAAAATTAGCCACTTAATTACCCAAATCCCCATTCATTACTCACATGTATACTATCACATTTAACCCATAAATTGACCTACAAATGGGTCATGGGTTCGGCCATACACCATGGCCGAACCCATGATGTCTTTTTCCCATTTTTACTTGGGTCTATATACATCACTAGCTCCACCATAAGTCCTTCCTTAAGGTGGTTTCCATCATGCATTCAAATCACCCCTTTTTATCACCATTAGTTTCATTTTAAGTCCATCAAAGCTACCATTACTCCCCAACATTTTTCCATGGTTCCAAAACACCTAAGTTCACCAAAATCTCTCCATGGTTTTATTTTTAAAAATTATTTCCATCTTTTCATATCCATTAAAATAATAAATACATTACCATAGGGTTCAAAGCATTCCATCCATAAAATCTCTCCATGGTTTTCCTTATTTAAAAACCCCTTTAAAAATCTCTAACATTCATTCATTTAAAACTTTAAAAATCATTAACCACTTAAGATAGCCTCCATTCTCTAAACCCATTAAGATTCTAACACCATCACCATAAGGTTCATGGTCCATCATTCATTGGTGATATTTAAGACCATAAAAACATTAATCTTCATCCATGGATTCCCTCATTTAAAAACCCCTTTACAAAATTACTAACATTTAATCATTCAAAATCTTTAAAACCATTCATCATATTCCATGGTTTCCATTCTTCAAGAGCCCATTAAAATTCTTAATCACCCACCATGGTTCCTTCAAAAATCACATCTTCATACTTAAATAAACTTAAATCCATAATGTCCTTAATGCATCCTTTATTTTCCTTAACCTAATTTATCTTTCCATTTTGTCCATTTCTCATCCTTTTATTGGATGGATTTGAGATCCAAGGCCCATGATAAACTTGGCCACCATTAAATCCAAGAATATGGATTCCAAATCTTAAACCTTAAAAATCTAACCTCTTGTTTAGAAATATTTACAATCCGACGGCTACTCCGATTTTCTTTGCTCCCTTTGAATTCCTTGGCCTCCTTTCTTCTTCTTCTCCTTTGTTGGTCGGCTAAGATGTGCTTGACCCAATGAAAAACTCCAATGCTTGGGTCGGCTAAGATGGAGTAGATTTGAGAGAGAGAGGGGGAGAAGATGAGAAGAACTACCCCAACTCTTGATCTTGAAGAGGTGGGCTAACACTTGCACTTTTCTTCTCTTTTCTTCTCTTCTTCTCTTCTTAGTTTTCTTCTTCTTTCCTTGGTGTGGGGGACGACAATGAGAGAGCAAGAGAGGGAGAGAGTGAAAGAGTTAGATGGAAAGAGATGGAGAAATGAGATAAGGTTCATCTCATTTGGTTGTGTAACTTAAACCCCACCATTAACTCCTCGCACCAACCAAGCATGGGATTTTTTATGCTTTAATGGTGGTGGTTGGAATAAACCACCACTAGCCAACGGTTTTGGCTTCTTAAGATGGCATGGTTTGGTCTTCCATCTTTTGACCCCTTTTGACCACCTTTTTGGCTAGTTTAATTATTTAATTAATTAGATAATTAACTTAGGTTAATTAATTCCCACTTAACCTAATTCCTTTTTCTTAAATTCCCTCCATGTATCCACCCATGGTTGACCAATTCAACCATGGTGGCCAGCCCCACCAATCCTTGGTCCACACGCCACCTCACTTGGTGAGGTGGAGGTGGGTTCCAATTGGCCATGTCACCTTGATCTAATTAAAATTAACTTAGGTGATTTTTCACATTAATTAATTCAATCCCTTCCAACTAATTGGATCTCCATTGGGCCCATGGCCCAATTAAATTTATTTCCTACTTACTTACCTTAGAGCTTAAATCATCTTGACCCATTGGGTCCCAAATGGGTATTGGGCCCAATTTGACCATCCTTGACCCAATTAACCATTTAAATGAATTTAATCCAATCCATGGACCATTGGGCCATACTTGGGCCTTTGTCCAAATTTTGATCCATTTACCATCTATTCCATTAAATTTCCTAATTTCCATCATTAAAACAAATAATAGCCACATATTCATTGATTTAAAAATTCCGGGCTATTACACGAACCCCATGGATGATTTTTATGGGTTAACAAGTTAAGAAATAAAAGGAAAAGGAAATGATGGCTAAGATGGAAAGAAGATAAAATGGAAGAACCATGGGTTCGGCCATGTTGTATGGCCGAACCCCATGGATGACTTTTATGAACCTAGGTGTGTTTAATGATTAACTATGGAATATTAGATTAAGAAATAAAAGAATGAATGAGGATTGACGCGCATGGACTAAAATGAAACACGGATTAAAGGAAGGGGTCAAAACCAAAAGAGTGAGGTTCGGCCATGTTGTATGGCTGAACCCCACTAATGAGTTTTGGGTGGACATGAACAAACCCTATGGCCAAACCCCCCCTTAGGGGTCTTAACTGGGTTAAGGACTATAATCGTAAATGGAAATGAACATGGAATAATGGGAATCAAATGGGTCATCGATTTGATTTATTTATGTGTTAAATGTAATAAGGTAACGGGATTTCACAAACGGGTGTACAATCGGCTTTGATGAGATCGGTGATCGGTTTTGACGAAAACGCAAGGATACAATATTTGGACGTTGGTAGGATTCCTACCTTATTGAAACACTTGGACTTATGTATATGTGATGGTTTTTATTTCTATGTGTTTTGATCTATTTTTTGTATCAAAGTGCTATGTTTTACGAATGGGATTTCAATGTTATTATGTCTAACATGAAATAACATGTTTGCACTTATATCTCATGCATGGCATGGGAGGGATCATATGAGGGGAATCTGTAACGCCCTGCCCTTTCCGAGATTCAGAGCCTAATTTGATCCTTATAATATGTACAATAGGCCTTAATTTGAACAATGGGCCCCACCATTTTCTTATCTACGATCATAACCTTCTAATTTACCATTCCAATGGCATTTTTGTAAATATCAATATCTTTGAGAAATCAGGGTGTTACAATATAAACCCTTTTTTAAAATTTTCATCCCGAAAATCGAGCGAACTAGGGTTCTAAACGATTACATAAATATCTCAGAGTGTGCTATTCTTATTTCCGATTTCAAGTTCCCAAATGATTTCTTCATTACCATGCCGGTCCACACCACTTTGACAAATTGAATCGCTCGGTTCTGTAACACCTTTTGTTCTGTCTCATGTTATATATCAATCTACTCTGTTTCACTTTACCTGCTCTCATAGTATTTTCCATACGTACCTGCTCAATATGTTCTTTCATCTACTCTCTGTGTGAGGTAGTCTGTCAATGCGAGCCTATGCTCAAAGCTTTTTCTGATTCCATTTTAACTAGGTTTCTGGTTGCACTCTCCTGGAACTCCATCGACTAACTACAGAGTCAGCTAGCTAGACTAACTTGGCATCGCCCATAGCTTCCCATTCAAGTTTCTGTAACGCCTGCCCCATTTTCACCGAAATCAGAGTATATATATATATATATATATATATATATATAATTTTTTTTTTTAATAAAAGTGACAACGGGCGCGGACGTCACGACTCGAGTTAAGTCCGAGTTTCTAAAGCCCGACCCTTAACTGGCTAACCCCACGCGTGCGCGGAACTAAGTCCATGAGAACGGTTCACGCGTAGAAAGTAAGCTCGTGGAAACTAACTGAATGCGGAACATGATAATAAAGTCTATCATACCGGTTTTTAGATAGAAGGGAAGATACCACATTAACTTACCAAAATACCCCTATGTTCACATTTATGCCTCAAAACGATATTGTCCATAATGCAGTCTAAACCATAGTAAGAAATATAAATTATACAGTCCGACGAGCTAAGCTACTTTAAATTACATCTCCAAAATGAAACTTAAATAAAACTAGATATCCGCTTCCCAAGCTCCTAAGCTTGGCTCCCGGCGTGTCCACCGTTTCCGCCATCTCCTGCGTCATCAGCTAGGGTAGAAGTAGGGCGTCAGTCAACGCGCCCAGTAGGACTCCGAGTAGGGCTAGCACATGGATTAGTGATAACATGCATACCAAATAATAATAAAGTAAGCATATGATGAATGCCATGCCATGGGTGCCTATGTCATGTGTCCCACCCATCCACCGTATCATCATAAAATATCGTATCCCCCTTGACGGCAAAGCCTCATCAAGGTGTCCCCATGTTTGCTTCTCGGTCGCCCCGACAGAGCATGGACTCCAGTTATAGCATAAGAGCTATCCCCATGTCTGATTCTCGGTCGCCCCGACGAAGCATGGACTCCGGTTATAGCCCCTCAGGCTATCCCCATGTTTGCTTCTCGGTCGTCCCGACGGAGCATGGACTCCGGTTTCATTATTTTCCCGCCCATGCCATGCATGAGATGTAAGTGCATTATGCTATGTAATATATATAAAATCGATATAAAATCCATAACATCTAAGTATAGTCCATAGTCTTAAAAAAAATATTATCCATAGCATTAAATCATAATCCATAGTACTTAAACATATAATTCATAATTCGAAATTCCATCATAAGATAAATCATATAATCATCAAATTAAAGAACCATCACATATCCAAGGCTTACAAAAAGGTAGGAATCCTACCGAATACCGCTTAGCGTCCCGTTACGTTTCCGTTCGATAATCCGGTCGCCGATCGCGTACCGTTTGAGACGTCCCGGTACCTTATTACATATTTACCGAATTAGTCCATATGTTATCCATGATTAAGTCCTTAACTTATTACAACCTTAGGTTCCTAATTACGTTATCCGTTTACCAAAATCGGCCCCTAACTTAGCCTCGTTTTCCGTGGTTTAAAACACATCCATAAATCCAATTTTTGGCCATTTTAAATATTCCGATTTGCGAGCCTAAAACGCAGCATCTATCCGTTTCATTTAATCATTCGCAATGTATCCAATTTTTATGTCTAACATACATAGGGTTCGGCCATGGTAGGTTCCTCAAGGTGGCTAATAATTACCATTTTGCCACTCTCTCTTCTATGGTTAATCATCCATTCATTTATGTACATTCTAAGTGCAAAATTCATTCATACTTTGATCCATTAGTGATTCATTAATCATGACCTAGCATCATAAAATTAGCCACCTATTTTAATTAATTTTGCAAACATTTAATCCCATACCTAATTCCATTTTTGGCCTAAGATGTGGCCCATAAAGGGGTCATGGGTTCGGCCGTACACCATGGCCGAACCCATGATACCTAAATTCCATTTTATTGGGTTCATTTTATCCCCTTTTAATCCCACCTCCAATGAAATTAAATCATTCATTTAAATCCCCATTTAAATTTATCATCTCTTTCCATCATTTTCCATTCCTTTTACCTTCATTAAAAATCACTAAATCATCACCATAGGGTTCGGCCATTCAACCTGGCCGAACCCATGGTTCATGGCTCACCTTCATGGGTACCCTTTTTAAGACCAATGTTTTGTCCAAAAATAATCCATTTTTTTTTTAAATCAATAACCTTCATTCATTTTGGCCCTTTAAAAACTTCCAAAATATTAACATATTAATCCATCATTTCCATCCTTTAAAGCCATTTAAAAAAAATCACTTTTCAACACCATAGGGTTCGGCCATACACCATGGCCGAACCCATGGTTCATGGCCCATCTTATCCATGCCATCTTTAAAACCAAAATACCTATTTACATTCCTCATGGTTTTCTTATTAAGACTCCTTAAAAATCACCAACTTTTCAATCACTTAAAACCTCAACATTATTAACCCTTCTCCATAATTTTGGACCTCAAACCCTAATTAAAATTATCCATCATTTACCATGGATGGCCCATCAATCCATTAAAAAATTCAAATTCTCTATGCTTAATAAAGACTTGAAATTCCATTAAAAAATCCATTCTTCCATTTCATCCATTTCTTATCCTACCATTTGATGGATCTTAGATCCATGGCCCACAACATTTTTGGCCATATTAAATCTAAGAAATGGATTCCATATCCTATCTAGAAAACATAAATTCTTGTTTTAAGAAAATCTTACCACCCGACAACTCCTCCGGTCCTTCTTTCCTCTTTGCTCTCCTTAGCCTTCTCTTCTCTTCTTCTCCTTGATGTACGGTCAAGATGAGTTTGGTCAAATGGTGAGGCTCTCCAAGCTTAGGATTGGCCAAGATTGAGTGGGTTTGCTTGAAAGAGGGAGAGGGGAAGGTGATGAGAAAGATGTCTCAAGTGTTTTCCTTGAGGTGGTGGGTCAACACTTAGCCTTTTCCTTTTCTTTTCTTCTCATTTCTTCTTTTTTTTCTTCTTTCTTCTCTATGGAAGTGAGGGACCGTTTTGGTGAGTGAAAGAGATGGAGATGAGTGAAATGGTTAGGAGAGAATGAGATAGAATCTCATCTTTTGGTTAACTTAGGTCACACTCCACATTAACTCCTCCCACCAACCAACATGGCATTAATGGTGGTGGTTGGGATAAAACCACCACTTAAGCCAATGGTTTTCAATTTTGTGTTTCTTTAAGAGTGGTTTGTGTTTGTTTGGATGGTTTTGACCATTTGACCATTTTAATTTAGGTTAATTAACTTAGATCAATTTGATCCTTAGGTTAAGTTAATTAATTACTTCCCACTTAATTTAATCTCATTAAATTCTCTCTAAGATCCACCCATGGTTAACTAAGTCAACCATGGTGGTTGGCCCCACTACCCTTGGGTCCACACGCCACCTCAATTTGGTGAGGTGGAGATGGGCCCCATTTGGCCATTTTACCTTGTTCAATTCATCATCAATTTAGGTGATTTAAATTTTATTAAATCTATCCTTCTTATTGGATTACCATTGGGTCCATGGCCCAATTAAATTCCCTCCTATCCACTTACCTTAGGGCTTAGCTACCTTGGCTCATTGGGTCCCATATGGCTATTTGACCCAATTGACCACCCTTGACCCAAATTTATCATTATTGACCCATTTAAATGAATAAATCAAATCCATGGCCCATTGGACCACACTTGGGCCATTGTCCCAAAATTTGTTCCATTTGGCATTTTATCACATCAAACTTCAAATTTAAAATAATAAATGCCACTATATATTGATCCAAAAATTCGGGCTATTACAATAGAATCCTCTTTTGAAATTTTCGTCCCGAAAATTCGAGCGAAGTAGGGGTCCAAAACAACTCATGCGAAGAGCTCCGGATAAGAGGTTTTCATCTCCGACTCAAGTTCCCAAGTGGTTTCTTCACTGCCATGTCGTTCCCATATCACCTTGACGAACTGAATGGCGCGGTTCCGCAGTACCCTTTTGTTCGCTCCCGATCACTCTAACCGGCTTCTCCACATATGTCACATTGCTTTGTACATCGATGTCTTGAACATTTAATACATGAGAAGGATCGGGGTTGTACTTCCTTAACATGGACACATGAAATACATCATGTAGAGATGATAGCTGTGGAGGGAGCGCTAACTGATAAGCTACCCTTCCCACCCTCTTCAGTATCGGAAACGGCCCCACAAATCTAGGATACAGTTTCCCTTTCTTTCCGAACCTCATGTGCCCTTTCCGTGGCGAGACTTTTAAGAACACTAAGTCTCCCACCTCAAACTAGAGGAACCTTCTCCTCTTGTCGGCATAGCTCTTCTGACGGCTCTGTGCAGTGAGTAGATGTTGCCGTATCAACTTAATCTGTGTTGTAGTTTCCGCAACCAAATCTGGCCCAATCAACGCAGGCTCACCGGCCTCTGTCCAGCACACTGGTGATCTACAAGGCCTACCATACAAGGCCTCAAACGGGGCCATTTGGAGGCTTGCTTGGTAGCTGTTATTGTAAGAGAACTCTACCAGTGGCAAATGATCTTCCCATCCGCCCTTGAAGTCTAGCATGCATGCTCTCAGCATATCCTCCAGTGTCTGTATAGTCCTCTCTGACTGTCCATCAGTCTGTGGATGAAATGCGGTGTTAGTCAATACGTCGGTCCCCATAGCCGACTGCATGCCCTGCCATACTCTTCCGGTGAATCGACCATCCCTGTTGGACACAATAGACCGGGGAATACCATGTAGCCTGATGATATCTCGAATGTACCATCGACCCAAAGTTTCTTATGAATCTGTCATTTTGATGGGAAGGAAATGTGCGGACTTGGTCAACCGGTCCACTATGACCCATATCGCATCATTGCCCTTTGATGTCCTTGGCAACCCTGTTACAAAGTCCATGGATATGTGCTCCCATTTCCATTCTGGTACCGGTAAGGGTGCGAGTAAGCCATGTGGTTTCCGATGTTCTGCCTTAACCTGCTGACAAGTTAAGCAACGAGCAACAAACTCTGCCACATCTTTCTTAAGTCCATGCCACCAATAATGCCTCTTAAGATCATGATGCATCTTGGTGCTGCTCGGGTGGATAGAGAGTTTGGTTTGGTACGCTTCAATCAGCAACTCTCTTCTGCAATTCTTAGGCACATATGTCCTACCTCGGAACATAAGACCCTGCCCTGGTCGGAACTCCCACTCCGGTATGACCTCGCCGGTAGACATCTTAGCCCAAATCTCCTCCACCTCTGGATCTGTCCGTTGCTCCCGTTCAATCTCGGAGACCATGTTGGATCATATGATCAAATTATATATGGTCCCATGATTATTGAGGTAGAGTTTAAATTCTCTGATGGTATTCAGTACCTCCCATTCCGTCCTGATCATGCTGGCTACTGTCGCATGTGACAAGCGGCTGAGGGCATCTGCCACTTTGTTCGCCTTGCCAGGATGATACCGAAGTGCGAACTCATAATCCGCCAGATATTCCACCATCTGCGCTGTCTCATGTTGAGTTCCTTCTGATCAAATAAATACTTCAGACTTTTGTGATCTGAGAATACCTCAAACTTTTCACCATAGAGGTAGTGTCTCCAGCTTTTGAGAGCGAAGACCACCGCTGCTAGTTCTAGATCATGTGTGGGATAATGGCGTTCATGAATGATCAACTGTCTTGATCCGTACACCCCAGTCCCTCACTGGAGGCATCACAGTACACCTCATAATTTCTGCCTCTTTCCGGTAAGATCAGAATAGGAGCGGTCGTAAGCCTCTCCTTTAGCTCCTCAAATCTCTGGTTGCATAGATCTGACCACTGAAATTTGACTCCTTTTTGAATGAGTTGGGTGAATGGAGCTGCAATCTTGGAGAAGTCCATGATGAATTTTCGATAGTAACAGGCCAATCCCAGAAAACTGCGGATCTCGGTCACATTTGTAGCCGCTTTCCATTCTTTGACTGCTACTACCGTAGCCGGGTTCACGACTACACCTTCCTCTGATATGATGTGCTCCAAGAAGTTGACTTCAGATAGCCAAAATTCACACTTGCTAGCTTTGGCATACAATTGGTTCTTCCTCAAGGTGTCTAGGACTATCCGCAGGTGCATGGCATGTTCCTTCTGACTTTTGGAGTGGATCAGAATATCATCGATGAATACGATCACAAACTGATCTAAGTATGGACGGAATATCCTATTCATCAGGTCCATGAACACCGCCGGTGCATTAGTAAGCCCAAACGGCATGACTACATACTCATATAGACCATATCGTGTCCTGAAAGCTGTCTTCTCTATGTCCTCCTCTCTAACTCGAATTTGATGGTATCCGGACATTAGATCAATCTTTGAGAAATGAGAGGAACCCCTAAGTTGATCAAATAGATAGTCAATCCGGGGTAGAGGGTACTTATTCCTGACGGTCAGCTGGTTCAACTTTCTATAATCCACACACATTCGCAGGGTACCGTCTTTCTTCTTCACAAATAATACCAGGGCTCCCTGTAACGTCCCGCCCTCTCCGAGAGTTTCAGAGTCTAATTTTTTTTTTTAATAATAAAACATCGAAAGAGAGCGGGCAGCGTCACGACGCGAGTTAAGTTCAGACTACTCAAATCTGAACCTTAACTGGCCACCCATGTGTACATGGACTAGATCATGATAATGATTCACACATGGAACTAATAACAACATGCGGAATAACTAGATTAATTGCGGGATAGAAAGACTAGATAGCAAGTAAAAATCTCAAACATTAATTAACATAAATCAACCATCCAAAGCTATTAACTTAATCAAACCATAGCAAGTAATGACTTATTACATGTCTGACAAAATATAGTTCAAATGACAGTAATATAAAGAAGTCTAATCCAACATTCAAGCGCTTAGGCTTGGCTCCCCTCCCGGTCATCGACCTTCCTTTTCCCTTTACTTGTACCTGCATTCTCCTCTGAGGATAGAATTAGGGCGTTAGATCAACGCGCCCAGTAGGTTCCCGAATCAGGACTACCACATGATTAGCATATAAAACATGCATATATATCATAGTACATGATTAGTAAAAACAGGTAAAACAATGCTATGAAGTATGCACATGCAATGAGCCTCCCCCATCATGTACATTCATAGCCACCATCATGTTACTCCTCCTGGCGTGACTTGCACCGCCGAAAGAGGACGTAACTCATAACTTGAAACACTGTAGAACCTCATTCATAATCCCATGTCTATGCATGAGATGCCAATGCCTGTATGCCATTTGTTAATGCGTAATATATCATTTGAAACCCATATAATAAAACAAGAGTCTCATAAGAAAACTGGGGTAAAACTGTGGTTACAAGTAGGTAGGAAACCTACTGAAGAATCACTTCAGCGTCCATTCTTTTTTAGGCTTTATCCGGTCACCGCTCAAAGTCGTGCACCCTCACAGAGATCCATCACCTTATTCACATAAATCATGAACCAACTTTAATCCCTTACTTCATTTGATTCCCATTTTTGAGTCTAAGTCCACAAATACCAACTCATGGGGTTCGGCCATACACTATGGCCGAACCTCATCATCTTGATTTGGTCCTACTTTCAAGTCCTTCCATTATTGCCCATATTTACAATTTTTGCCATTGGCTCATCTTTTATAATAATTTATGTCCATAGAAATATTACCCGAAACAAATGTTTATAGGTGGGGTTCGGCCATACACCTTGGCCGAACCTCACTTATTTCACTTTGGTCCATTTTTCATCTCATGATTGTGACCCTTATTTACAAACATGCCATTTGTTACCAATACCTTGATTAAACTCTACAACTTTCCCACAACCTTAACATGGTTCAGTCATGTTTTGGCCGACCAGAACAGTAAACATAATTCCATCTTAAATCTCATACGCATCCATAAAATGACCCATGAAAACAGTCCATGGGGTTCGACCATACTCATGGCCGAACCCTTATGGTTCTTTTGCTCAATGATGTCCATTATTTAAATACCAATTGGCTCTATCCCTTAGCCATGTTAAACACATAGTTTAGCCATCCTATGGCCAACCCAAAACAGCAATCTTACTTTCATTTAATTACATAAACACTCACCGCTATGGGTATGGTTTTTATCTCTCCAAAAACCATACCAAATATCAAATACTTTTATGGGGTTCAGCCATCCAATGTGGCCGAACCCTATGCCCATGTTTTGAACCCTTTGTAACTTACATCACATGTCCATTAAATCATGTAAGAATCAGCATAATATTATCGGGTTTTTACCTTTCAAAAACCATCCAAAAACAGTCCATAAAAGTCTATGGTTTCCATGTTTCCCAACATGAAAGACAACAGTCTTTTACATGGGGTTCGGCCCTTCATGGTGGCCGAACCCAATGGTTATGTTTACTATTTTTTAAACCTCCAATAATCATGTAATAACAGTATATTATTATCAGGTTTTACCTTTCAAACAAACATCCAAAAACCAACACAATTTCATGGGATTCGGCCATCCAAGATGGCCGATCCCCATGGTCCATTTTTCCAATTTTAATCCACTGATTTAGACCACATAAACTTCAGCCTTTTCTGATATCCAAACCCATGTTTTAACCCTCTTTAAAACATGTATTTTAAATCTAATAAAACATGTAAAAACAGTCCCAACTTGCATGGTTTTAAATTTCAAAAACCATAAACATTAACCAACTTTTTCCATGGGGTTCGGCCACCCAAAGTGGCCGAACCCAATGCTCCATTTCCACTCCTTTTTGACACCATCTTCCATGGTTTAGACCCTTGTCAAATTCGGCCATAGCATGGCCAAATTATGACATCCAAATCCATGCTTTCAATCTCTCCAAAGCATGCATCTTAAACATCCAAAATCAGTCCTATACTTGCATGGTTTAAATCTTACAAAACCATCAACATTAACCATAATATTTCATGGGGTTCGGCCATCCAAAGTGGCCGAACCCTATGTCCATGTTTTCCATCTAATTGGACATAAAAAAATAATACTTTAACCCTTTGATAGATTTGGCCATCACATGGCCAAATCATGTCTTATTTAACCCATTTGTTAAACATAATTCAATGGAAATACTTACCAATTTCCTTTGCCTTTTGCTCCTTGCCTTCTCCCCTCTTGTTTCCTTTCTTCTTCCTTAATTCCTTGCTGGTTTAAGCTTGAATAATTGGTGCCAAAAACCTCTGCTGTTCCAGCCAAGAACACAAATTGGAGAGAGGGAGAAAGAGATGGGAAATACTTGGGTTTGCAATGACAAAAATCGGCTAAACATGGGGTTCATTGCTTTTGTATTTCAGCCACCATGACCTCTCAATTCCCTCATAACTTCTTAACAAAATCGATGGGCATTGGGTGCCATCCAAGGCACCCCTTGGCACCTACCCATGCAGCCATTCAGTTTACCATTCATCTTATCTCAATCCCATGTATTCTCATTTAAAATACATTATGGAAATCACCAAGACAAGTCCCCAACTTGTGGGACTTGTTTTGGTTGGTTTGAGACCAGCCAACCTCTTCAAATTTCCACTCAACTCACTGATTTTACAGCCCCTTCAATTTCCCTTTTGACTCACTTGAACTCAAGGCTATTTAGATTTCCATCTCAACTCACCCAACTCACATACTTAATGCATTTCATTTAATGCACATGTGTTGACTCACTACTTGATTTAATTCCAACTCACTTTAGTCCCACTCAACTGATTTAACTCATATTTTAGCTCCCTTGAGGGTCTACATGGTCAACCATAGTCAACTCGACCCGTTGGGTCCACTTTTAGCTACTTGACCCGTTTTTGACTCCATGACCCAATTATGATATTTTGGTCATTTGTAATTGATTTTTACATATGGATCAGGCCTACCCATTTTTACTCCACTTGATTTCCAATCAAATCAGCCTAACCCCATTTAATTTAAGTTCATAAAACGGTCAAATCATCCATTTTGACCCGATGGGTCCCATTTGGGCCCTTTGACCCATTTAGCCATTTTTGACCAAAATGATGAAAATTACCCATCCAATCAAACTTAACATTCATAATGTGCTCATATGATTTTAATTTGATCAATGGCCCCACCATTTCCTTATTTGACATCACAAAATAATTAATTTAATAACTCAGGGGCATTTTCGTAATTTTCCACTTCATTGAGAAACTGGGGTGTTACACTCCCCATGCGGATGTGCTGTTCCGAATAAAACCCAGTCTGAGCAGTTCATCAATCTGCTTCTTCAACTCTGTCATCTCACCTGATGCCATTCTATAATGGGGTAACGATACTAGAGCAGCGCCGGGGTATAACTTGATCTCAAAGTCTATCTCCCTCTTGGGTGGTAAACCAGGGAGCTCTGTTGCGAATACCTCGGCATAATCTGCTACTACTGCCTGAAGTTCAGTTACTGGTGCCCTATCTAATCTGAGACTGTTCAAGGCAAGATGGTTCAATTCTTCCTGCAACCTTCTAGGAATGCCCTGCCTGTCAGCGTGTACCACGTACCGCTTTCCTTCGGGTGACCAAAATATCACCCTACGAAGGTGGCAATCAATATGGGCCTGATATGTAGTTAACCAGTCCATGCCAAATATAACATCATAGTCGGCCATATCGATTAGTAAGTAGTTGAACTCGAATCTGAATCCCGCGAGTTCAGTGTTCAATGCCGTACATATGAGTCCTAATGATGTGTCTCCTACGGGGGATGCAATGGTGAGTGATGTGGACAGGTTTTGTACTAATGTGCCCGTAGCAGATATGAATGCAGCAGATATAAATGAATGTGAAGCTCTAGAGTCAAATAATGTAATAGCATAGGAACTACCAACTACGGCCATACCTTGCATCACCGAGCGATCCACCGCTACTGGAGTCGGTAGGGTGAAAAGTCGTCCAGATTCGGTAGGGGTTGGCGCCCGTCCTGCCTGGTTGTATGTTCTGGCCCTTCGCGATTGAGTTGATCTAGCGGGAGGACGGAAGGCACCCCTGGAGTTAGAGGGTCGGTTGATCTGCGGACATTCTCTTTTGAAGTGGCCCTGTTGGCCACACTGATAACATGTGTTCCCACCCTGGGGAACCTGTGTGACTGATGTTGATGAGGAGGGTTGATTGGGGCGAAAGCCCCCCGTAGATCCTGTGGAGAGTGAGGGTCTGCTAGAATTTGGGCGGAACTTCTTGTTGGGTTGAAATGCACCCCGCCCACTTTGCCCTCGGCGGTTGTCAAACCGCACTATTTCGTTCAACTCCCGTTCTGCTATGTGGCCCTGCTGACCACCCCTGCCAATGTGTGTTCCTTAAAGATTGTCACCCTGGCTCTGATGTTTGGTCGAAGGCCCCGTTCAAACTTACAGGCCCTTCGGTGCTCAGTATCCACCATGTAGAACGCATAGACGGACAACTTAAGGAATTTTCTGTGGTATTCTGCCACCGTCATGCTGCCTTGTATCAATGAGAGGAAGGCTTGAGTCTGGCTCTCTCTTTCTTCCTCTGGAAAATATTGCTCTAGGAAGGTGGCTGAGAACCATTCCCATGTCATGATGGTCCTTTCCCCTTCTGGCACCAGTGCTTGTTGCTTTTCCATAATTTCCCACCAACTATTGGCATCCTCGATCAGTTGGGAAGTGGCCAACAAGATTTTATCGGCAGGATTGGAAATTTGGAGCAGATTAAAGATCTGATTGATCTTTTTTAACCAATGTTCCGCTCCGATAGCCCCTTCTGTTCCCCTGAAGTAGGGAGGGTGCTGTTGTTGAAAATCCTTGACCATCTTCCATTTACTGGAGTCGCTGCCTGTCGCATTTTCGCTTGAGTGTTGTTGAAGAGCGAAAGCGACTGCCGCTTGAACTACGTCTCTTAGCTCGGGAGGTACACCTTGTATGTTTATACTATTCTGTCCCTCAGCTGAATGAGGTGGTGGCACCTCCTCTTGATGCGGTGGGTGTACTTCCTCTTGATGAGGTGGCGGTACCTCCTCTTCTTGTCGAGGGGGTGTTACCTCTTTCTCTACTCGTGGGTTGCGACGGGGTTTTCTTTTTGGCGGCATTTTTCCTAAGTCATAAAAAAACATTTACTGACTTAGTTCCTTAATAATGTTGGCACGTTCATATACATTTAGTTTTTGGGAAAATTTGCCAATATAGACATACTTAGTTTTTGAGGGGATAATTCCTAAGTATTACGTATTGTCTCTCATATTGGGGAAAATTGCCAAATATGCATACTTGGTTTGGGGAAAACTTCCCAAATAGCTACGTTTGTCCATTTTGGTGAAATCGGGGAAATTTTCCTATGTTCGATTAATCCATCAAGGTTATAATAATTGTACTTCCCTTACTATCATTTTCTTACGTCAAATGTGGCGCTCAGATTGAATGTTTCAGTCTGAGTCAATCGAAGTAGATTAATCCGGCCCCCGTGCAGCGGACTCCGAAGAGTCGGTCAGTTGGGATTCTTATCCGTCAGTGAGATGTGAAACCTTCTTAATCATACTTCGAGAGATTCATTCTTCCGATTTCGCTTTGATACCAACTGTAACGCCCGCCCCGTTTTCATCGAAATCAGAGTATATATATATATTTTTTTTTGTGACAACGGGTGCGGACGTCACGACCCGAGTTAAGTCCGAGTTTCTAAAGCCCGACCTTTAACTGGCGAACCCCACGCGTGCGCGGAACTAAGTCCACAAGAACGGTTCACGCGTCGAAAGTAAGCTCGCGGAAAACTAACTGAATGCGGAACATGATAATAGAGTCTATCCTACCGGTTTTTAGATAGAAGGGAAGATACCACATTAGCTTACCAAAATACCCCCATGTTCACATTTATGCCTCAAAACGATATTGTCCATAATGCAGTCCAAACCATAGCAAGAAATACAAATTATACAGTCTGACGAGCGAAGCTACTTTAACTTACATCTCCAAAATGAAACTTAAATAAAACTAGATATCCACTTCCCAAGCTCCTAAGCTTGGCTCCCAGCGTGTCCACCGTTTCCGCCATCTCCTGCGTCATTAGCTAGGGTAGAAGTAGGGCGTTAGTCAACGCGCCCAGTAGGACTCCGAGTAGGGCTAGCACATGGATTAGTGATAACATGCATACCAAATAATAATAAAGTAAGCATATGATGAATGCCATGCCATGGGTGCCTATGTCATGTGTCCCACCCATCCACTGTATCATCATAAAATATCGTATCTCCCTTGACGGCAAAGCCTCGTCAAGGTGTCCCCATGTTTGCTTCTCGGTCGCCACGACGGAGCATGGACTCCGGTTATAGCATAAGAGTTATCCCCATGTCTAATTCTCGGTTGCCCCGACGGAGCATGGACTCTGGTTATAGCCCCTCAGGCTATCCCCATGTTTGCTTCTCGGTCGTCCTGACGGAGCATGGACTCCGGTTTCATTATTTTCCAGCCCATGCCATGCATGAGATGTAAGTGCATTATGCTATGTAATATATATAAAATCCATATAAAATCCATAACATCTAAGTATAGTCCATAGTCTTAAAAAAAATATTATCCATAGCATTAAATCATAATCCATAGTACTTAAACATATAATTCATAATTCGAAATTCCATCATAAGATAAATCATATAATCATCAAATTAAAGAACCATCACATATCCAAGGCTTACAAAAAGGTAGGAATCCTACCAAATACCGCTTAGCTTCCCGTTACGTTACCGTTCGATAATCCGGTCGCCCATCGCGTACCGTTTGCGACGTCCCGGTACCTTATTACATATTTACCGAATTAGTCCATATGTTATCCATGATTAAGTCCTTAACTTATTACAACCTTAGGTTCCTAATTACGTTATCCGTTTACCAAAATCGGCCCCTAACTTAGCCTCATTTTCCGTGGTTTAAAACACATCCATAAATCCAATTTTTGGCCATTTTAAATATTCCGATTTGTGAGCCTAAAATGGAGCATCTATCCGTTTCATTTAATCATTCGCAATGTATCCAATTTTTATGTCTAACATACATAGGGTTCGGCCATGTACCATGGCCGAACCCATGGTTCCTCAAGGTGGCTAATAATTACCATTTTGCCACTCTCTCTTCTATGGTTAATCATCCATTCATTTATGTACATTCTAAGTCCAAAATTTATTCATACTTAGATCCATTAGTGATTCATTAATCATGACCTAGCATCATAAAATCAGCCACTTATTTTAATTAATTTTGCAAACATTTAATCCCATACCTAATTCCACTTTTGGCCTAAGATGTGGCCCATAAAGGGGTCATGGGTTCGGCCGTACACCATGGCCGAACCCATGATACCTAAATTCCATTTTATTGGGTTCATTTTATTTCTTTTAATCCCACCTCCAATGAAATTAAATCATTCATTTAAATCCCCATTTAAATTTATCATCTCTTTCCATCATTTTCCATTCTTTTTACCATCATTAAAAATCACTAAATCGTCACCATAGGGTTCGGCCATTCACCATGGCTGAACACATGGTTCATGGTTCACCTTCATGGGTGCCCTTTTTAAGACCAATATTTTGTCCAAAAATAATCCATTTTTTTTTAAATCAATAACCTTCATTCATTTTGGCCCTTTAAAAACTTCCAAAATATTAACATATTAATCCATCATTTCCATCCTTTAAAGCCATTTAAAAAAAAAATCACTTTTCAACACCATAGGGTTCGGCCATACACCATGGCCGAACCCATGGTTCATGGCCCATCTTATCCATGCCATCTTTAAAACCAAAATACCTATTTACATTCCTCATGGTTTTCTCTTTAAGACTCCTTAAAAATCACCAACTTTTCAATCACTTAAAACCTCAACATTATTAACCCTTCTCCATAATTTTGGACCTCAAACCCTAATTAAAATCATCCATCATTTACCATGGATGGCCCATCAATCCATTAAAAAATCCAAATTCTCTATGCTTAATAAAGACTTGAAATTCCATTAAAAATTCCATTCTTCCATTTCATCCATTTCTTATCCTACCATTTGATGGATCTTAGATCCATGGCCCACAACATTTTTGGCCATATTAAATCTAAGAAATGGATTCCATATCCTATCTAGAAAACATAAATTCTTGTTTTAAGAAAATCTTACCACCCGACGACTCCTCCGGTCCTTCTTTCCTCTTTGCTCTCCTTAGCCTTCTCTTCTCTTCTTCTCCTTGATGTACGGTCAAGATGAGTTTGGTCAAATGGTGAGGCTCTCCAAGCTTAGGATCGGCCAAGATTGAGTGGGTTTGCTTGAGAGAGGGAGAGGGGAAGGTGATGAGAAAGGTGTCTCAAGTGTTTACCTTGAGGTGGTGGGTCAACATTTAGCCTTTTCCTTTTCTTTTCTTCTCTTTTCTTCTTTTTTTTCTTCTTTCTTCTCTATGGAAGTGAGGGACCGTTTTGGTGAGTGAAAGAGATGGAGATGAGTGAAATGGTTAGGAGAGAATGAGATAGAATCTCATCTTTTGGTTAACTTAGGTCACAGTCCACATTAACTCCTCCCACCAATCAACATGGCATTAATGGTGGTGGTTGGGATAAAACCACCACTTAAGCCCATGGTTTTCAATTTTGTGTTTCTTTAAGAGTGGTTTGTGTTTGTTGGAGTGGTTTGTGTTTGTTTGGATGGTTTTGACCATTTGACCATTTGACCATTTTAATTTAGGTTAATTAACTTAGATCAATTTGATCTTTAGGTTAAGTTAATTAATTACTTCCCACTTAATTTAATCTCATTAAATTCTCTCTAAGATCCACCCATGGTTGACTAAGTCAACCATGGTGGTTGGCCCCACTACCCTTGGGTCCACACGCCACCTCAATTTGGTGAGGTGGAGATGGGCCCCATTTGGCCATTTTACCTTGTTCAATTCATCATCAATTTAGGTGATTTAAATTTTATTAAATCTATCCTTCTTATTGGATTACCATTGGGTCCATGGCCCAATTAAATTCCCTCCTATCCACTTACCTTAGGGCTTAGCTACCTTGGCCCATTGGGTCCCATATGTCTATTTGACCCAATTGACCACCCTTGACCCAAATTTATCATCATTGACCCATTTAAATGAATAAATCAAATCCATGGCCCATTGGACCACACTTGGGCCATTGTCCCAAAATTTGGTCCATTTGGCATTTTATCACATCAAACTTCAAATTTAAAATAATAAATGCCACTATATATTGATCAAAAAATTCGGGCTATTACAGTTTCACTAGTCTCTTAACTTTTCCTCTAAGTACATCTCCAAATTTAAACACATCTTTCTTTGCACATAAGTCTCTATGTGACTAACAACTTTTGTTCAAAACTTCTACTATTTTGAGTACCTCTCAATACCAACTTTTCTGGTGATACAAGTCGTAATACTACCAACACCTTTTTCTTAAAACGTGGGATGTAAATCGAAACATGTCCTCATTAGGTCAATATGTCATTTATCCCTGTTTAATAATCATCCATGAATATAACCCTCCTATGGGTATAATCCATTCGTGGAAAATAATTTATTCTTGAGCATTTCATCTACCAGTGAGTATCATCTATCCATAGTTAATAACGATCCATGAATATAACCCACCTATGGGTATAATCCATTCATGGAAACCATCCATCCTTGGATCACTCTGACCATGATTATCATCTATCCACAGTTAATAACCATCCATGAATATAACCCACCTATGGGTATAATCCATTCATGGAAACAATTCATCCTTAGTATCACTTGTCCATGAATATCATCTATCCATGATTAATATCCGTAGAAACAACACTTGAATGAGTCACTATATGACTGTGGCAACCATATAAAATCACAAATATACCTCAACCCCTTAGCAAGACTTAGGGCCCATGACTTACCAAGCAGAAGACCCATGTCCAACGTGATCAGGTCTACCTCGCCCTGCATCCCTTCACCTCATAGGTGATTCAGTCAAGCTCTAAGACGGTCGATCCGCGTCTGATGAGACTAGTACCACCCCCACGGGGTAAAATAGTACCTAGCTCTGCACATTCCCGCACATCTAGTGTGCAAAATAGCCGTGAGAGTGCCCTCCAGCGCGTAGCATGTGAGGGACCCACTCCTCAACGGTAGCCCTACGGGACCAAGTCTCCGTATTTCGTATCAAGGTTCCCACAGTCTCATAGCTACTCGAAGCCATACTCATGAAGTCTATATTCTTATCTCATCAATACCATGTGAGGGACGCACCCATACCATATCTCAATCATCAACATCACGTGAGGGACGCACCCATACCACGTCTTAATGTAATCAAATGACCTCGTCACCTACATCTCAGTGCCAAAAATCCTCATGAACTCTTAAAGTTGCATACTTTTATTGAAAATCACTTAAACTTCCCTCACCATACAAGGGTTGGTAGGGTTAGAACAACCCTTCAAAACGTACCCACAACCCTTACAAAATCTCCCATTTTTCCCCGACATTTCCTCACCTTTCCTTAGCTCAATCTTCCGTAGAAGACCCTGCATCATCGTCAAAGAAATTGTAAGGGGATGTCATAGACATGTGCCCCAACACTCCGCACGTCAAACAAGGTATTATCCATGGTCCTCCAATATAAGGACAATTAGTCCTTTCTTTCCCGTGCCCATGAAGTCCACAAACCGGGCAAACAACCTCAAAAGGGTGGGGGCAGTATGTGCAGTTGTGCCCATCCTGGTTGCACAACTAGCACATATAGTCAGGATCTATCTCCCTCACCACCTCTCTTATTGCTGGATAATCTTCCATCGGCTCTTCTGGAAGAGGTGCTAGATCCACTTCCACCTCCTCGGGTAATCCCTCTTGATTGTCCATGTTAACTTCCACGTTGGAAAAAGACACCAGATCTATGGGATTGCTAGGGGTTCCTCTGTCCCACAACTCTGTATACTGCACGTTACTCGACATATCTGTATCATATCAATAGAACACAAGAATAATCGACAACAGTTCTAAATAAACCACTCTTGGTTTTGGGGAAATTTGTTATGCATAATATCATGTACTTTGTTTGGGGAAATTGCCAAATCATCACTCTTTGTATTTCTTTTGTTTCTAGGGGAACTCTCTAAATTCCTGTTGTTTGTTTCTCAATGTGGGGATATCGGGGAAGTATATCCTACTTTGCTATGTTTGATATATCCACTTATGATGACTGTACTTGCTTTGCTATCTTTCATTGTCTTTCTCAGATTGATTGTTCAGTCTGAGTCACTCGAAGTAAATTAATCCGGCCCCCAGTCAGCAGACTCTGAAGAGTCGGTCAGTTGGGATTCTTATCTGTCAATGAGACATGAAACAGTCTTAATCTTACTTCAAAGATTCAACTTCCCAGTTTCGCTCTGATACCAACTGTAACGCCCCGCCCTTTTCACTCGCTTTGATATTGAAAATCAGAGTCTACAAATTTTCTTTAAAAAAAAGTAGAGTGAACAAGAGCGGGAGCGCCAAAGGACCCAATGGGTCATAATGGACTTGTTTGGCCATTGGGTGAGCCCAAATTTAATGGGGTTAAGCTAAAATGATTGGAATCTAAATGGAGCATAAATGGGTCATGGGGACAATTGGGTCAATGAGCAAAATGGGGAGCAAATGGGTCGTGTTGACCATGTGGACCATGGTTGACCGTGTGGACCCTCAAATGAGCTCAAATATGAGTTAAATCAGGTTGAGTTGGGACTGAAGTGAGTTGGAATTAAATCAAGTAATGAGTTGACTCAAGTGCATTAAATGATATGCATTAAGTGTAGTGAGTTGGGTGTGTTGAGTTGGAAATCAAAGGGGCCTTGAGTTCAAGTGAGTCAAATGGAATTTGAAGGGTTGTATTGATCTCAAACATCATTAAGAGTACAAGTCCCACACGTTGGGAGTGAAGGGGTGCCTTGGCCAAGCCAAGGGTCACCATGGTTGGGGGCAACTTAAATGATGAAAGATGGAGGAGTCTTTCCATCTCATGGGATGCATTGGTTGGTGCCAAGGGATGCATTGGTTGGTGCCAATGGATGTCTTGGTTTGTGCCAAGTGACTCCTTGGTTTGATCAAAGAGTGATGAGGGTAAATGAATGGTTTTTGGGGCTGTTATATAAAGGAGAGAAACCATATGCTTGGTCGATTGTCACTCAATGAAACCATAGAATTCATCTCTCTCCCCCTCTCTCAAGAACACACCCTCTTGGCCGAATTATCCTTGGGTGTTTTTCACCATTGATCAAGCATATAATCAGCAAAGGAAGGGAGGCTAAGAAAGCTAGGAAGCAAGGAGAAAGGCTTAGAGAATTGGTAAGTAATTCCATGGAATTTTGTTTAATACAATGTGTTAAATGGAACATAATTTGGCCATGGAATGGCCGAATGCATCATGGGTTCAAACCTTGGGTAAAGTTGGTTTAAATGATAAAAAATGGATCATTGGGTTCGGCCACTTTGGATGGCCGAACCCCATGAAGTTATTTGGGCATTTGGATGGTTTTGAAGGGTAAAAACCATACAATCCTATGGTGATGTTTACATGTTTTAATGAGGTTAAGTATTTGATAAAGAAGTTCAAATCATAGGCCATAGGGTTCGGCCATTAGGGATGGCTGAACCCCATGAAAGGATTTAATAGACTTATGGTTAATTTTAATGGTTTTGAAAGATAAAACCATACAAGTTATGAAGGGTGTTTAAATGTGTTGAATGAAGATAAGTTTATTACCTTGGGTCGGCCATGGGTTGGCTGAACCATGTGGTTCTTATGGCTAAAAGTTTTGAGCCTAAGTTATGTACAAATGATGGAATTATTGATCCAAGAGAACCATTGGGTTCGGCCATGGGTATGGCCGAACTCCATGGACCATTTTTGGGATAAATGGACCCTAGTAGGGGTGTTTGGATTTAAGTTCATGACTATGAATTGTTAAGTGTTGTTATGATATTTTAAAAGGTTGACATAGATGAAAGAATCATAGACTTAGATGCTCATTGGTTCATCAACAAGAGTGGTAAGTGGAGCATCAAAATCAAAAAGGGGTGAGGTTCGGCCATGGGGTATGGCCGAACCCCACCAAGTGATTTGAATAGCATTTGAAGGTGATTAGAATGGATTAAGAGATCCAAATGGGATTAGTGAGGTTCGGCCATGTTATATGGCCGAACCCCACTAAGGTGGTTTTTATAGATCTTTTTTTTCTAAGCAAGATTAAATATGGTTAGGTCAATGGCAAAACTGTAAATACTAGTCAAATGATAAAAATGAATAGAGAAGGATTAAAGGACTTAGAAGAAGGGCCAAACTAAAGTGGTATGGTTCGGCCATGTTGTATGGCCAAACCCTACCAAGGTATTTTTGTAATATTTAATGTTTAATGAGGATTAAATAAAGGAGAGATCAAATTAAAGTGGGTGATGTTCGGCCATGGGTATGGCTGAACCCCACAAGATGATTTATGGGGTTTTGGACTTAGTTTGAAATCAGATGGTATATTGTATTGACTAGCTGTTATATAAACAAGGTAACGGGACTTGAACGGTGCACAAGTCGTGAACGGGTGACGGATGGAGAAGAAAGGACAACTCAAGTGAATTTTCTGTAGGTTTCTTACCTCTTTGTGACCACACATTATATTTGGTTTTATCTTGATTTTGATGAGTTATTTATGTTAAAGTATTATGTTTCAAATGAGATTTGAATGTTAAGATTTATTTTCAAATGGCATGTACTCATTGACATCTCATGCATGGCATGGGACGATGGTTATGGAAACTGGAGCCCACACTCCGTCGGAATGTCTGTGATGCAACTGTGGGGCCTCCTTAGGCGATGAGGGTCCCGCCAGGAGAAATATTATGATGATGAGAGCCATATCGGCCTCCTTAGGTGATGAGGGTCCCGCCAGGAGGAATATCATCAAGATGAAATGAAAAAAAAAAAGTATTGTGATTTACCTTGACGATGAGAGTCTCGTCAAGTGATGGCTATGTATATGTGTGATGGGAGGGACTCAGTACATGTGCATACATACATAGCATGGATTTATCTGTTTTTGATTACCATAAATACTATGATACATGCATGTTATATATACTAACCATGTGGTAGCCCTAATCGGAAATCCTACTGGGCGCGTTGATCTAACGCCCTAATTCTATCCTTAGAGGATGATGCAGGAAAAGGAAAGGGAAAAGGAAAGGTAGAGGATCGCGAAGGAAGCCAAGCATAGGAGCTTGGGTGTTGGAATGGATTATTATTATTTATTGTTATTTGGACAAACTTCATGGATATGTATTAATGTAGATAATTGCTATGGTTTGATTTAAGTTTGAATGAATGTTTAGTTTTAAGTAAATATGACTTGTACTTTGCTATCTGAGAATGGAGTAGTCTGAGGATTGATTATAATTCTGCATATTTGATTTATTTCGCAATCAGTTATGTTTATTCCGCATGATTTATTTAGTTCCATGTGTGGACCGATATTCATGGTCTTAGTCCATGCACACATGGGTGACCAGTTAAGGGTTGGACTTGGGTAGTCCGAACTTAGCTCGCGTCGTGGCGTCGTCCGCCCTCTTCCGGTGTTATTATATTATTATTAAAAAAAATTAGACTCTGAGTCTCGGAGAGGGCGGGGCGTTACAGAGTCCACGCTCCATTCGGATATCCGATAAACAAACGTGGGGAGGGATCTGCACTGATTCCGATTATGATGTTTGAAATGAAAGAGGAGTCCACGCTCCGTTCGGTGGGGCCGATAAGGCATACGTGGGGAGTCATGACAATTGAATACCTTGATGTGGCTTGTACATCAAGAGGATTATTTATGTAATTGAGATATGGTTGATGGGTGGGAATCATGGCATATGACACCCATGGCATGGCATTGACTTGCATGATTTTGACATTATATATCTATTGTGATTTTTATACTAATCCATGTGTTTGACCCTACTCGGAATACCTACTGGGTGCGTTGACTAACGTCCTACTTCTACCTTAGATGATGATGTAGGGAATGGACAGAACGAAGGATGCGAAAGGAGCCAAGTTTAGGAGCTTGGATAATTTAGACTTGCTTTATTTGCGTTGTTATTTCGGACAATGAAATTTGAGTTATTAGTATTTTGGGACTGTAATAACTTAGAACTATCTTGCTATGTTTTGTTTTATTTTGGACATTGGAACTTAAGTTATTTAATGTGATGGACTTCCTTGCTTAAAGTGGATAGGAATAGTAGCTCTATTATAATTCTGCATTACATTTATTCCGCAAGTATAGCCTTATTACGTGTGAACTGTTTTCATAGACTTAGTCCACGCACTCGTATGATTAGCCTTTAAGGGTCGGGCTTTGGATGCCCGGACTTAGCTCGTGTAGTGGCGTCCCGCTCCCTTCCACTCTTTATTTTTTTTTAAAAAAAATAGACTCTGATTTTTGGTGAGTGAAAAAGGGCGGGGCGTTACAGTTTGTATCAGAGCAAAACCGGAAGTATGAATCTTTCGAAATAAGATTAAGATGGTATCATGTCTCACTGACAAGATAAGAATCACAACTGACCGACTCTTCGGAGTCCGCTGTACGGGGGCCGGATTAATTTACTTTGTTAATACTTAGACTGAAGCATTCAATCTGAGAGCAACACTTGGCGAAAAAGGGATGATAGCAAGGGAAGGACAATCACTATAAAATGGATTTATCAAACATAGTAAAATAGGAGATATTTCTCCGAAACAAGAAAACAACAGGATTTCCCCAAATTGAGAAACAATAATGGATTTATCAAATATAGCAAAATAGGAGATATTTCGCCGAAACAAGAAAACATCAGGATTTTCCCAAATTGAGAAACAACACTTGATACTTAGGAAAGTTTCCCCAAAAACAAGAAATACAATGATGCTTATTTGGCAATTTCCCCAAAATATGTAAATACGAAACTTTATGAAGAAGCTAAGTCAAATGATGTTTCAATGACTTAGGAAAATGTCTCCGAGAATAAGAACTCGACAAAACCCGCATATGGAGGAAGAGGTGCAGCAGCCACACCAGGAGGAGGAGCAGAATAGCATGAATATTCCCATGGTACCTCCCGAGCTGCAGAACTTTGTACAAGCTGTAGTCACTTCCGTTCAATAGCAACATATGAACGGCAATGGAAGTGTGACCACCAATGGGGCACATGATCGGAGTATGCTTAGAGATTTCCAATAGCAGCCTCCCGCTCATTACAAAGGGAAATAAGGACCTGCCGGAGTGGAGAATTGGCTGAGGAACATCACCAAGATCTTGACACAAGCGTTCATATCTTTGGTGCAGGGCACCAAGACTGTGGCTGAGTATCACCAGGAGTTCCTCCGTCTATCATGTTATGCTTTATACATGGTGGACACGAAATACAGGAAGGCTCGTAAATTTGAGCGTGGCCTTCGACCAAGTATCAGGGTCAAAGTGACTATCTTCAAGTCACCTACATTGGCGGAAGTGGTCAGCCGAGCTACCATAGCTGAGCAAGAGCTGACAGAGACAGTGCGGTTTGTTGACAAACGCCGAGGCCAAAGCGGGGGAAGTGTTTTTCGTCCGAACAAGAGGTTCGGACCCAACTTTGGGAGACCATCACCTTCTACTGGGTCAACTGGAGGCTTTTGTCCCAATCAGCCCTCCCCATCAGTATCTGTCTCTCAGGTCCCTCGAGGTGTGAGCACCTATTTTCAGTGTGGCTAGCAGGGCCATTTCAAGAGGGAATGTCCACAGAACAGTAGACCCTCTCACTCCAGGGGTTCATTTCGCCCTCCAGCCCGATCATCTCATTCACAAGTATCCACGGCATATAACCAGATGGGATTGGCACCTAATCCGACAGGATCTGTACGACTGTATACTTTGGTCCCTCATCCTTAGACGGTGGATCACTCAGTGATTCAAGGTATGGCAGTAGTTGGTAGTTCCTATGCTTTCGCATTATTTGATTTTGGAGCATCCCAATCTTTTGTATCTGCTGCATTTATATCCGCTACTGGCACTTTAATACAAAAATTGTCTATTGCACTTACTATTGTATCCCCCATCGAAGACACATCACTGGGACTGATATACACAGCGGTAAACACTGAACTCGCTGGATTCAGATTTGAATTCAATTATCTGGTACTCAAGATGACTGAGTACGACATCATTTTTGGCATGGATTGGTTGGCTAACTTCCAGGCCAACATTGACTGCCATCTCTGCAGGGTGATATTTTGGTCACCCGAGGGAAAGCGATACGTGGTACATGCCGACAAACAGATCATTCCTATGACCAACTGTAACGCCCCGCTCTTTTCGAGATTTAGAGTCTAATTTTTTTTTATATAAATTAAAGCCTGAAAAGGGCGGGTGATGTCATGAAGCGAGCTAAGTCCGGACTACCCAAGTCCGACCCTTAACTGGCCACCCATGTGTGCATGGACTAAACCATGATAAATAATACACACACAGAACTAAATAAGTCATGCGGAATAATACTAGACAAGTTGCGGAACTAACTGATTGCGAAATTATACTGAATAGATAGCAAGTACAAGTCATTCATTAAAACTACTTAAATCAGATATCCATTATCAGAACTATAAACAAACCATAGCAAAGTTACTAATTATTACATGTCCATATAAATGTATCCAAACAATAGTAAATAGAAACCCATTCCAACATCCAAGCACTTAAGCTTGACTCCCCTCCTAGTCCTCGACCTTCTCTTTCCCTTTCCCTTTTCCTGCATTATCCTCTAAGGATAGAAATAGGGCGTTAGATCAACGCGCCCAGTAGGTTTTCCGATTAGGGCTACCACATGGTTAGTATATAAAACATGCAAATCAACAAAACATCTGAAATCAATGCTATGTATGTAAGTGCAAATGTAATGAGTCCCACCCATCACAAGTATAGATAGCTATCACTTGACGGGATTCTCACGTCAAGGTAATCCAGAGTACTCCACATTTCCTCTGAATAGAACTCTCATGTCAAGGTAAGCCAGAGTACTCCACATTTCCTCTGTATGGAGCTCTTATGTCAAGATAATCCGGAGTACTCCTCATTTCCTCTGGATAGGACTCTCATCATTAAGTTATTCCATAATCATCACCCCATGCCACGCATGAGATGTCAATGTATATATGTCATTCGTAAATATATCTCATCATTCAAAACCAATTTGAAACATAAAACAATAACAATATATCTCATAAAAGCCATGATTAAACAAATTATAAAAGTGGTTACAAGTAGGTAGGAAACCTACGGAAACTTCGCTTAAGTGTCCGTTCCTTTTTAAGCTTCACCAGATCATGACTCGCAAGCCGTTCAACTTCGGTTTCCTTGTTCATACAATAGTAAGTTAATACTTAATCTTCTTGATTTCTAATCAAGTTCAGATCCCATAAACCATCTTGTGGGGTTCGGCCATACCCATGGCCGAACCTCACCCACTATAATTTGATCTCTATTTTTATTTAATCCTCATTAAAACATCTCATATTACAAACATACCTTGGTAGGGTTCCGCCATACAACATGGCCGAACCATACCACTTTGGTTTGACCCTCTTTCAAGTCCTTTAATCCTTCTCTATTCATCTTTATCATTTGACTTGTATTTACTGTTTTGCCATTGGCCTTAAACCATATTAAAACCAAGTTCCATAACAACCACCTTAGTGGGATTAGGCCATATTACTTGGCCGAACCTCACCAATCCAAATTTGGTCTCTTAATCCTTTATAATTAGGACTAACTACTCATCTATCCATGTGATTAACTAGCCCTTAATTTTCCATCATTTCCTTGGTTCCAATCATCACTTTCATCCACCAAAACTACTCTATGGGGTTCGGCCATTCATATGGCCGAACCCTATGGTTCTTTTATCCATTATACTTCATCATAAAGTCATAACTTAGACCCTTTAAAACATCACAAAACAATCAACAACTTTTAATTATATACTTGAATCCAAATACCCATTTATTGGTCCATGGGGTTCGGCCATACACATGGCCGACCCCTATGGTCCTCTTACTTAATGATTCCATCATTCATACATACTTTAGGCTTAACACTTTTAGCCATAAGAACCATATGGTTCAGCCATCCCATGGCCGACCCAAGATATTGAACTTTTCTTCATTACATGATATGGATTTTATCCCTTAAAAACCATAAACTCACCATAAGCTTGACAACTCCTTTCATGGGGTTCGGCCATCCCAAGTGGCCAGACCCTTTGACCCATGATTTGGACATTTTTAACTTACATCTTATGTCCATTAAAAACATGTAAAAATCACCATAGTATTGTATGGTTTTTACCCTTCAAAAACCATCCAAATACCCAAATAACTTCATGGGGTTCTGCCATCCAAAATGGCCGAACCCAATGGTCCATTTTTATCATTTTAAACCACCTTTACCCAAGGTTTAAACCCTTGATGAATTCGGCCATTCCATGGCCAAATCATGACATTCAAATCCATGATTTAAAACCCTTTCAACTTGCATCTTAGGTCTACTTAAAACATCTAAAACTGTCCTTCATTTTGCATGGTTTTTAACTTACAAAAAACCATCAATATAACCATATTATTTCATGGGATTCGGCCATCCAAAGTGGCCGAACCCTATGGTCCATGTTTTCTATCTTTTTAAACATCATTATTAATACTCTAAACCCTTGGTAGATTCGGCCATACCATGGCCAAATCATGTTTCATTTAACCAACTTTATTAAACAAAATTCCATGTAAACACTTACCAATTTCCTTTGTTTCTCTTCTCTCCTTTTGACCCTTGCTTTCTTCCTTCTTGCTTCCTTAATTCTTTGCTGATTAGAAGCTTGAACAATGGTGAAAACACCAAAGGGTAATTTGGCCAAGAGAGTATGTTCTTGAGAGAGAGAGAGAGAGATAAGAATTCTATGATTTCATTGAGTGACAATCGGCCAAAGGTGTGGTGTTTTGTTTTTGTTAAACAATTCTTGAACCCTTCATTGATCCTCATCAATCCTTGATCAAACCAAGGAGTCACTTGATGCTAACCAAGGCATCACTTGGCACTCCCAACGTTGGGCTTTGGGTTTCCATCATGAGATGGAAACCCTCCCAATTCCCATGCCATTCCATTGGTTTCCATGCACCAACCATTAATTCCAACCCACCAACGTGTGGGACTTGTTTTCTTGGTGATGCTTGAGGTCAAAGCAACTCTTGACATCCCATTTGACTCACTTGAATTCAAGGTCCCTTTGATTTCCAACTCAACTCACCCAACTCACTATACTTAATGCCATTCATTTAATGCACTTGAGTCAACTCCATTACTTGATTTAATTCCAACTCACTTCAGTCCCAACTCAACCTGATTTAACTCATATTTTAGCTCACTTGAGGGTCCACACAGTCAACCATGGTCAACTCGACCCATTGGGTCCCCATTTAGCCCATGGATCCAATTTGACGCCATGACCCATTTATGGGTGGTTTAGCCCTTTGAATGTGGTTTTACACACTTGTATCAAGCCTACCCATTTATCATACATTTCATTTCCAATCAATTCAGCTTAACCATAATAAAATTGAGCTTACCCAATGGTCAAATAAGTCCACCATGACCCATTGGGTCCCAATTGGGTCTTTTGACCCAATTAACCATTTTGACCCAATTTGATGTATATTACCCATTTACTTAAATTTGATCCTTATAATATGTTCATAGGGTCTTAATTTGAACAATGGGCAGCACCATTTTCTCATTCACAATCACATCTAATAAATTTACCAATCCAGTGGCATTTTCGTAAATATTCATATCTTTGAGAAATTGGGGTGTTACACTAGGAGACTACATGAAGAATTGAACCACGTTGTATTGAACAACATCAGATTGGACAAGGCACCGGTGGTTGAACTACCTACGGTAGTGAAAGTCTACGCGGAGGTATTCCTGACAGAACTCCCTTACTTGCCACCCAAGAGGGATATTGATTTTGAGACCAAGCTATATCCTGGCACTACTCCAGTGTCATTGCCGCATTACCGGATGGCCCCAGCTGAGATGTCAAAGTTAGAGAAGCAAATTGATGAACTGCTCAGACTTGGATGCATCGGGAACAGCACATCATCTTGGGGAGCCTCGGTATTATTTGTGAAGAAGAAGGATGGTACGCTTCGAATGTGTGTAGATTATAGGAAATTGAACTAACTGATAGTGAGGAAAGTACCCTCTACCCAGGATTGATGATCTATTCGATCAACTCAGGGGTTCCAATCACTTCTCTAAGATTGATCTAATGTCAGGCTACCATCGAATTCGAGTTAGGGATGAAGAACGTGGTATGGGCTATATGAGTATGTGGTCATGCCGTTTGGACTTGCCAATGCACCAGTTGTGTTCATGGATCTGATGAAGAGGATCTTCCATCCTTACTTGGACAAGTTTGTAATTGTTTTCATTGATGATATCCTGATTTATTCCAAAAGATGGGAGGAGCATGCTCAGCATTTGCGGATAGTCCTGGACACCCTGAAGAAGAATCAGCTGTATGCCAAAGCATGCAAGTGTGAATTCTGGCTATCTGAGGTTAACTTCTTGGGCATGTCATATCAGCAAAAGGTATAGCCGTGGACCTGGCTAAAGTGGCGGCAGTTACAGAATGGAAAGTTCCAAAGAATGTGACTGAAATCCGAAGCTTTCTGGTATTGGCAGGTTATTATAGGAAGTTAATTATGGACTTCTCTAAGATTGCATCTCCACTTACCCGACACACTCAGAAAGGAGCCAAATTTGAATGGTCTGATGTATGCAACTGGAGATTCGAAGAACTGAAGGAGAGGCTTACGACTGCTCCTATCGTGATTTTACCAGAAAGAGGCAAGGGCTATGAAGTATATTGTGATGCTTCAGGAGAGGGACTTGGGTGTTCTCTCACTCAAAGTCAACATGTGGTGGCTTATGGTTCAAGACAGTTGAAGATTCATGAACGCCACTATCCCACGCATGATATGGAATTAGCCACAGTGGTTTTCGCTCTCAAAAGCTGGAGACACTATCTTTATGGCGAAAAGATTGAGGTATTTTTAGATCACAAAAGCTTGAAATACTTGTTTGATCAGAAGGAACTCAATATGAGGCAGCGCAGATGGATGGAATATCTACAAGATTATGAGTTTGCTCTTCGATATCATCCTAGCAAGGCGAACAAAGTGGCAGATGCCCTCAGTCTCATGTCACATGCAACAGTGGCCAGTTTGATTAGGAAGGAATGGGAAATGCAGAATACCATTCGGGAGTTCAATTTGTACATCAAGAACGATGGGAGTATGTATAATCTGATCATACAGTCCAACATGGTTTCCAAGATTGAACAGGAACAACGGACAGATCCGGAAGTGGAAGAGATATGGCCTAAAATGTCTACTGGTGAGGTTATACCGGAATGGGAGTTACGACGGAGACATGGTCTTTTATTCCGAACAGGACATATGTGCCCCAAAGCTGCAGAAGAGAGTTATTGATCGAGGCACACCAAACCAAACTCTCTATTCATCCGGGCAGCACCAAGATGTATCATGATCTGAAGAGACACTATTGGTGGCATGGACTCAAAAGAGATGTGGTAGAGTTTGTTGCTCACTGCCTAACTTGTCAGCAAGTTAAGACTGAACATCAGAAGCCACCAGGATTACTCAAACCCTTACCAGTGCCGAAGTGGAAATGGGAACATATTTCCATGGATTTTGTGATATGGTTGCTAAGGTCATCAAAGGGCAACGATGCAATGTGGGTCGTGGTAGATCGATTGACCAAGTCTGCACACTTTCTTCCCATCAAGATGACAGATTCATTTGAGACATTGGGTCGACGGTATATCAAGGATATCATCAGACTACATGGTATCCCCAGGACTATTGTGTCCGACAGAGATGGCCGATTCATCGACAGGGTGTGGCAGAGCATGTAGTCAGCTATGGGGACAGACTTATTGATTACCACAGCGTTCCATCCACAAAATGACGGGCAGTCAGAGAAGACAATACAGACAATGGAGGGTATGCTGAGAGCATGTATGTTAGACTTCAAGGGTGGATGGGAGGATCACTTACCGCTGGTTGAGTTCTTTTACAACAACAGCTACCAGGCAGGCCTCCAGATGGCTCCATTCAAGGCGTTGTATGGTAACCCTATAAATCACCAGTGTATTGGACAGAGGCTGGTGAACCTGCACTTATTGGACCCGAGCTAGTTGAGGAGACCACGGAACATATTAAGTTGATAAAACAACATCTACTTACTGCACAGAGTCGTCAGAAAAGCTACGCTGACAAGAGAAGGAGATTCCTTGAGTTCGAAGTGGGAGACTTAGTGTTCTTGAAAGTTTCACCACGAAAGGGACACATGCGATTTGGGAAGAAAGGGAAACTGTCGCCTAGATTTGTGGGGCCGTTTCCAATCCTAAAGAGGGTGGGGGAGGTGACTTATCAATTGGCACTTCCTCCACAGTTGTCATCTTTGCACGATGTATTCCACGTTTCTATGTTGAGGAAATACAATCCTGGTCCTTCACATGTGTTAAAAGTGCAAGATGTTGATGTGTAAAGCGACGTAACTTATGTGGAGAAGCCGGTCAGAGTGATCGGGAAAGAATAGAGGGTACAACGGAATCGAGTCATTCAGTTCGTCAAGGTAATATTGTAATAGCCCGGATTTTCAATGCAATTATTATATTGTTTATTATCTATTTTAATTGTTAAAAATTAAGATTTATAGATGGAATGGATGTTAGATGGATAAGAATTGGGGCAATGGCCCAATTATGATCCAATGGATCATGGATGGAGTTGATTTTAATTAATTGGGTAAATGTAGTTAATTGGGTCAAACACCCAATTGGAACCCAATGGGTCAAGATGAATTGATTTAATCAGGTCATGTACCCAATTAGGACTTAAGACATGGGATCCACCTCATCAAGTGAGGTGGCAGGTGTATGAGGTGACATGGAAGTGGCATAGCCATGTGGGACCCAAATCCACCTCATCAAGTGAGGTGGCGTGTGGTCTAAGGTAACTTGTGGGGCCGGCTACCATGGTTGACTTGGTCAACTACGGGTGAGTTCATGGGTGAGTCCAAGAGGGTTAAGTGAAGTGAGTTGAGATAAGGAATTAATTAATTAAGAATAAAGTCTAAGTCTTGAGTTAGGGGAATGTGTTTCATTTGAATGAAGTAAGTTGAATGGGAAGTGAGTTCACAAGTGAGTCATATGGAAGTTGAAAGGACTTAAGTGAGTCAAAGAGGGAGGTGGAGGGTTTCCATCTCATGGAAACCCTAGACCAAAAAATCGTTGGGAAGGGGGAGATGGATAAGTGTAAGCCATGTGTCTCCTTGGTTAACCAAGGGACACATGGGAGAGACCACACCTTAATGTGGGTGGTTGGGAGATTAGGGTTACACAAGACACACCAAAACCCTTTGGCCGATCCACTCTTGGAGGAAAGATAGAAAAAAATCCCATCTCATTCTCTCCCTCTCTCAAGCCTTCACCTCCTTGGCCGAACCCTCCCTTAGGGTTTCACCTCAATTCCTCTCCGTCTCTACAGTCCTTGGCCGAATACACCTCTAAGAAATCTAGAGATCTTCTTCTCTTCTCATCTCTCTCCCTCACACATTTTCAGCTCTAAACTTGGAGAAACCAAAGAACGAAAGAGGAGGAAGGAAGCACTAAGGAAAGAGCAAAATCATATCTAAGGAGAAGGAGGAGTCATGAGAGAGGTATGTAATATTCAATAAGGATTTAATAATTAAGAAGAAAATAAGGGAACCATGGTTTCGGCTATGGAATGGCCGAAACCATGGGGTTCCATTTCGGATTGGAAAGATTGGCCAAATGGTTAATAGGCCATGTATTTGAAATCCATCCAAGGAATAGCAATAAGATGAACATAAAACAAGGTATTGTTCAAAATCCGAAATGTGCTTTTAGAGATTGAAAAAAATGGACAAAACCCTAACCTTGTTGGTGGGTAAAATAGGTTGTACAAATGAAGATATGATAATGGTAATATATGATTAAATGGATGACAACATGCATGATATGAGGAATGAATTTCACAAGAGAATGATCAAAGAACATGGTTCGGCCCCTTGCATGGCGAAACCCTATTTTTAATATATAAAGATCATTGAGGACTCAAAGAGTGCTAGATGAGGTTCGACCATGTTGTATGGCCGAATCCCATCAAATGACCTAAACTTGTTGTATGTAAAAATGGAAAGAGGATGAAGAGGTGGAAACCATGGGTTCGGTCATGTTGTATGGCCGAACCCCATGGAGGAATTTTAATGGATCTATATATATTTTAATGGACTATCAAGTTAAGAAATAAGATGATGAAAATGAAGGACCATGGGTTCAGCCATGTTGTATGGCCGAACCCCATGGATGATTTTTATGGGTTAACAAGTTAAGAAATAAAAAGAAAAGGAAATGATGGCTAAGATGGAAAGAAGATAAAATGGAAGAACCATGGGTTTGATACCAACTGTAACGCCCCACCCTTTTTCACTCGATGAAAATTAGAGTATATATTTTTTTTATAGAAGAGTGAGAGAGTGGGAACCGACGTGAGTCAAGTCCGAGTTTCCAAAACCCGACCCTTAACTGGCCACCAATACGTGTACGTGGACTAAGCCCACTTAAACATTTCACACTCATTAACTGAATTATTTGCCAAATTATCATATGAATAAGATGTCATTCATATACACATTGTTATTATGCAAGGAAGGCAATCACCATATAACTTCAATTTAAAACTCAAAGGTTATCAAACCATAGCAAATAGATTCTAAGTTATAACAATCCAAAATATCAGTCCACCCAATACATCTTTCAAAATCCACATAAATAACATAAGCATAATGCTGCCCAAGTTCCTACGCTGGGCTCCCTTCACGTCCCATGTCCTTGTCATTCCCTGTTCCTTCATCTATAGGGTAGAAGTAGGGCATCAGTCAACATGCCTGGTAGGTATTCCAAGTAGGGTTATGGTACACATATGATTAAGATAAAACCTGATAGATATAACATATCATAAAACATCTCATAATACTAAAACCAGTGCATGATATTCAAAACATAATCATGCTAATATAATGTGTTATGTCATGGGTGTCATATGCCAAATGATCTCTCACCCAATTCCCATATCTAATCACAACATAAATCATATAAATAGTTTCCTTGATAAACTTGCCATATCAAGGTGTTCCCTTGGCCAATTACGTCCGCATGGTTTTGTGACGGCACTACCAGGTCACTGTTATACCTCCCCACATATTTTAATCGGAATTACATATGGAGTGTGGACTCCTCCCTCTGCGCAGGGCTTTGGGACTATTTACCCAGGAGCTCCTTGGCCCAGACTACGCCTGTAATAGCCCAGATTTTCAATGCAATAAATATATTGGCTATTATTTATTTTAATTGTTAAAAATTAAGATTCATAGATGGAATGGATGTTCAATGGATAAGAATTGAGGCAATGGCCCAAGTATAGTCCAATGGATCATGGATAGGTAAATGTGGTCAATTGGGTCAAATGCCCAATTGGGACCCAATGGGTCAAGATGAATTGATGATTAGGGTAAATGGGTAAGGAATGGATTTAATCGGGTCATGGACCCAATTAAGATCAAAGGCATGGGGTCCACCTCATCAAGTGAGGTGGCAAGTGTATGAGGTAATATCAAAGTGGCCTAGCCAAGTGGGGCCCAACTCCACCTCATCAAGTGAGGTGGCGTGTGGGCTAAAGCACATGTGGGGCCGGCCACCATGGATGACTTGGTCAACCATGGGTGAGTACAAAGGTAAGTCCAAGAGGATTACGTGAGGTAAGTGGAGTTAAGGAATTAATTAATTTAGAATAAATCCAAGTGCTTGAGTTAGGAGTTGAGTTTCATTTAAATGAAGTGAGTTGAATGGGTGGTGAGTCACATGGAAGATGAAAAGATGGAGTGAGTCAAAGGGGAGGTGGTGGATTTCCATTTCAATGGAAACCTTAGACACAAAAACGTTGGAGAGGGTGTGTATGCCCTGTGTAAGGCATGCATCCTTTTGGTTAGTCAAGGGACTCACGGGGAAGACTCCACATTGAATGAGGGTGGTTGGGAGGTGAGGTCTTGTGAAACCCTAGACAATATGGAAAGGGCTAACTCTTCATCTCATTCACTCTCTCCCTCTCTCAAGGTCTCCCATGGCCGACCTCTCACTAGACAAGAAAAAGACGTAGAGTGTTTTCCATCTCAACTCCTCTCCCTCTCACCAAAACCCTAGGGCCGACCCCTCTCTTTGAGACAAAGATAACTTAGAGTCTTCATCTCACTCTCCCTCTCTCAAACCTTCACTCCTTGGCTGAGCCCTCTCTTAGGGTTTTCATCCTAAACTCTCTCCCTCTCAAGCAACACTCTTTGGCCGAAGATCAAGGAGGAAGAAGATAAGACTAAGGAAGGAGAAGAACGGAGGAGCAAGACGGAACGAAAGAAAACGGAGGAGTCGTGGAATTAGTAAGTATTGCTTAACAAGGTTTATAAATTAAAAGGAGGTTAAGGGAACCATGGTTTCGGCTATCGAATGGCCGAAACCATGGGGTTCCATTTCGGATTGGAGAGTTAGCCAAAATATTATGGGCCATGGATTTAAAATACATCCTAGAAATATCAATGTAATGGTTAAAATATTTGGATGGACAAAACCCTAATGGGTGAGATAGATTTTATGAGTGAAGATTATTAAGGACTATGTGTATTCATAATGGCAACATGCATGGTTAAACATGAAAAAGGATCAAAGAACATGGTTCGGCCCTGGCATGGCCGAACCCTAATCTTGATATGCATAAGGACTATATGCATGTTCAATATAAGGAATGGAGAATGATCAAAGATCATGGCTCGGCCTTTGCATGGCCGAACCCTAGATTTTATGTATAAGGATCATTGAGGACAAAAGGGATTGGATGAGGATCGGCCATATGTATGGCCGAACCCCATGGATCATGTTTATGGGATCTAAGCATGTGTAAATGAACTAAGTGTATGATTAAACCCCATGGGGGGATTTTGTTTATGGACCTAATATTTGTAAATGATTGAAGAAAGGAGAGGATGAAAATGAGACATCATGGGTTCGGCCATGTTGTATGGCCGAACCCCATGAATCAATTTTATGGACATTTTGTTGACCCATGCATGTTTAAGAAATTAAATGATTAACTATGAGTGATCAAGCTAAGAAACAAAAGAAAAAGAAATGATGATGAAAATAAAAGACCATGGGTTCGGCCATGCTGTATGGCCGAACCCCATGGATGATATTTCATGGACCTTTGTGGATCTAGGTATGATTGGATTAATAAGTCAAAGATGGCATGATGTTGGACCCATTTTGTTTAAAATAAAAGAATGGTTAAAAAGGGGTCAAAACCAAAGAGTGAGGTTCAGCAATGTTGTATGGCCGGACCCCACTAGTGAGTTTTGTTGGACAGTGGACAGTGGACAGTGGACAGTGGGTAACAGGCTAATTTTAAAAATGAAATATTTATATGATTTTCGATATGGTTAAGTTAAATTGGAAGGATGAAGGGAATTGTTTAAATCAGTTGGAATAATTAATTTGCTCATTTTATGGAATTTATTTAAGGTAAAAAGATTCCACAACCGGGGGCACGATCGGTGAGGGGTTTTTGGACGAAAACGCAAGGACATGATATTTGGTCGTTCGTAGGGATTCCTACCTTATTGAAAACCATGGAATATGTATATGTGATGTTTTTACTTCTATGTTAATTTTGGTATCAAAGTACTATGTTTCAACTATGGGATTTTAATGCTATGATGTTAATTATTACATAGCATGTTTGCATTTGCATCTCATGCATGGCATGGGAGGGATCAAATGAGGGGAGTCCACGCTCCATTCGGATTTCCGATAAACAACTGTGGGGAGGAATCCACACTGATTCCAATGGATGTATGATTGAATTGTAACCGGAGTCCACACTCCATTCGGTGGGACCGATAAGGCATTCGTGGGGAGAGATATACTGTGTTTGAAATGTAACCGGAATCCACGCTCCGTTCGGTGGGATCGATAAGGCATTCGTGGGGAGTCCTTGATGTGGATTATTCATTAAGAGGAATACTATGTGATTGTGATATGGATGATGGGTGGGATTCATGGCATATGACACCCATGGCATGGCATTGACTTGCATGGTTTTGATATTATATGTATCTATGTGATTTTTATACTAACCCATGTGTTTGACCCTACTCGGAGTACCTACTGGGCTCGTTGTCTGACACCCTACTTCTACCTTAGATGATGACATAGGAAATGGACGGAGCGAAGGACGCGATTGGAGCTAAGCTTAGGAGTTTGGATAATCTAGTTCATTTTATTTAAGTTTATTTATGGACAATGTAATTTGAGTAATTAGCTTGTTGGGACTGTAATAACTTAGACTATTGGCTATGGTTTGGGTTTCTAATTTTGGACATTTTATCGTAAGGTAATTATTATTAAGTGATGGACTTCCTTGCTATTTAAAATTGGATAGGATTAGAACTCTATTATAATTCCGCATTATGTTTAATTCCGTAAGTATAGCCTTAGTACGTGTGAACCGTTTTAGTGGACTTAGTCCACGCACACGTATAGTTGTCCAGTTAAGGGCCGGGCTTTGGAAGCTCGGACTTAGCTCGGGTCTTGACGTCCCGCTCTCTCTCACTTTTTATTTAAAAAAAAAATAGACTCTGATTTTTGGCGAGTAAAAAAGGGCGGGGCGTTTTAGTTGGTATCAGAGCGAAACCGGAAGGATGAATCTTTCGAAGTAAGATTAAGATGGTATCATGTCTCACTAACAATATAAGAATCCCAACTGACCGACTCTTTGGAGTCCGCTGCACGGGGGCCGGATTAATTTACTTTGTTAGACTCATACTGAAGCATTCAATCTGAGAGCAACACTTGACGAAAAAAGAATGATAGCAAGGGAAGGACAGTCACTATAAATTGGATTTGTCAAACATAGCAAAATAGGACATATTTCCCCGAAAAAGAGAAACATCAATGATTTTTCCCCAAATTGAGAAACAACACTTGATACATAGGAAAATTTCCCTGAAAATGAGAAACATGAGGATTTTTCCCCAAATTGCGAAACAACACTTGATACTTTGGAAAACTTCCCTAAAAACAAATATAAGGGTGGTTATTTGGCAATTTCCCCAATAATACGTAAACACGAAACTTTAAGAAGAAGCTAAGTCAACGATGTTTCAATGACTAGGGAAATGCCTCTGAGAAGAAGAACCCGACAAAACCCGCATGTGGATGAAGAGGTGCAACAACCACACTAAGAGGAGGGGCAGAACAGCGTGAACATTCTCGTGGTGCCTCCCAAGCTGCAGAACTTGGTACAAGCGGTGGTCACTTCCGTTCTTCAACAACATATGAACGGAAACAGAAATGCGACCACCAACGAGGCAAATGAGCGGAGGATGGTTAGAGACTTTCAGTAGCAGTGTCCCCCTTACTTGAAATCAGAGTCTATTTTTATTTTTATTTTTAAATAAAAGAGTGAGAGAGAGCTAGATGTCATGATGCGAGCTTAGTCCAAACTTCCAAAGCCCGGCCCTTAACTGGCCAACCATACATGTGCGTGGACTAAGTCCACAAAAACAGTTCACATACAATAAGGTTAAGCTTGCGGAATTAAACATAATGCGGAACTATAATATAGTTCTATCTTATCCAATTTTAAATAGCAAGGAAGTCCATCACTTAATAATAATTACCTTAACTTAAAATGTTCAAAATTAAAATCCAAATCATAGCAAATAGTCTAAGTTATTACAGTCCCAACAAGCTAATTACTCAAATTACATGTCCAAAATAAAAAACTTAAATAAAATAGATCTAGCTCATCCAAGCTCCAAAACTTGACTCCGATCACGTCCTTCGTTCCGTCCATTTCCTGTGTCATCATCTAAGGTAGAAATAGGGAGTTAGACAACGTGCCCAGTAGGTACTCCGAGTAGGGTCAAACACATGGATTAGTATAAAAATCACATAGATATAGATAATATCAAAACTGTGCAAGTCAATGCCATGCCATGGGTGTTATATGCCATGAGTCCCACCCATCATCCATATCACAATTACATAGTATTCCTCTTGATAGATAATCCACATCAAGGTATTGTCATGACTCCCCGCGAATGCCTTATCGAATCCACTGAACGGAGCGCGGACTACGGTTACATTTCAAACACAGTATATATCTCCCCACGAATGCCTCATTGGCCTTACTGAACGGAGCGTGGACTCCGGCTACAATTCAATCATACATCCATTGGAATCAGTGTGGATTTCTCCCCACAGTTGTTTATCGAAAATCCGAATGGAGCGTGGACTCCCCTCATTTGATCCCTCCCATGCCATGCATAAGATGCAAGTGCAAACATGCTATGTAATAATAAACATCATAACATTAAAATCCCATAGTTAAAACATATCATTTGATACCAAAATAAATCATGAAAACATGAAGTAAAATCATCACATATACATATTCCATGGTTTTCAATAAGGTAGGAATCCTACCAATGTCCAAATACCGGGTCCTTGTGTTTCCATCAAAAAATCGATCACGGATCGCGTCAAGCCGATCAGTACACCGCTTGTGAAATCCCGTTACCTTATTACATATAAATAAATCAAACCAATGATCCATTTGATCTCCAACCATCCCTACGTCATCCTATGTCATTTCCATTTACAATCATAGTCTTTTATCTAGTTAAGTCCCTTAAGAGGTTTCCATCATACATTGGGGTTGAACCATGTTTTAAGTCCACAAAATCCATTAGTGGGGTTCGGCCATACAACATGGCCGAACCTCACCTTCTTGGTTTTGGGCCCCTATTTTTAGTCCTTGCTCATTTTAATCAATGTGGGTCCAACATCATTCCATATTTTGATTTATTAATCCAATCACATAAGTTAGTCATTTTACATTAATAAAAACCACCTAAGTCCATAAGATATTCTCCATGGGGTTTAATCATACACTTAGATCACTTACACATACTTAGATTCCACAAACATGATCCATGGGGTTCGGCCATACAACATGGCCGAACCCATGGTCCTGCATCTCCATTGATCTCTTAGCTTTTAGCCAAGGTTCATCATTTTAAAGCCCAAAATCCATCAACATTTCTTCCCATGGTCCAAATACATCTAAGTTCATCAATATCTCTCCATGGGGTTCGGCCTTACAACATGGCCGAATCCATGGTCCATGGTTCTTCATCATCTCCATGGTCTAAAATACATCTAAGTTCATCAATATCTCTCCATGGGGTTCGGCCATACAACGTGGCCGAACCCATGGTCCATGGTTCTTCATCATCTCCTCATTTTAAATCATCATTTTCAACATTTAAAACCCATTTAAAATCACCAACATTCCTCCATCATTTTCATCCTTTAAAACCCTATAAAATCACTAACATACATCCACCTTTTTCATCCCTTAAAACCCATTAAAATCAATAACCTACTTCAATGGGGTTCGGCCATACAACATGGCTGAACCCTATGGTTCATCATTTTCCCTTAATTTTTCATATCTACGATTAGATCATTTGATGGGGCTCGGCCATACATCATGGCTGAACCTCATCCAATCCCTTTTGAGTTCTCATATGGTCCACGCATAAAATCTAGGGTTCGGCCATGCAAGGGCCAAACCATGATCTTTGATCATTCACCATTCTTTTTATTGAACATGCATGGGGTCCTTATGCATGTCAAGATTAGGGTTTGGCCATGCAAGGGCCAAACCATGATCTATGATCATTTTAACCATGCATGTTCTCATAAGCCATACATATACATATTGTCCCTAACCATATCCATTAATCATATATGTAACCCTAATCACCATTCATTTGTTCAACCCATCGCATAGGTATTTTACATCCGACATGTTTATCACTTGATGGGGTTCGGCCATGCGACATGGCCGAACCTCATTTTGTCTTTCTTTGAATGGATCTTAAATCCATGGCTCTAACATTTTGGCCAACCATTTTCAATCCGAAATGGAAAGTTCCCTTAACCTCCCTTTAATGAATAAACCATACATACCGATTCTGCGACTCCTCTATTTTCTTTCGCTCCATCTTGCTCCTCCGATCTTCTCCTTCCTTAGTCTTTTCTTTCTCCTCCTTGATCTTCGGCCAAAGAGTGTGTTGCTTGAGACGGAGAGGGTTTAATATGAAAACCCCAAGAGATGGTTTGGCCTAGGTGAAGGTTTGAGAGAGGGAGAGGAAGAGAGAATGGAAAATCCCAAGTCTTTTTTTCTTGTCTTGTGAGAGAGGTCAGACCCTAGGGTTTTTGGTGAGAGGGAGAGGAGTTGAGATGGGAAAATCCGTAAGTGCTTTCTTGTCTTAGAGGGGGGTCGGCCAAGAGTGAGAGGGAGAGAGTGAGAGAGTGAATGAGATGGAAAGCTAGCCCTTTCCATCTTGTCTTAGGGTTTCTTGGGCAAGACTCCACCTCCAACCATCCTCATCAATGTGGAGTCTTCCCCATGAGTCCCTTGACCAAACAAGGGAATGCATGCCCTCCACATGGACACACACCACCCTCTCCAACGGTTTTGTGTTAGTGGTTTCCATGGGATGGAACCCTACACCTCCCTTTGACTCACTAAGTGGATGCATGCCTCACACATAGCACACACCACCCTCTCCAACGGTTTTGGTGGCTAGTGGTTTCCATGAGATGGAAACCACCCACCTCCCCTTTGACTCACTCCATCTTTTCATCTTCCATATGACTCACCACCCATTCAACTCACTTCATTTAAATGAAACTCAACTCCTAACTCAACACTTGGATTAATTCTAAATTAACTTAGGTGATTTTAATTAAATAATTTAACTCAATTCACTTCACTTGATCCTCTTTAATTCACCCATGAACTCACCCATGGTTGACCAAGTCAACCATGGTGGCCGGACCCTCATGTGCCTTAGTCCACACGCCACCTCACTTGATGGGGTGGACTTGGGTCCCACTTGGCTATGCCACTTTGATATCCACTCCTGCACTTGCCACCTCACTTGATGAGGTGGACCCCATGTCTTTAGGTCTTAATTGGGTACCCGACCCGATTAGATCCATTCCTTGCCCATTTACCCTAATCACCAATTCATCTTGACCCGTTGGGTCCCAATTTGGCATTTGACCCAATTGACCACATTGACCCAATTAATAGAATTAATCTTATCCATGATCCATTGGACCATACTTGGGCCATTGCCCCAATTCTTATCCATTTAATACCCATTCCATCTATGAATCTAAAATTTTAACAATTAAAATAAATAATAGCCAATATATTTATTGCATTGAAAATCCGGGCTATTACAATATTGCCCTCTTTTTTAAATTTCGTCCCGAAAATTGAGCGAAGTAGGGTTTTAGACAACTTATGCAAAATGCTCAGGATGAACTGCTCTCATTTCTGATTCGAGTTCCCAGGTGGCTTTCTCATTACCATGTCGATCCCATACCACCTTGACGAACTGAATGGCGCAGTTCCGTAGTACTCTTTGTTCCTTCCCGATCACTGTGACCTGCTTCTCAACATAGGTCACGTCGCTTTGCACATCAACATCTTGCACATTCAACACGTGTGAAGGATCAGGGTTGTATTTCCTCAACATGGAGACATGAAACACATCGTACAAAGACGACAACTGTGGAGGAAGTGCCAATTGATAAGCCACCTCCCCCACCCCTTTTGTAACGCCCCGCCTTTTTTCACTCGCCGAAAATCAGAGTCTACTTTTTTTTTTCTTAAATAAAGAGTTTAGGGAGAGGGAACGTCACGACGCTAGTTAAGTCTGAGCTTCCAAAGCCGGGTCCTTAACTGGCCAACCCTACGTGTGCGTGGATTAAGTCTACGAGAAAGGTTCACACACAATAGGTTATACATGCGGAATAAATCATAGATGCGAAATTATAATAGAATAACTATTCTATTCCATTTTAGATAGCAAGGAAATCACTGAATAATAATTATCTTAAGTTAAAATATCCAAAATTAACATCCCAAGCCATAGCAAATAATCTAAGTTATTACAGTCCCGAATGCTAGCTACTCAAATTACATTGTCCATGAATAATTTAAGTAAAATGAAACTAAAACATCCAAGCTCCTAAGCTTGGTTCCTATCACGTCCTTCGTTCTGTTCATTTCTTGTGTCATCAACTAAGGTACAAGTAGGGCGTTAGACAGCGCGCCCAGTAGGTACTCCAAGTAGGATCAACACATGGGTTAGTATAAAAATTACAGAGATAACATAATATCAAAAACATGCAAGTCGATGCCATGCCATGAGTCCCACCCATCAACCATATCACAATCACATACATCCTTTTGATGGAAACTCCTCATCAAGGTATCCCCACTAATGCCGTATGGACGCCCCGATGGAGCGTGGATCTCCGGTTACAAATCAATCTATATCCCTCTTGATGGATAATGCACATCAAGGTACCCTCACGAATGCCTTATGGACGCCCCGACGGAGCGTGGGTCTCCGGTTACATTTCATCTCTCCCATGCCATGCATGAGATGCAAGTGAACACATGCTATGTAATAATACAAATCATAGCATTAAAATCCCATCATTAAGACATATCATTTAATACCAAAATAATTCAAGTAAAACATTCACATATACATAATCCATGGTTTTCAATAAGGTAGAAATCCTACCAATGACCAACTTATGTGTCCTTGCGTTTTTGTCCGAAAATCGCTCCCCCATCGCGTCAAGCCGATCGCACACCGCTTGTGAGATCCCGTTACCTTGTTACATATCAATAAATCAAACCCATGTTCCATTTGATTTCCAACTATGTTTAAGTCCATAAACATGCTTTAGTGGGGTTCGGCCATACAACATGGCCGAACCTCACTCACTTGGTTTTTGGGTCCCCCTTTTGATTTAACCAATCACACATAAGTTAATCATTTAAAATTAATAAAACCCTAATTCCACAAAACATTCTCCATGGGGTTCGGCCATACACCGTGGCCGAACCCATGGTCCATCATTTTAATCATATTTCCATCTTAGCCATCATTCTATCCATAGCTATTCACTTAGCTTATTTACATATGACTTAAGTCCCAAAAATGGTCCACACATGATTCATTAATCATACATAAAACCCTAATAGATCCCTCCATTCCTTGGCTTGATCATTCATTCATTTAAACATGCATAGATCCATAAATGATCCATTAAAATGGTTCATGGGGTTCGACCATACAACATGGCTGAACCCATGGTGTCCCATTTTCATCCTCTCTTTAAATCATTTACCACATTAAGTCCATAAATCAAATCCCTCCATGGGGGGGGGGGGGGTGGTTTACTCATACACTTAGGTCATCATTTTACAACCCAAAGTCCATCAACATGTCTTCCATCATTTTCATGGTCCAAATGCATCTAAGTCCATCAACATCCCTCCATGGGGTTCGGCCATACAACATGGCCGAACCCATGGTCCATGGTTCTTTACCATTTACAACATTTTAGATCATGCTTTGCAATATTTAAGACCTACTTAGAATCACCAATAATCTCCCATCATTATCATCCTTTAAAACCTTTTAAAATGACTAACATACATCTATGATTTTCATCCTTTAAACCCACTAACAATCACTAATATCCTTCCATGAGATTCGGCCATGTTGTGGTTCATCATTTTCTTTTAAAAATCACATATCCAAGATTTGATCATTTGATGGGGTTCTTATACATAAAACATAGGGTTTGGCCATGCAAGGGCCAAACCATGATCCTTGATCATTCACCATTTCTCACATGGGACATGCATAAGGTCCTTAGCCATAACAAGATTAGGGTTCGGCCATGCAAGGGCTGAACCATGATTTTTCATGCTTAATCATATCCGTTAATCATATGGGTAATCCTAATCACTCTTCCTTTGTTCAATGCATCCCATTCCTTGGATGGATTTTAAATCCATGGCCCATAATATCTTGGCCAACTCTCCAATCCAAAATGGGATGTTCTTTTTAACCTCTTTTCTTACTTAATAAAATCTCATCAAGTACTTACCGATTCCGTGACTCCTCCGGTTTCTTTCGTTCCGACTTGCTCCTCCACTCTTTTCCTTCCTTAGTCTTTCTTCTTTCTTCGTCCTTGATCTTTGTAAGAGGGTCGGTCCTAGGGTACTTGTGAGAGGGAGAGGAGCTTGAGATGTAAAACTCTAAGCCCTTTCTCCTTTGTCTTTGAGAGAGGGTTGGCCTTGAGTGAGAGGGAGAGAAGCTTGGGATAGAAAATACTCTTCAGTGTTTCTTGTCTTGAGAGGGGGATCGGCCAAGAGAGAGAGGGAGAGAGTGATGAAGCAAAGGACTCTCTTTGTTGTGCAATGGAATTCGACCAAGGGTGGTGTCTTTTGGATTATGCCCCTTTGTAACAACTATAACTCTTCACCTCCCTCATTAATACTTCATTTGGGGGTTTTGTAATGACCTGGAATTTGTGAATCAGTATATCTGTAGTTATTATTTATTTTAATGATGGAAATTGAGAATTTTAATGGAATAAATGTTAAGTGAATCAAAATTTGGGCAAAGGCCCAAGTATGGTCCAATGGACCATGGGTTGGATGAAATTCATTTAATTGGTCAATAATGATTAATGTAATGGCTCGGAATTTGTAAATCAAAATAAATGTGGTTATTATTTGTTTTAATGGTGGAAATTGGAAATCTAATGGAATAGAGGGTAAATGGATCGAGATATGGACAAAGGCCCAACTAGGGCCCAATGGACTATGGATTGGATTTAAGTTTACTTAAAGGGTCAAAGATGATCAAATGGTGGATTAATGGTTATGAATTATGGGGGAAATGATGGTTTTATGATGGTTTGATGATGGTTTGATGATGGTTGTAAATGGATTTAAATGTGATTAAGGATGGTGATTTAAATGTATAAGTTAAGCCCCTTCATAGAAGGGCTTATGATGGGTTCAAATGTATAAGTAGGCCAAAGAAGAAAAAATGGGTAAAGAAATCATGGGTTCGGCCATGGTGTATGGCCGAACCCATGACCCATTTGTGGGTAAACTTATGTATTAAGTTTGGTATTATGTATGTGAGAAATGAATGAGGGTTAGAGTATTTAAAGGGCTGATTTTTAATAACTCAATTGTAGATCATTATGGCCTAAGGTTAATGTGTTTGTATATGATTAAATTAATGGACTTTAGGTTAAATTAAGTGGCTAATTTTAATGATTTTTAAGATATGGGTGATGGGTCATTAATGGATCCAAATCTATGAATCAAGTATGGACTTTATCATGCATGGATGAATGAGTGATTAGCCATGGAGGAAGGGGTAGTGGCAAAATCGTAAATAATGGCTAAAAATGAAGAACTCCATGGGAGATGATCATGGATTTAGGGATTCAAAGTAATAGCATTATGTATGGCTAAACAAAGCCTAGGATGGCTAGTTGGTTTTAAACTCACAAATTAAAGGGGTTAATGGATTAAATGGGACCCGTAAAACCTAAATGGTGGCCGATTATTCATGTGGACTTGGAAATGATTAATGGGCTTAGAAATAGTTAAAATATGGACTGATTATGTGTATGTAATAAGGTATTGGACATCGCAAGCGGTACGTGATCGGCGACCGGGTCTGTCGGACGGAAACGGAAGAAAGAACGCTAGTCGGTATTCGGTAGGATTCTAACCTTTTTGTAAGCCATGGATTGAGTGATGGTTTCTTTGAATTATTTTGGAAATTATATGGTTTGTTTTAAGATTGGTTTTGAATTATGTATTATGTAGGGGTTTTTACTTGATTTATTCTGGTAAGCCTATGAGTGGTTTAAAATGGGTTTTAAGGCTATGATGTGATCATTGAGGCTTTGCTTGATCTATTTTTGATAATCAAGTTATATGTTTTATTGATGGGATTTTTTTAAATGTCATGGTTTGTTATTATATTCATTATATGACATATGGCATCTACATCTCATGCATGGCATGAGAGGGATATGACAGGGGAATGATGGAATGAAACCGGAGTCCATGCTCCGTCGGGGCGACCGATAAACAGGCATGGGGACATTATGATGTGTTTGATTCATCAGGGATGATGTATGGATTATTATACCTTGATGATGGTTTTTCCATCAAGGGGGATGTTGTATTTATTGTTATACCTTGATGATGGTTTTTCCATCAAGGGGGATGTTGTATTTATTGTTATACCTTGATGATGGTTCTTCCATCAAGGGGCATATTGTATTTGTGGTTACATTTTGACGAGGCCTTACCGTCAAGGGGGATATGGCATCGGGATAGTAAGGATGATGGGTGGGATTCATGACATAGGACACCCATTGCATTACATTGTACCAAATGGCATGATTTTGATATAATATTTTCTATATGCTTTGTTATCACTAATCCATGTGTTAGCCCTACTCGGAATCCTACTGGGCGCGTTGTCTAACACCTTACTTCTACCCTAGTTGATGACACAGGAAATGCCGGAGCAGAAGGACGAGACGGGAGCCAAGCTTAGGAGCTTGGGGAGGCAGACTGTTTGCTTTAATTAAGTTTATTTTGGGAAATGTGTATTTGTATAGTTTAGCTTGTCGGACTGTATAATTACTTGTTATATTCTGGTTTTGTTTTGGATTCGGTGATGTTGAGATGTGTTATTAGTTAGATGAATGTAATGTTCCCTGCTATCTAAAATTTATAGGTTAGCTTCTATTATCATTCCGCATTTTAGGTAACATTCTGCAAGCTTTCTTATACGTGTGAACTGTTCCTCGTGGACTTCGTTCCACGCACACGTAGGGTTGGCCAGTTAAAGGCTGGGCTTTGGAAGCTCGGACTTAACTCGCGTCGTGACGTCCGCGCCCTTTGTCACTTTAAAAAAAATGGACTCTGATTTTCGGTGAAAAGGGACGGGCGTTACAGGTTTCATCCCATGAGATGAAACTCACCAACCGTGTGCCCCTTGGGTTTCCATCATGAGATGGAAACTCTCCATCTTCCCAACGTGTATTCTTGATTATGCTTTGTGTAACAACAAAACCTTTCACCTCCCTCATTTATGTTCCCTTTGGAGTTTCATCCCATGAGATGAAACTCCCATCTCCCCTACGTGTGTACACCTTGTGTTTGGTCTCATGAGATGCAACTCTCCATTTACTCTCCTAACCCACTTAAGATGAAAGTCCCATTAACTTCAAATTCAACTCACCTTAACTCAAATATTTTTAATTATTTTAAACTCAAGACTTGTACTGATTCATTGACTCAATTCCTTGATTCCATTTTGAACTTAATCCAATTTAATTCAGCCACACCTTAATTGAACTTGAACTCATTTGGTCGTCGACCAAGTCCACCATGACCCATTGGGTCCCAATTGGGCATTTGACCCAATTGACAACCTTGACCCAATTAAATAAATCTTACCCATTTATTTCAATTGAACCTTATCCATAATCTTTTGGGCCTTAATTGGGCAATTGACCCAACTCCTTACCCATCTAAGGTCTATCTCCATTAATTCACAAATTTAATGGACAATTTCCATATATATATATATATATATATATACATATATATTCATGCATTGAAAATCCAAGGTGTTACACTTTTTAGGATTGGAAATGGCTCGACAAATCTAGGCGACAGGTTCCCTTTCTTCCCGAATCGCATGTGTCCCTTTCGTGGCGAGACTTTTAAAAACACTAAGTCTCCCACCAGGCCATACAAGGTACCAGTGGTTGAACTTCCAGTGGTAGTGAAAGACTACACGGAGGTATTCCCAACAGAGCTCCCTATCTTGCCACCCAAGAGGGAGATTGATTTTGAGATCGAGCTATATCCTGGCACTACTCCAGTGTCGTTGCCACATTACCGGATGGCCCCAGTTGAGATGTCCGAGCTAAAGAAGCAAATTGATGAACTACTCAAACTAGGATGCATCATGAACAACACATCGTCTTGGGGAGCCCCGGTATTATTTGTGAAGAAGAAGGACGGTACACTTCGGATGTGTGTGGATTACAGAAAATTGAACCAACTGACTGTCAGGAACAAGTACCCTCTTCCCAGGATTGATGATCTATTCGATCAACTCAGGGGTTCCAGTCACTTCTCCAAGATTGATCTGATGTCCGGCTAGCATCAAATCCGGGTTAGGGATGAGGACATAGAGAAGACGGCTTTCAGGACACGGTATAGCCTATATGAGTATGTGGTCATGCCGTTTGGACTTACCAATGCACCAACTGTGTTCATGGACCTGATGAACAAGATCTTCCATCCTTTATTGGACAAGTTTGTGATTGTTTTTATTGATGACATCCTGATTTATTCCAAAAGTCAGGAGAAGCATGCTGAGCATTTGCGGATAGTTTTGACACCCTGAAGAAGCATCAGTTGTATGCCAAAGCAAGCAAGTGTGAATTCTGGCTATCTGAGGTTAACTTCTTGGGACATGTCATACCAGCAGAAGGTATAGCCGTGGACCAGGCTATGGTGGCGGCTCTTAAAGAATGGAAAACACCAAAGAATGTGACCGAGATCCGCAGCTTTCTGGGATTAGCAGGTTACTATAGGAAGTTTATCATGGACTTCTCCAAGATTGCATCTCCACTTACCCGAGTCACTCAGAAAGGAGTCAAATTTGAATGGTCTGATGTATGCAACCGGAGATTCGAGGAACTGAAAGAGAGGCTTACAATTGCTCCTATTCTGATTTTACCGAAAAGGGGCAAGGGCTATGAAGTATATTGTGATGCTTCAGGAGAGGGACTTGGGTGTTCTCTCACTCAAAGTCAACATGTGGTGGCTTATGGTGCAAGACAGTTGAAGATTCATGAACGCCACTATCCCACGCATGATCTGGAACTAGCCGTAGTGGTCTTCTCTCTCAAAAGCTGGAGACACTATCTTTATGGCGAGAAGTTTGAGGTGTTTTTAGATCACAAAAGCCTGAAATATTTGTTTGATCAGAAAGAACTCAACATGAGGCAGCACAGATGGATGGAATATCTACATGATTATGAGTTTGAGTTTCGATACCATCCTGGCAAGGCAAACAAAGTGGGGGATGTCCTCAGCCGCATGTCACACGCAATAGTAGCCAATTTGATAAGGAAGGAATGGGAGATGCTGAATACCATTCGAGAATTCAACATGTATATCAAGAACCATGGGAGTATGTATAATCTGATCATACGGTCCAACATGGTCTCCAAGATTGAACAGGAGCAACGGACAGATCCGGAAGTGGGGGAGATATGGGCTAAGATGTCTACTGGTGAGGTTATACCGGAATGGGAGTTACGACCAGGGCAGGGTCTTGTATTCCGAGTTAGGACATAGGTGACTAAGAGCTGCAGAAGAGAGTTATTGATCGAGGCATACCAAACCCAACTCTCTATTCATCCGGGCAGCACCAAGATGTATCATGATCTGAAGAGACATTATTGGTGGCATGGACTCAAAAGAGATGTGGCAAAGTTTGTTGCCATTGCCTAACTTGTCAGCAAGTTAAGACTAAACATCAGAAGCCACCAGGTTTACTCAAACCCTTACCAGTGCGGGAGTGGAAATGGGAACACATCTCCATGGATTTTGTGGCAGAGTTGCCAAGGTCATCAAAGGGCAACGATGCAATATGGGTCGTGGTAGATCGATTGACTAAGTTTGCACACTTCCTCCCCATCAAGATGACAGATTCATCTGAGACCTTGCGTCGACGGTACATCAGGGTAATCATCAGACTACATGGTATTCCTCGGACTATTGTGTCCGACAGAGATGGTCGATTCACCGGCAGAGTGTGGTAGAGCATGCTAGTCGGCTATGGGGACAGATCTATTGATTATCACAGCATTCCATCGACAGACAAATGGACAGTCGGAGAGGACGATACAGACATTGGAGGATATGCTGAGAGCATGTATATTGTAACGCCCCGCCCTTTTCCAACCTTCCAAAAACCCGAGTCTATTTTTTTTTTTTTTTATAAATAAGTAAAGTGGAAGAGAGCGGGAGGCGTCGCGACGCGAGTTAAGTTCGGACTTCCAAAGTCCGACCCTTAACTGGCCAACCATGTGTGCATGGTCTAAACCATGATAAACAACACACACACGGAACTAAACAAGTCATGCGGAATAATACTTGACAAATTGCGGAACTAACTGATTGCGGAATTATACCATAGCAAAGTTACTAACTGTTACATGTCCAAATAAATGTATCCAAACAACAGTAAACAGAACCCATTCCAACACCCAAGCACTAAAGCTTGGCTTTCCTCGCGGTCCTCGACCTTCTCTTTTCCTTTCCCTTTTCCTGCATTATCCTCTAAGGATAGAATTAGGGCGTTAGATCAACGAGCCTAGTAGGTTTTCCGATCAGGGCTACCACATGGTTAGTATATAACATGCATATAACATAGTATATGATCATTAGAAACATCTGAAATCAATGCTATGTATGTAAATGCGAATGTAATGAGTCCCACCCATCACAAGTATACATAGCTATCACTTCCTCTGGATAGGACTCTCATGTTAAGGTAATCCACAATACTCCTCATTTCCTATGGATAGGACTCTTATCATTAAGTTATTCCTCCTGGCTGGACTCTCATCGCCTGAGGAGGCCCCACAGATACATCACGGGCATACCGACGGAGTGTGGGCTCCGGCTTCCATAATCATCACCCCATGCCATGCATGAGATGTCAATGAATACATGTCATTTGTAAATATATATCTCATCATTCAAAACCAATTTGAAACATAAAACAATAACAATATATCTCATTAAAACCATGATAAAACCAATTATAAAAGTGGTTACAAGTAGGTAGGAAACCTACTAAAAGTTCTCTTAAATAGTCCGCTCCTTCTTAAGCGTCACCCGTTCATAACTAGCGCGTCGTGCACGTTCCGTTACCTTGTTATGTAACAGCAAGTCAATATACTATCATTTAGATTTCCATTTACATCTAAGTCCCAAAAACCATCTTGTGGGGTTCGGCCATACCCATGGCCGAACCTCACCCACTTTGGATTTGATCCTTCTTTTCATTTGATCAATATCATTCATCTAAACACCTTTTATTACATAATATAACTTGGTAGGGTTCGACCATACAACATAGGCCGACCCATATCACTTTGGTTTGACCCCTCTTTTAAGTCCTTTAATCCTTCTCTATCCATATTTCCATTATTACCTGTATTTACAGCTTTGCCACTAGACTTAAACCATATTTAATCTTGCTTAGAAAAACAAGATCCATAAAAACCACCTTAGTGGGGTTCGGCCATACAACATGGCCGAACCTCACCAATCCCATTTGGATCTCTTAATCCATTCTAATCACAGTCAAATGCCATTCAAATCACTTGGTGGGGTTTGGCCATACCCCATGGCCGAACCTCACCCCTTTTTGGTTTTGGTGCTCCACTTACCATTCTTGTTGATGAACCATACACATATCTTAATCATAAAAATAATATGATTCAGCCATACATTGGCCGATCCTACACATTAGCCTTAACTCCATTTAAATCACATAAACACCCCATAATATTGTATGGTTTTTATCTCTCAAAAACCTATCACAATTAACCATAAACTTGTCAACTCATTTCATGGGGTTCAGCCCTCACAAGTGGCCGAACCCTATGGCCTATGATTTGAATCTCTTAAACATATATCTTGTGTCTAATAAAAACATCTAAAACTGTCCATCATATTGCATGGTTTTTAACTTACAAAAACCATCAACATAACCAAACTATTTCATGGGGTTCGGCCATCCAAAATGGCCGAAACCTATGGCCCATGTTTTCTATCTTTTAAACCTCATCATCATAATTTAAACCATTGATTAATTCGGCCATAACATATATTTTGTATCTCATTAACACATGTAAAACTCTCCATGGTTTTGCATGGTTTTTAGCCTTCAAAAACCATCAATCTAACCAACTCCTTTCATGGGGTTCGGCCATCCAAAGTGGTCGAACCCTATGGTCCATGTTTTCTATCTTTTTAAACATCACTATGCATAATTTAAACCTTTGGTAGATTCGGCCATACCATGGCCAAATCATGTTCCATTTAACCAACTTTATTAAACCAAATTCCATGGAGTACTTACCAATTTCCTTTGCTTTTCTTCTCTCCTTTTGGTCCTTGCTTTCTTCCTTCTTGCTTCCTTAGTCCTTAGCTGATTGGAAGCTTGAAAAATGGTGAAAACACCAAAGGATAATTCGGCCAAGGAGGTAGGTTCTTGAGAGAGGGAGAGAGATGAGAATTCTTAAGATTTCTTTGTGATGAACTCGGCCAAAGTATATGGTTTGTTGCTTTTGTTAAACAGCCCCATATCCTCTTATTAATCCTCATCAATCCTTGATCAAACCAAGGAGACATTTGGTGCCAACCAAGGCATCCCTTGGCACTCCCAACGTTGGAGCTTTGGGTTTCCATCATGAGATGGAAAGCCTCCAAATTCCCCATGTCAATGATGGAAACCCTCCAAATTCCCCATGCCATTCATTAAATCTTTTCATGGGAAACCCACTCCACAAGTACCCAACGTGTGGGACTTGTTTTGTGGTGTTTAAGACCATGGCAACTCCTTCATCTCCCATTTGACTCAATGTAATTACAAGGCCCCTTTGATTTCCATTTTTAACTCACCCAACTCATTTGCCCAACTCACCACATTTAATGCCATTCATTTAATGCACTTGAGTCAACTCCATTACTTAATTCAAATCCAACTCATTTCAGTCCCAACTCAACCTGATTTGACTCACCCTTTAAGCTTACTTGAGGGTCAACACGGTCAACCATGGTCAACATGGTCAACTTGACCCATTGGCTCCCAACTTAGCTCATTGATCCATTTTGACACCTTGACCCATTTATGGGTGATTTAGCCCTTTGAATGTGGTTTACACACTTGCATCAAGCCTACCTATTTATCCTTCATTTCATTTCCAATCAATTCAACTTAACCATAATAAAATTAAGCTTACCCAATGGTCCAATAAGTCCACCATGACCCATTGGGTCCCAATTGGGTCCTTTGACCCAATTAACCATTTTGACCCAATTTGATGTACATTACGCATTTATTAAATTTGCCTTATAATATGTTCATAGGGTCTTAATTTGAACAATGGGCCACACCATTTTCTCATTTACAATCACATCTATTAAATTTACCATTCCAATCGCATTTTCGTAAATATTCATATCATTGAGAAATTGGGGTGTTACATATGCTAGACTTCAAGGGTGGATGGGAGGATCACTTGCCCTGGTGGAGTTCTCATACAACAACTGTTACCAAGAAAGCCTCCAGATGTCTCCATTTGAGGCGCTGTATGGTAGACCATGTAGATCACCAGTGTGCTGGACAGAGGCCGGTCAGCCTGCACTTATTGGACCCAAGCTAGTTGCAGAGACTACGGCGCAGATTAAGTTGATACGACACCACCTACTTACTGCACAGAGTCGTCAGAAGAGCTACGCTGACAAGAGGAGAAGATTCCTTGAGTCTGAAGTGGGAGACTTAGAGTTCTTGAAAGTCTCGCCATGGAAGGGACACATGCGATTCGGGACGATAGGGAAACTGTCAGCATAGGTTTGTGGGGACGTTTCCAATCCTAAAGAGGGTGGGGGAGGTGGCTTATCAATTGGCACTTTCTCCACAGTTGTCATCTTTGCACGATGTGTTCCATGTCTCCATGTTGAGGAAATACAACCCTGATCCTTCACACGTGCTGAACGTGCAAGATGTTGATGTGCAAAGAGACGTGACCTATGAGGAGAAGCCGGTCAGAGTGATCGGGAAGGAACAAACAGTACTAAAGAATCGAGCCATTCAGTTCGTGAAGGTGGTATGGGATCGACATGGTAATGAGGAAGCCACCTAGGAACTTGAATCAGAAATGAGAACAGCTCATCCTGAGCTTTTTGTATAAGTTGTTTGAAACCCTACTTCGCTCGATTTTCGAGATGAAAATTTCAAAAAAGGGTAATCTTGTAATAGCCCGGATTTTCAATGCAATAAATATATTGGCTATTATTTATTTTAATTGTTAAAAATTAAGATTCATAGATGGAATGGATGTTAAATAGATAAAAATTGGGGCAATGGCCCAAGTATGGTCTAGTGGATCATGGATAGGTAAATGTGGTCAATTGGGCCAAATGCCCAATTGGGACCCAATGGGTCAAGATGAATTTGTGATTAGGGTAAATGGGTTAGGAATGGATCAAATCGGGTCGGGTACCCAATTAAGACCTAAAGACATGGGGTCCACCTCATCAAGTGAGGTGGCAAGTGTAGGAGTGGATATCAAAGTGGCATAGCCAAGTGGGACCCAAGTCCACCTCATCAAGTGAGGTGGCGTGTGGACTAAGGCACATGTGGCGCCTACCACCATGGCTTACTTGGTCAACCATGGATAAGTTCAAAGGTGAGTCCAAGAGGATTAAGTGAGGTGAGTGGAGTTAAGGAATTAATTAATTTAGAATAAATCCAAGTGCTTGAGTTAGGAGTTGAGTTTCATTTAAATGAAGTGAGTTGAATGGGTGGTGAGTCTCATGGAAGATGAAAAGATGGATTGAGTCAAAGGGGAGGTGGAGGGTTTCCACCTCAATGGAAACCCTAGACACAAAAACGTTGGAGTGGGTGTGTGTGTCATGTGTAAGGCATGCATCCTCTTGGTTAGTCAAGGGACTCATGGGGAAGACTCCACATTGAATGAGGGTGGTTGGGAGGTGAGGTCTTGTCCAAGAAACCCTAGACAAGATGGAAAGGGCTAACTCTTCATCTCATTCACTCTCTCCCTCTCTCAAGCTCCCCCTTGGCCGACCTCTCACTTGACAAGAAAAAGACTTAAGAGTGTTTTCCATCTCAACTCCTCTCCCTCTCACCAAAACCCTAGGGCCGACCCTTCTCTTTGAGACAAAGATAACTTAGAGTCTTCATCTCACTCTCCCTCTTTCAAACCTTCACTCTTTGGCCAAGCCCTCTCTTAGGGTTTTCATCCTAAACCCTCTCCCTCTCAAGCAACACTCTTTGGCCGAAGATCAAGGAGGAAGAAGAAAAGACTAAGGAAGGAGAATAACGGAGGAGCAAGACGGAACGAAAGAAAACGGAGGAGTAGCGGAATCGGTAAGTATTCCTTAACAAGGTTTATAAATTAAAAGGAGGTTACGGGAACCATGGTTTCAGCTATCGAATGGCCGAAATCATGGGGTTCCATTTCGGATTGGAGAGCTGGCCAAAATATTATGGGCCATGGATTTAAAATACATCCAAGAAATATCAATGTAATGGTTAAAATATTTGGATGGACAAAACCCTAATGGGTGAGATAGATTTTATGAATGAAGATTATTAAGGACTATGTGTATTCATAATGGCAACGCATGGTTAAACATGAAAAAGGATCAAAGAACATGGTTCGGCCCTGGCATGGCCGAACCCTAATCTTGATATGCATAAGGACTATATGCATGTTCAATATAAGGATTGGAGAATGATCAAAGATCATGGTTCGGCCTTTGCATGTCCGAACCCTAGATTTTATGTATAAGGATCATTGAGGACAAAAGGGATTGGATGAGGATCGGCCATGATGTATGGCCGAACCCCATCAATGGATCTAACCAACATGGCCGAACCCCATGGATCATGTTTATGGGATCTAAGCATGTGTAAATGAACTAAGTGTATGATTAAACCCCATGGGGGGATTTTGTTTATGGACCTAATATTTGTAAATGATTTAAGAAAGGAGAGAATGAAAATGAGACATCATGGGTTCGGCCATGTTGCATGGCCGAACCCCATGAATCAATTTTATGGATATTTTGTAGACCCATGAATGTTTAAGAAATTAAATGATTAACTACGAGTGATCAAGCTAAGAAACAAAAGAAAAAAAAATGACGATGAAAATGAAAGACCATGGGTTCAGCCATGTTGTATGGCCGAACCCCATGGATAATATTTCATGGACCTTTGTGGATCTAGGTATGGTTGGATTAATAAATCAAAGAAGGCATGATATTGGAACCATTTTGTTTAAAATAAAATTAGGGTTAAAAAGGGGGTCAAAACCAAAGAGTGAGGTTCGGCCATGTTGTATGGCAGAACACCACTAGTGAGTTTTGGTGGACAGTGGATAGTGGGTAGTGGACAGTAGACAGTGGACAGTGCACAATGCACAGTGGGTAGTGGACATTGGGTAACCGGCTGTTTTTAAAAACGAAATATTTATATGATTTTCCAAATGGTTAAGTTAAATTGGAAGGATGAAGGGAATGGTTTAAATAAATTGGAATAATTAATTTGATTATTTAATGGAATTTATTTAAGGTAAAAAGATTCCACAACCAGGGGCGTGATCGGTGAGCGGTTTTTGGACAAAAACGTAAGGACGCGATATTTGGTCGTTGGTAGAATTCCTACCTTATTCAAAACCATGGAATATGTATATGTGATGTTTTTACTTCTATGTTAATTTTGGTATCAAAGTACTATGTTTCAACTATGGATTTTAATGCTATGATATTTATTATTACATAGCATATTTGCACTTGCATCTCATGCATGGCGTGGGAGGGATCAAATGAGGGGAGTTCACGCTCCATTCGGATTTCCGATAAACAATCGTGGGGAGGAATCCACACTGATTCCAATAGATGTATGATTGAATTGTAACCGAAGTCCATGCTCCGTTCGGTGGGACTGATAAGGCATTCGTGGGAAGAGATGTACTGTGTTTGAAATGTAATCGGAGTCCACGCTCTGTTTGGTGGGATCGATAAGGATTTGTGGGGAGTCATGACAATACCTTGATGTGGATTATCCATCAAGAGGAATACTATGTGATTGTGATATGGATGATGGGTGGGATTCATGGCATATGACACCCATGGCATGGCATTGACTTGCATGGTTTTGATATTATATGTATCTATGTTATTTTTATACTAACCCATGTGTTTGACCCTACTCGGAGTACCTAATGGGCGCGTTGTCTAACGCCCTACTTCTACCTTAGATGATGACACAGGAAATGGATGGAGCGAAGGACGCGATCAAAGCCAAGCTTAGGAGCTTGGATATTCTAGATCATTTTATTTAAGTTTATTTATGGACAATGTAATTTGAGTAATTAGCTTGTTGGGATTGTAATAACTTAGACTATTTGCTATGGTTTGGAATATTAATTTTGGACATTTTAACTTAAGGTAATTATTATTAAGTGATGGACTTCCTTGCTATTTAAAATTGGATAGGATAGAACTCTATTATAATTCTGCATTATGTTTAATTCTGCAAGTATAGCCTTAGTACTTGTGAACCATTTTAGTGGACTTAGTCCACGCACACGTATGGTTGGCCAGTTAAGGGCCGGGTTTTGGAAGTTTGGACTTAACTCGCTTCATGACGTCCAGCTATCTCTCACTCTTTATTTAAAAAAAAAAAAATATACTCTGATTTTCGGCGAGTGAAAAAGGGCAGGACGTTACAGTTGGAATCAGAACGAAACCGGAAGGATGAATCTTTCGAAGTAAGATTAAGACGGTATCATGTCTCACTTACAAGATAAGAATCCCAACTGAGCGACTCTTCGGAGTCCGCTGCACGGGGGCCGGATTAATTTACTTTATTAGACTCATACTGAAACATTCAATCTGAGAGCAACACTTGACGAAAAAGGAATGAAGCAAGGGAAGGACAGTCACTATAAATTGGATTTATCAAACATAGTAAAATAGGACATATTTCTCTGAAAAAGAGAAACATCGATGATTTTTCCCCAAACTGAGAAACAAAACTTGATACATTGGAAAATTTCCCCGAAAATGAGAAACATGAGGATTTTTCCTCAAATTGAGAAACAATACTTGATACTTAGGAAAACTTCCCCAGAAACAAATATAAGGGTGCTTATTTGGCAATTTCCCCAATAATACGTAAACACAAAACTTTACGAAGAAGCTAAGTCAATGATGTTTCTATGACTTAGGAAAATGGCTCCTGTAATCGCCCGGAATTTTTAAATCAATGAATATGTGGCTATTATTTGTTTTAATGATGGAACTTGGGAAATATGATGGAATAAATGTTAAGTGGAGCAAAATTTGGGCAAAGGCCCAAGTATGGTCCAATGGGCCATGAATTGGAATGAGTTCACTTAATTGGGCCAAGGATGGTCAAATTGGGCCCAATACCCATTTGGGACCCAATGGATCAAGATGAGTTAAACTCTAAGGTAAATAGGTAGGAGATAAATTTAATTGGGCAATGGGCCCAATGGTGATCCAAGTAGTTGAAGTGGATCTAATTAAATTTAAATCATCTAAGTTGGTGATGGAGTGATCAAGGTGACATGGCCAAATGGGACCGAGGTGGAGGTGGCGTGTGGACCAAGGATTGGTGGGGCCGGCCACCATGGTTGAATTGGTCAACCATGGGTGGATATATGGAGGGAATTTAAGGAGATGGAATTAGATTAAATGGGAATTAATTAACTTAATGATCTAATTAATTAATTAATTACGCTAATCAAAAGGTGGTCAAATGGTCAAAATTGGAAAACCAAACCACCTCATTTCAAAAGCCCAAAAACGTTGGCTAGTGGTGGTTTATTCCAACCACCATCATTAAAGCATAAAAAATATCCCATGCCTGGTTTGTGGGAGGAGTTAATGGAAGAGTGTAACTTAAGCAACCAAAAAGAGATAGTTTTCATCTTATCTCTCAAATCCCACTCTTATCTCAATCTCTTCCTCTCTTTCTCCCTCTCATTGCCGTCCCTCACCAAGGAGAAAAAGAAGAAGAAAACTAAGAAGAGAAGAAGAGAAGAAAGAGCTAAGCTTGGGCCCTCCACCTCAAGACCAAAGCTTGAGACATCCTCTCCCCATCTCTCTCTCTCTCAAATCTACTCCATCTTAGCCGACCCAAGCTTTGATGTTTTTCATTAGGTCAAGCACATCTTAGCCGACCAACAAAGGAGAAGAAGAAGAAAGGAGGCCAAGGAATCCAAAGGGAGCAAAGAAAATCGGAGGAGACGTCGGATTGTAAGTATTCCTAAACAAGAATTTACAATTTTTTTTAGGGTTAAGAAGAGACCATGGAATCCATTTTCTTGGATGTAATAGTGGCCAAAATATCATGGGCCTTGGATCTCAAATCCATCCAAGGAAAGGATGAGGAATGCACAAACCCTAATGGGTAAATTAGGTTAAGAAAATAAAGGATGCATTAAGGACATTATGTATTAAAAATTTATTTAAGCATGGATGTATGTGATTTTTGGAAGTTAGGATTTTTGAAAGAATCAAAGGCCATAGGGTTCGGCCATACTACATGGCCGAACCCCATGGTAGGTAATTAAGGAAATTTTAATGGAGTTTTTAGGTTTAAGATCATGGAAGGGTGATGTGTGATTTTTAGGGTTTAATGATTAAATGTGGTAATTTTTAAAAGGGATTGTAAATGAGGAAATCTATGGGAGATGTGAATGATCTTTGTGGCCTTAAAAGGCATGAATGAATGATGGACCGTGAACCTTATGGTGATGGTGTTAGAATTTTAATGGGTTTAGAGAATGGAGGCTATGTTAAGTGGTTAATGTTTTTTAAAGTTTTAAATGAATGAATGATTAAGAATGTTGATGGTTTGAATGGATTTTTAAGCATAGTTTATAAGGTTTTAAAGGGGTGGAAATAATGTTTTAAAAATAAAACCATGGAGAGATTTTATGGAGGGAATGCTTTTGAACCCTATGGTGATGTATGTGTATTGGATGGGGGTAAAAGATGGAAAAACAATGGGGGAATGTTGATAGTTGTAATGGACTTCAATGTAGTTGAGGAGGATGGTTTAAAAGTGTGATTTAAACCCCTTCATGGAAGGACTTATGGTGGACCTAAATATTGTGATTAGGTCCAAGAAAAAATGGGAAGAGACATCATGGGTTCGGCCATGGTGTAGGGCCGAACCCATGACCCAATTTATGAGCCATGTGATGGGCTAAGTATGGAGTTATGTATGTGTCTTAATTAATGAGGTTTAAGTTAAGAAAAAGGGTTGTTTTTAATGGTTTTGTGGCATGATTAAATGAGGCACTAAGGGATCTAAGTTTGTGATCAGTTATGGACTTAATTATCCATGGATGAATGAGTGATTAGTCATGGAAAAGTGGTAGTGGCAAAACCGTAAATATTGGCCAAAATGAGGAACCATGGGTTCGGCCATGGTCCATGGCCGAACCCCATGGGGGATGATCATGGACCCGAATCTGTTTAAAGATGACCTTATGTATGGTTAAATGAAGCCTAGGGTGGCTGGTTTTTAGACTCATGAGATTTAAATATTTGATAGATTAAATGGGACCCACAGAACTACATAGTGAGGTTCGGCCATAGTATATGGCCGAACCCCACTAAGGCTTGGATAATGGACTTAGATATGATAAAACATGGACTAATTATTAATATGTAATAAGGTATCGGAAGTCGCAAGCGGTGCGCGTATCGGTGACCGAATTATCGGACGGAAACATAAAAAGGACGCTAGTCGGTATTCGGTAGGATTCCTACCTTTTTGTAGGCCGTGGATTACGTGTTATATGATGGTCTCCTTGATTTAATTTGGTAATTATATGATTGGTTTTATGATGGGTTTTAAGATTATGATTTATATATATTATATGGCATATGGCATATTACATTTACAATGATTTAAATACTATATAGCATATCGCAATTACATCTCATGCATGGCATGGGCGGGAAAATAAAGAAACCGGAGTGCATGGTCCGTCAGGGTGACCCAGAAGCAAACATGGGGATAGCCTGATATGTTATAGCCGGAGTTCATGCTCCATCGGGGCGACAGAGAAGCAAACATGGGGATAGCTTGATATGCTATAACCGGAGTCCATGCCCCGTCGGGGTGACCGAGAAGTAAACATGGGGATATCTTGATGTGTTGAGATATAACCGGAGTCCATGCTTCATCGGGGCGACCGAGAAGCAGACATGGGGATATCATGATGGTATGGATGATGGGTGGGACTCATGACATAGACACCCATGGCATAGCATTCATTTTATGGTTTTCATTATATTATTATCTGTATGCTTGTTATCACTAATCCATGTGTTAGCCCTACTCGGAGTCCTACTGGGCGCGTTGTCTAACGCCCTACTTCTACCCTAGCTGATGACGAAGGAGATGACGGGAACGAAGGTCGAGACGGGAGCCAAGCGTAGGATCTTGGGGAAGTGGGCTACTTAGTTTATTTAAATTTATTTTGGAATATGTAATTGAGTAGCTTAGCTCGTCGGACTGTACAATTTAAATTTTTTACTATGGTTTGGTCTTTACTTTGCAAATTATCACTTTGAGGTATAATTATGAATTTTGGGGTATGTTAGTAATTTAAGCGTCGTACTTCCTTGCTATCTAAAACTGGTAGGATAGTCTCTATTATAATGTTCCACATTAAGTTATATTCTGCGAGCTTACGTCTACGTGTGAACCGTTCTCGTGGACTTCGTTCCACGCGCACGTAGGGTTGGCCAGTTAAGGGCCAGGCTTTAGAAGCTCAGACTTAACTCGCGTCGTGACGTCCCGCGCCCTTTGTCGATCTTCATTTAAAAAAAAAAAAAAGACTCTGATTTCAGTCAAAAGGGGCGGGCGTTACAGTTGGTATCAGAGCGAATATCGGAAGAATGAATCTCTCGAAGTAAGATTAAGACGGTTGCATGTCTCACTGGCAGCTAAGAATCCCAACTGACTGACTCTTCGGAGTCCGCTGCACGGGGGCCGGGTTAATTTACTTCGATTGACTCAGACTGAAGCATTCAATCTGAGAACAACGTTTGACGAAAAAGAATGATAGCAAGGGAAAAACAATCACTCTAAGTTAGATCTATCAAACGTAGCAAAATAGGAAAATCTCCCCGATTTCCCTGAATTAAAAAGGAACATTTGATATTTGGGAAGTTTTCCCTCAAACCAAGTGTGCTTATTTGGTAATTTTCCCCCAAAATGAAAAACAATACTTAGGAAGTTTCCCCCCCCAAAACAAAGTATGTTTTACTTAGCATTCCCCCCCCCCCCCCTCCCCCTAATTTTGAAAAGAAACTAAGTCGATAAATGTTTTTCAATGACTTAGGAAAATGCCTCTGAAGAGAAGAACCCGACGAAACCTACGGGTAGAGGAAAAAGTGCCACCACCAAGTCAGGAAGAGGAGGTATGATCAACCCATCAGGAGGAGTGATAGAATAGTGTGAACCTACCGATTGTGCCTCCCGAGTTGAAAGAATTGGTTCAAGTAGTGGTCACCTCTGTCCTACAACAGCGCCTGAATGGGAATGTGACCACCAGCGACTCCAACAACCGGAACATGGTTAGAGATTTCCAGCAACAGCGCCCTCCCTACTTTAGGGGAAAAGAAGGGGCTGTTGGAGCAGATCACTGGTTGAAAAAGATCACTCTGATCTTGAATCTGCTTCAGATTTCCGGTAATGCTGATAGGATCTTACTGGCTACATCTCAACTGATCGAGGATGCCGGTAATTGGTGGGAGGTTGTAGAAAAGCAGCAAACACTTGTACCGGAAGGGCAAAGGATTGTCATGACATGGGAAGGGTTCTCAGCTACCTTTCTAGAGCAGTATTTTCCGGAGGAGGAAAGAGAACACCAGACTCAAGCCTTTCTATCATTGGTACAAGGCAATATGACAGTGGCTGAATATCACAGGGAATTCCTTAGGCTATCCGTCTATGCATATTATATGGTGGATACCAAGCATCGGAGGGCTCGTAAGTTTGAACGGGAACTTCGGCTAAGTATCAGGGCCAAGGTTACAATATTCAAGGCAGCCACACTTGCTGAGGTGGTCAGTAGGGCCACTATAGCGGAGCGAGAGTTGAATGAGATTGTGCGGTTTGACAACCTCCGAGGGCAGAGTGGGCGAGGTGCATTTCAACCCAACAAGAAGTTCCGCCCGAACTTTAGCAAACCCTCACCCTCCACTGGATCTACATGGGGCTTTCCAATCAGCCCTCCCCATCAACATCAGTCACTCAGGTTCCACGGGGTGGGAACACTTGTTACCAGTGTGGCCAGCAGGGTCACTTCAGGAGGGAGTGTCCACACATCAGCCGACCCTCTCACTTCAGGGGTTCCTTCCGCCCTTTAGCTAGACCAGCTCAGTCACGAGGAGGCAGGACCTACATCCAGAGGGGACAGGCGCCAAACCCTACAGGATCGGGACAACTTTTTACAATAGCTCCTCCAGCAGCGGCGGATCACTCGGTGATTCAAGGTATGGCCGTAGTTGGTAGTTCCTACGCTGTTGTATTATTTGATTCTGGAGCTTCCATTCATTTTATATCTACTGCATTCATATCTGCTACGGGCACATTAGTACAAAACCTGTCCACATCACTTACCATTGTATCCCCCATCGGAGACACATCTTTGGGACTCATGTGTATGGCATTGAACACTGAACTCGAGGGATTCAGATTCGAGTTCAACTATTTGGTAATTGATATGGCTGAGTACGATGTTATATTTGGCATGGACTGGTTGGCTACATTCCAAGCACATATTGATTGCCATCTTCGTAGGGTGATATTTTGGTCACCCGAGGGAAAGCGGTATACGGTACACGCTGACAGACAAAGCATTCCTAGAAGGCTGCAAAAAGAATTGAACCACCTTGTCTTGAACAACCTCAGATTAGATAGGGCACTAGTGGCTGAACTTCCAGCGGTAGTAGCAGATTATGCTGAGGTATTCCCAACAGAGCTCCCTTGTTTGCCACATTATAGGATGGGACCGGCTAAGATGACTGAACTGAAGAAGCAGATTGATGAACTGCTCAGACTGGGTTTTATTCAGAACAGCACATCTGCATGGGGAGCCCCGGTATTATTTGTGAAGAAGAAAGACGGTACCCTTCGGATGTGTGTGGACTACAGGAAATTAAACCAGCTGACTGTCAGGAACAAGTATCCCCTACCCAGGATTGACGATCTGTTTGATCAACTTAGGGGTTCCTCTCACTTCTCCAAGATTGATCTGATGTCCGGGTACCATCAAATCCGGGTTAGGGAGGAGGATATAGAGAAGACAGCTTTCAGGACACGGTATGGTCTATATGAGTACGTAGTCATGCCATTTGGACTTACTAATGCACCCGCTGTGTTCATGGACCTGATGAATAGATATTCCGTCCTTACTTGGATCAGTTTGTGATTGTATTCATTGATGATATTCTGATCTATTCCAAGAGTCAGGAGGAACATGCTGAGCACTTGCGGATAGTCCTGGACACCTTGAGGAAGAACCAGTTGTATGCCAAAGCCAGCAAGTGTGAATTTTGGCTATCTGAGGTCAACTTCTTGGGGCACATTATATCGGAGGAAGGCATAGTCGTGGACCAGGCTAAAGTAGCGGCAGTGAAGGAGTGGAAAGCGCCGACGAATGTGACGGAGATCCTCAGTTTTCTGGGATTGGCCAGTTACTACAGGGAATTCATCATGGATTTCTCCAAGATTGCAACTCCACTTACTCGACTCACTCAGAAAGGAGTCAAATTTGAGTGGTCGAATCTATACAACCGGAGATTTGAGGAGCTAAAGGAGAGGCTTACAACCGCTCCTATTCTGATCTTACTAGAAAGAGGCAGAAATTATGAGGTGTACTGTGATGCCTCAGGTGAGGGACTGGGGTGTACACTTAGTCAAGGTAATCGTACGGTGGCGTACAGATCAAGGCAGTTGAAAATTCATGAACGCCATTATCCCACACATGATCTGGAACTAGCAGCAGTGGTCTTCGCTCTCAAAAGCTGGAGACACTACCTTTACGGTGAGAAATTTGAGGTATTCTCAGATCACAAGAGCCTGAAGTATTTATTTGACAAGAAGGAACTCAACATGAGACAACGCAGATGGATGGAATACTTGGCGGATTATGAGTTCGCACTTCGGTATCATCCGGGCAAGGCGAACAAGGTGGCGGATGCCCTCAGCCGCATGTCACATGTGACTGTAGCCAGCTTGATCAGGACGAAATGGGAGGTATTGAATACCATTAAAGAGTTTAAACTCTACCTCAATAATCATGGGACCATATATAATCTGATCATACGATCCAACAGGGTCTCCGAGATTGAACAGGAGCAACGGACAGATCTAGAGGTGGAGGAGATATGGACTAAGATGTCTACCGGTGAGGTTGCACCGGAGTGGGAATTACGACCAGGACAGGGTCTTCTGTTCCGAGGCAGGACATATGTGCCTAAGCGCTGCAGAAGAGAGTTGTTGATTGAAGCACACCAAACCAAGCACTCTATCCATCCGGCTAGCACTAAGATGTATCATGATCTTAAGAGACACTATTGGTGGCGGGTACTCAAGAGAGATGTGGCGGAGTTTGTTGCTCGTTGCCTAACTTGCCAACAGGTTAAGGCGGAACATCAGAAACCACCGGGTTTACTTGCACCCTTGCCAGTGCCAGAGTGGAAGTGGGAGCACATATCCATGGACTTCGTAACAGGATTGCCAAGGTCATCAAAGGGCAACGATGCGATATGGGTCGTGGTGGACCGGTTGACTAAGTCTGCGCATGTCTTTCCCATCAAGATGACAGATTCATCGGAGACTTTGGGTCGACGGTACATCCGGGATATCATCAGACTACATGGTATTCCCCGGACCATTATGTCCGACAGAGATGGCAGATTCACCGGCAGAGTATGGCAGGGCATGCAGTCGGCTATGGGGACCGACATATTGACTAGTACAACATTTCATCCCCAGACTGATGGACAGTCAGAGAGGACGATACAGACACTAGAGGATATGTTGAGAGCATGTATGCTAGACTTCAAGGGTGGATGGGAGGATCACTTGCCATTGGTGGAGTTCTCCTACAACAACAATTGCCAGGCAAGGCTCCAGATGGTTCCATTTGAGGGTTTGTATGGTAGGCCTGTGTAGATCGCCAGTGTGTTGGACAGAGGCCGGTGAGCCTGCGCTGATTGGACCGAAGTTAGTTGCGGAGACTACAGCGCAGATCAAGTTGATACGACAACACCTACTCACAGCGCAGAGCCGTCAGAAGAGTTACACCGACAAGAGGAGAAGGTTCCTCGAGTTTGAGGTGGGAGACTTGGTGTTTTTGAAAGTCTTATCACGGTAGGGACACATGAGATTCGGGAAGAAGGGGAAGCTGTCACCTAGATTTGTGGGACCTTTTCCAATCCTGAAGAGGGTGGTGGGGGGGGGGGGGGGGGGTAGCTTATCAGTTGGCTCTCCCCTCACAGTTATCGTCTCTACATGATGTGTTCCATGTGTCCATGTTGAGGAAGTACAACCCTGATCCTTCACATGTCCTGAGCGTGCAAGACGTCGATGTGCAAAGCGACGTGACGTATGTGGAGAAGTCGATCAGAGTGATTGGGAGAGAACAAAGAGTGTTGCGGAACCGCGCTATTCAGTTGTCAAGGTGGTATGGGAACGACATGGCAATGAGGAAGCCACCTAGGAACTTGAATCCGAAATGAAAGCCGCTCATCCGGAGCTCTTTGTATGAGTTGTTTTGAACCTCTATTTCGCTCGAATTTTCGACACGAAAATTTCAAAAGAGGATTGTATTGTAATAGCCCAGAATTTTTAAATCAATAAATATGTGGCTATTATTTGTTTTAATGATAGAAATTGGGAAATATGATGGAATAAATGTTAAGTGGATCAAAATTTGGGCAAAGGCCCAAGTATGGTCCAATGGGCCATGAATTGGAATGAGTTCACTTAATTGGGCCAAGGATGGTCAAATTGGGCCCAATACTCATTTGGGACCCAATGGATCAAGATGACTTAAACTCTAAGGTAAATAGGTAGGAAATAAATTTAATTGGGCCATGGGTCCAAGGGTGATCCGAGTAGTTGAAGTGGATCTAATTAAATTTAAGTCATCTAAGTTGGTGATGGAGTGATCAAGGTGACATGGCCAAATGGGACCCACCTCCACCTCACCAAGTGAGGGGGCGTGTGGACCAAGGATTGGTGGGGCCGGCCACCATGGTTGAATTGGTCAACCATGGGTGGATATATGGAGGGAATTTAAGGAGATGGAATTAGATTAAATGGGAATTAGTTAACTTAATGATCTAATTAATTAATTAATTAAGCTAATCAAAAGGTGGTCAAATGGTCAAAATTGGAAAACCAAACCACCTCATGTCAAAAGCCCAAAAATGTTGGCTAATGGTGGTTTATTCCAACCACCATCATTAAAGCATAAAAAATATCCCATGCTTGGTTGGTGGGAGGAATTAATGGAAGAGTGTAACTTAAGCAACCAAAAAGAGATAGTTTTCATCTTATCTCTCAAATCCCACTCTTATCTCAATCTCTTCCTCTCTTTCTCCCTCTCATTGTCGTCCCTCACCAAGGAGAAAAAGAAGAAGAAAACTAAGAAGAGAAGAAGAGAAGAAAGAGCTAAGCTTGGGCCCTCCACCTCAAGACCAAAGCTTGAGACATCCTCTCCCCATCTCTCTCTCTCAAATCTACTCCATCTTAGCTAACCCAAGCTTTGATGTTTTTCATTAGGTCAAGAACATCTTAGCCGACCAACAAAGGAGAAGAAGAAGAAAGGAGGGCAAGGAATCCAAAGGGAGCAAAGAAAATCGGAGGAGCCATAGGATTATAAGTATTCCTAAACAAGAATTTAGAATTTTTTTTAGGGTTAAGAAGAGACCATGGAATCCATTTTCTTGGATGTAATAGTGGCCAAAATATCATGGGCCTTGGATCTCAAATCCATCCAAGGAAAGGATGAGGAATGCACAAACCCTAATGGGTAAATTAGGTTAAGAAAATAAAGGATGCATTAAGGACATTATGTATTAAAAATTTATTTAAGCATGGATGTATGTGATTTTTGGAAGTTAGGATTTTTGAAAGAATCAAAGGCCATAGGGTTCGGCCATACTACATGGCCGAACCCCATGGTAGGTAATTAAGGAAATTTTAATGGAGTTTTTAGGTTTAAGATCATGGAAGGGTGATGTGTGATTTTTAGGGTTTAATGATTAAATGTGGTAATTTTTAAAAGGGATTGTAAATGAGGAAATCTATGGGAGATGTGAATGATCTTTGTGGCCTTAAAAGGCATGAATGAATGATGGACCGTGAACCTTATGGTGATGGTGTTAGAATTTTAATGGGTTTAGAGAATGGAGGCTATGTTAAGTGGTTAATGTTTTTTAAAGTTTTAAATGAATGAATGATTAAGAATGTTGATGGTTTGAATGGATTTTTAAGCATAGTTTATAAGGTTTTAAAGGGGTGGAAATAATGTTTTAAAAATAAAACCATGGAGAGATTTTATGGAGGGAATGCTTTTGAACCCTATGGTGATGTATGTGTATTGGATGGGGGTAAAAGATGGAAAAACAATGGGGGAATGTTGATAGTTGTAATGGACTTCAATGTAGTTGAGGAGGATGGTTTAAAAGTGTGATTTAAACCCCTTCATGGAAGGACTTATGGTGGACCTAAATATTGTGATTAGGTCCAAGAAAAAATGGGAAGAGACATCATGGGTTCGACCATGGTGTAGGACCGAACCCATGACCCAATTTATGAGCCATGTGATGGGCTAAGTATGGGGTTATGTATGTGTCTTAATTAATGAGGTTTAAGTTAAGAAAAAGGGTTGTTTTTAATGGTTTTGTGGCATGATTAAATGAGGCACTAAGGGATCTAAGTTTGTGATCAGCTATGGACTTAATTATGCATGGATGAATGAGTGATTAGTCATGGAAAAAAGGTAGTGGCAAAACCGTAAATATTGGCCAAAATGAAGAACCATAGGTTCGGCCATGGTCCATGGCCGAACCCCATGGGGGATGATCATGGACCCGAATCTGTTTAAAGATGACCTTATGTATGGTTAAATGAAGCCTAGGGTGGCTGGTTTTTAGACTCATGAGATTTAAATATTTGATAGATTAAATGGGGCCCACAGAACTACATATTGAGGTTCGGCCATGGTATATGGCCGAACCCCACTAAGGCTTGGATAATGGACTTAGATATGAAAAAACATGGACTGATTATTAATATGTAATAAGGTATCGGACGTCGCAAGCGGTGCACGTATCAGTGACCGGATTATCGGGCAGAAACGAAAAAGGACGCTAGTCGTTATTCTATAGGATTCCTACCTTTTTGTAATCCGTGGATTACGTGTTATATGACGCTCTCCTTGATTTAATTTGGTAATTATATGATTGGTTTTATGATGGGTTTTAAAATTATGATCTATATATATTATATGGCATATGGCATATTACATTTACAATGATTTAAATACTATATAGCATATCGCAATTACATCTCATGCATCGCATGGGCGGGAAAATAAAGGAACCGGAGTCCATGCTCCGTCGGGGCGACCGAGAAGCAAACATGGGGATAGCCTGATATGATATAGCCGGAGTCCATGCTCCGTCGGGGTGACCGAGAAGCAAACATGGGGATAGCTTGATATGCTATAAGCGGAGTCCATGCTCCGTCGGGGCGACCGAGAAGCAAACATGGGGATATCTTGATGTGCTGAGATATAACCGGAGTCCATGCTCCATCAGGGGCGACCGAGAAGCAGACATGGGATATCATGATGGTATGGATGATGGGTGGGACTCATGACATAGACACCCATGGCATAGCATTCGTTTTATGGTTTTCATTATATTATTATCTGTATGCTTATTATCACTAATCCATGTGTTAGCCCTACTCGGAGTCCTACTGGGCGCGTTGTCTAACGCCCTACTTCTACCCTAGCAGATGACGCAGGAGATGACGGGAATTGATAGACACCGTAAAATTACAATTTTACCCTTTAATATTAGATTAATTAGTCGTTATTTTATAAATATTAGATATGTTTAGGGTTGTTTTTAGTTTTACAGTTTATTTTGAAAAATATAAGAAAAAGAAAATAAAAATAATCAAAAAGTGGTTAAGTCAAAAATTCAGTCGACATCTACCAACCCTTCTCATTTATTGTCGATCGGGGTGCCCGTCACCTGAAGAAAAGCCTAAAGAGACTATTACCATTTCTTTTTCTATTTCTATTTCTTTTCTATTCTTTTCTTTTATCTGGTTAAAGGAATTATTATGGGAGAAAAGGAGAAGACCGATAGAAGAGATGACAGGAAGCAACCAGCTGAAGGAGAAGAGATGACAGATCTGCAGCATAGGCAGAACAGAGAGAGAAGGCAGCAGAGTTAAACGGCAGCCAGCACAGCAGCAGTCCGAGCTGAGGGGCAGTGACTGAGCCGAAATAGTGAAGGAAGCAGCTGAGAAGAGATGACGACGAGCAGCAAGCAGAGAAGGCGAACCTGAGCCCATAACAGAGCACTACAACCAGCAGCGAGCAGAGAGGCTTGTGAGCGATTGGGCGTGTACAGCAGGCCAAAAGGCCAAAGCCAGTGATGATGGAAACTTATGGAGCAGCAGAAAAACAGCAAGCAGCACAGCAGCAGTTGCAATCTCAGCACAGGAGTAGGCAGCTGAAGCCAGCACAGATTGCAGTCCAAGCAGATGACAGCCAGCACCGCACACAGCAGGCAGCGGCCAAGAAGAGAAGAAGCCATGAGCAGTAGTAGCGATTTTTTTTGTAGAGACAGAGCACTGGCAGCAACAAGCAAAGGAAAGAAAGAAGAGCTGAGAACAAATGACGACAAGAGACCAGCTGAGCAGCAACCAGCTGAGATGATCAGCAGCAGCGACCAATGGCAAGGAAAACAGAGAGCAGCCAGCTGAAGGAGAACATAACAGCAGTTGTACAGATCTGTCGAGGCAAAGGAAGATTAGAGAGGAGGCCGAGTTTCCAAGTTTTTAAAACTCAAACAGCGGATGAAGATGAAGAATCAGAGCAGAGAAGGATAAGAACCAGCTGCCGTGTAGCTGGGAATCTGATAAGGCAGCTGAACCGGATAAAGCTGGAAGATAGAGATAAGGAAGAAAGAAGAAGATAAGATTTGGATGAGGAACTGTGATTGATTTTTGAAAATTCAATAGAGAGATGGGTTACAGCAGAGAAAAGATAAGATGTAGCAGCTGGGGTTCAAATTTAGAAGAGATAAGGAAGAGATAAGAGTCAGCCGAAAGAAGAGATAAGGAAGAGATAGAAGGGCAGCCAGCTGAGAAGATAGCAGCAGAAGAAGGGCAGCCAGTTGGGGAGTTATCCAATCCAGATAAGAGAGGATGAGGGTAAGATAGAGCAAATCAGCAAGCAGAAAAGAAAAATTGGGAATTGCCGTGTACCAGCTGCCGTGTTTGAAATGGGTCTTATCTCGGCTGAGTTTAAAGGACCCCTTATCTCATCCCCTCTCTCTTATAAATTCAAGTGCTTCGGTCCATTGAAGGTTGAATCGGGTAAGACATTGAAGGTTGAAATTAGACGACGAAAGACAAGAGAAAAATAAATAATTTCTTATAAGTTATTTTATTTTTTTATTTAAAGTCCAGAAGAATTGTAATTCATTTCTGAATTTTTAAATAAAATTTATGGCGGTTTGTTTAGATGTATGATATTCCCAATTATTAAATATTTAATAATGATAGTTTCCAATTTTAGTTTAATTCTTTTTAAGAACTTTATGAAGCAAATTAATTTTAAGATTTTTTAAGGAAAAGTGGAATCCCTTTTAGGATCAGTGGGACTTGCCGTCTCTCCAATCTAAGGTTCTTATCAAGAACGATTGTTTTAGATTTGGGGAAACACAAGTTTGAAACCCGCTCAAGCCTAAGGCTTGATTTGAAAAATTCTGATTTAATAATTATTTTAATTAGAATTTTATTAAATAAGAAGCTTGAATTATATTTAATAATTCTAGAATATTTCATAGTCTAGGCCATGTTTTCGTTTTTAAATTGGATAACACGCCACTTCGATACTTGACCCGATTCCATTGTAGATTATGTAAAAAAATTTATTTATTCTTGATTTATTTTTCTTTTTCTCAAAAATTCATCAAAACAATTTATTGTTCTAAATTAAGATGATAACTATATGTTTTAGAAAATTATTTCCTTAAATCACATTTTTAAATAGTGCTATTTTTTTATTTCGTACATATATTTTGTAGATTTCCCTTGGGTACGACCTCGCACTCATACTCTATACTATAAACCGGTTCGTACGCTTGCGAGTAAATTAAAATTCACATCAAGTTTTTGGCGCCGTTGCCGGGGAAATCTCGAAATAAATTGTGTGCTATTAAATTTTGTGATTTTTGAAAATAAATCTAATACTGCAGATATGTCTTAATTTAGAATTTCATCTAACTTAGGAATTTTTTTTAATTAAATAAAAAAAAATTGATATAAAATTTGACTTGATTTAAATTTTTTTTTTTATTTCTTCCATTAGTTGTAATTTTAGGACAAGTGCACTTAGATTAGTATTATGCATTTTATTTATTTTATATTATTTTATTTATTTATTTGAATCAGAATCTTCACCAAAGTTTTTATTGTCTGTTTTGCAGGAATTTTAATTACGCCGCGCTTAAAAATCGATGGAGATATGCACAAAAGGCTAAATCATCACCAAAGCTTTAAATTGCGCGCTTAAAAAAATTGCTAAAAATACGCATAAAAGGCTAAGGTGAGTTTTTAAATTTTTTTTTAATTTTATATATCTCATGCATTCATATTGATTTATTTAGGGTGTTCTTTATTATTGTTTTCATTTAATCTGTCCATGCAGTTAGGTTGTTAGTATTTATGCATTAGTTTAGATTGTTTTATTACTGTTTGCATATTTGTTTGAATGTTGTATGGTAATTAAGGATTGCATTTTCACAATACTTAGAAAAAATAAGATTAGTAAAATTGGTTCATGCACTTCCCTAATAAAATCAATTAAGGAACTATTAGGCTAGATTTTAGGGCTTCATGCTCAATAGGAACCTTTTCAATCTAAATTAATTTTTGTAACCGGTGAATATTTTATTTTCAATCATGGTGTCTAGGATTAGTTTTGTCACCAAGGTGTAAAGAGCCTAAGGATAAGTTGGAAACTTAAGAAGATGCCATGTGCTCCACCACTTACCTGGGAACTTACCTGGCCATGATTGTGGTTAAGCTTTTATCGGAGACTTAGATTATTTGGAGAGAAAAGTAGGAGCAGTCTAGAAATAATCCTTCGGGTCCCAATAAAAAATTTGATTGCATTATTGCAATTCAAATTTAGATTTACGCATTCTTCTTGTGTGAATTTGGGTGAACATGAATGAGCTTGTTTGTGTATGAAATATTGGTATCGTGATTCACACAACCGTTTAGTTCGAGTCAAGTCTTCTGTCGATTTACCGATCATTGTGTCTGGAGCTCAGTCATAGACAGTCCAACTCCATCACCACCAGAATCACCTAAAATGGCCGAAGAAAGAGTCGAAGAGAGAACCCTCTAAGATTACTTTTCAGCAGTCACTCCCAATACACCATCAAGCATAGTTGTCCCACCAACTAATGCAGCCTTTGAACTCAAACCACGACTATTACATCTTCTACCCGCATTCCATGGACTTGATCATGAGGACCCTTACCTACACATCAAAGAATTTTTAGAAATCTGCGCCACCATCAGACTCCAAGGCATCTCTGATGAATCCATCAAACTTCGGTTATTTCCTTTTTCTCTTAAAGAAAAAGCGAAATCTTGCCTAAATTCTCTACCTCCAAATTCCATTACAACTTGGGATCTGTTAGCCAACAAGTTTTTGAATAAGTTCTTCCCTATATCTAAAACTAACGCCCTGAAGAAAGAAATTTCAATTTTAATCAGAAAGAGGGTGAACAATTCTATGAATCATGGGAAAGATTCAAAGATACGATGAATAAATGTCCCCACCACGGTTTTGAAACAAGAAGACTCGTGCAATTCTTTTATGATGGTTTAACCATATCAAACCGCACAATGGTCGAGTCTATGAAGGGTGGGGAATTTTTTATGCTAACCGCAACCAATGGATGGAACTTCTTAGAAACCTTAGCAGAAAGTTCTCAGCGATGGGACTTCTCCAAAAGAGATAATTTAGCCCAAACCTCAAAAAGAGGAGGTTTATACGAAGTTAGTACTGACTTTGATGTTAAGCTTGCAATCGCAAACTTAACAAAGAAAATTGATGCCTTAACGATGACCCAGGCGATGAAACCAACATTAGGAATGAATGCAGAGGTTTGAGCGATGTGTTCTAATTTAGGACACACTGCCCAAAACTGTCCTTCCTTCGGATCTAATACTGAGTGCTCAACCGAACAGGCCAACGCACTCAATAATTTTGGAGGACAGCAGGGAACCCCTTTCTCTGCAACATACAATCCTAATTGGCGGAATCATCTCAATTTTTCCTGGCGCCAGAATCAACCTCATGTAGGTCAAGGACCCCCTCAATATCAAGGTCCACCATATCAAAATCCACCATACCAACCACCTCAAAACCAACCATTCCACCCATCTCAAAATCATCAAGCCCAATCAAATCAGTCTTATCAACCCAATCCAACCATGGATTTATGTACATTTGTTTTATCTTATGTTTGATGAAAATATGTTTCAAAGGATATGCTTTATTATTGAATTTCAAATGCTAGTTTAATTGTATAAATAGAATGTGTTGATTATGTTTCAAAAGGTGATTTTAAATGCTATGTTTATGTTATAAAATAGCATGTGTTTCATTGACATTTCATGCATGGCATGGGGTGGAGGATTTATAACCAGAGGGGTCACACTCCGTCGGGGCGTTCGAAAAACCTATGTGCGGTACCTTGATGTTATTTCCATCAAGAAGATTCTGGAGGGTCCACACTCTGCTGGGGCATCCAGAAGACCTATGTGGTGGGTACTTTTATGTACATGTGATGGGTGGGACTCATTGCATTTGTCATCATTGCATGGCATGGATTTTACATGGTTTTGGATATTATGTTATAATATATGTTTTGTACTTACCATGTGTTAGCCGTAACTGGAATACCTACTGGGCGCATTGTTCTAACGCCCTACTTCTACCCTAGTTGATGATACAGGTAATCAGGGGAACGAGGAACGCAAGACGGGCCAGGCTTAGGAGCTTGGATGATTTATTTCATACGTTTTGAATAAAGTTACTTATGGACTTGTAATTGAGTAACTAGTTTCAGAATGTAATAACTTAGATGGTCGGATGTTTAGTTTGATGATTATGACATTTTAATGATGATTAAGGACTTGACGTACTTTGCTATCTGAATGGAATAGAACTTGGTTCTATTATGATTCCGTAAAATGATGTTGTGATTCCGCAGGTTATGATTTTTATTCCACAAGTTGATATTGCTATATGTGAACCATTTTTCATGGACTTGGTCCATGCACACATAGGGTTGGCCAGTTAAGGGTCGGACTTTGGAAGTTTGGACTTAGCTCGCGTCGTGACGTCCCGCGCTCTATCACTTTACTCTGTTATAAAAAGAAAAAAAAATAGACTCTGAATTTACAGGAATAAGCGAATGAAAAAGGGCGGGGCGTTACATAGCCGACCACTCACAAGGACAAAAGAGAAAAGAACTTAGAGTTTACATCCCAAACTCCTCTCCCTCTCACTCAAAGCTGATCCTCTCTCAAACCCACATAATTTGGCCGAACTCTAATCTCTCTCTCAAGCTCTCACACTTGGCCAAAGGATCAAGAAGAAGGAGGAAAAGGCTAAGGAAGAAAGGATTGAAAAAACAAGTCGGAGCGAAGGAAAACCGGAGGTGTTGCGGAACCAGTAAGTATTTTTATAAATTTTGTTTAAAGAAAGGAACCATAGAGTTCGGCCATGGTGGATGGCCGAACCCCATGAAAGAAAATTGGGGGTTGAATTGGGTATTGTAATGGAAAGGATGTTGGTGTGTAGTAAAGATGCTAAAGAGTTTAAATGGAAGGTTGTTGGTGAAGAACCTTAGACCATGGGTTCGGCCAAGGGGTATGGCCGAACCCCATAAAGAATTATGGAATTATATTCATATAGTTAGATCATGGAAATGATGGCAAAGTTGTAAATATAGGCCAAAATGAAAGATCATGGGTTCGGCCATGGTGTATGGCCGAACCCCATGAGGTCTTTTTATGGACTTAAGTTGTTAACAATGTTAAACAATTGTGGTATGGGTAATTACCTAAGGAAAGAAGTGATGGCCAAAGGGATGAAACTAAAGGACCATGGGTTCGGCCATGGTGTATGGCCGAACCCCATGGATAGTATTTTTGAATCTAAGTTGGCATGAAGGTTGTAAATGGTGAATGAATTATGTATGGATCACTCTTGGACTTGGGGTAGTAAATGATGAAGCAATTTTATGGATACTATGTCTATGTATATTTTAAATGAATGGAGGATTAATTGGAGGAGGCAAGTATAGACTTATGTTATGGACCTAAGATGGTGAACCATATAAAGGAGAAGTTAGAAATGAAACATCAAGGGTTCGGCCATGGTGTATGGCCGAACCCCATGAACTTGTTAATGGTCATTTGTGGGTCTTTGTATAATTTAAATGAATGGTTTACCACCAAGGGATGAAGGGAATCATTAGGGCTTTATTTTATGATTTATGAATCAATCATGAATTCATGTTATGGATCAATTTTGGACCTAAATATAAGGTGATAGAAACCATGGCAATATTGTAAATAAGTAAAATTAATGGACCATGGGTTCGGCCATGGTGTATGGCCGAACACCATGGGGAATGTTTGGTGGACCTAGGGTTTATGTATGTTAGGTTAATGAATTAAAAACATTATGATCTTGGACTTAAGTTAAAGGATCAAAAGAGGGACCAAAAATCAAGGGCGGTGAGGTTTGGCCATGTTGTAATAAGGTAATGGGACCTCACAAGCGAGGCACGATCGTGAGCAGTTGCCGGATTATAAAACAAGGTCACATTAGTGTCATTGGTAGGATTCTACTTTTTTGAAACATGGTTTATGTATGATGGTTTTTATCTTATTTTGATGAATTAATGTTGTAAAAGATATGTTTCAAACATGTGTTTTAATGCTATGTTTATAATATAAAATAGCATGTGTTTCATTAGCATCTCATGCATGGCATGGGTGAAGGTTATGTAACCGGAGGGACTACACTCCGTCGGGGCGTCCGAAAAACCTATGTGGGATACCTTGATGTGCATTTCCATCAAGAAGAAACCGGAGGGGCCACACTCCGTCGGGGCGTCCGAAAGACCTATGTGGGGGTACTTATATGTACTTGTGATGGGTGGGACTCATTGCATTTGACATCATGACATGGCATGGTTTATATGTTTTTTTGAAATTATGATATTATCTATGATTTGTACTAACCATGTGTAGTCCCTAATGGAATACCTACTGTGCGCGTTGTTCTAATGCCCTACTTCTGCTTTAGTGGATGATACAGGAAAGGAAAGGGACGAGGAACGTGATCGGAGCCAAGCATAAGAGCTTGGATATGTGATTGGATCTTATTTTATTTTAGTTACTCATGGAATTGTATTTTGAGTAGCTAGTAATCGGCATGTAATAATTTAGATATTTGCTATGGTTTGTGAATGGTCACTTTGGTTATTTAAGTTAAGTTAATCATCTATAATTGACGGAATACTTTGCTATCTAAAAATGGACTAGAGTTAGGTTCTATTATAATCCGCAGTTTATGATATAATCTGCATGTTTATATTACTATGTGTGAACCGTTTTCATGGACTTAGTCCATGCACACATAGGGTTGGCCAGTTAAGGGTCGGACTTTAGAAGTTCGGACTTAGCTCTCATCGTGACGTCCCGCTCTCTATCTCAGTCTTATTTTTTTTTTTTTTTTAAAAAAATAGACTCTGATTTTCGGAAAGCACGAGTGAAAAAGGGAGGGGCGTTACACGAGTTTCCAAAGCCCGGCCCTTAACTGGCCAACCATACATGTGCGTGGACTAAGTCCACCAAAACAGTTCACACGTACTAAGATTAAGCTTGCGGAATTAAACATTGTGCGGAAATTATAATAAAATTACTATCCTACCAATTTTACATAGCAAGGAAGTCCAACACTTAAATGATAATTACCTTAAGTTAAAATGTCCAAAATAAAAGTCCAAACCATAGCAAATAGTCTAAGTTATTACAGTCCCAACAAGCTAATTACTCAAATTACATTGTCCATAAATAAACTTAATTAAAATAGATCTAGCTCATCCAAGTTCCTAAGCTTGACTCCGATCACGTCCTTCGTTCTGTCCATTTCCTGTGTCATCATCTAAGGTAGAAGTAGGCCGTTAGACAACGCACCCAGTAGGTTCTCCGAGTAGGGTCGAACACATGGGTTAGTATAAAAATCACATAGATATAGGTAATATCAAAACCATGCAAGTCAATGCCATGCCATGGGTGTCATATGCCATGAGTCCCATCCATCATCCATATCACAATCACATAGTATTCCTCTTGATGGATAATCCACATCAAGGTATTGTCATGACTCCCCGCTAATGCCTTATCGGTCTCACCAAACGGAGCGCAGAATCCGGTTACATTTCAAACACAGTATATATCTCCCAATGAATGCCTTATCGGCCGTATCGAACGGAGCGTGGACTCCGGCTACAATTCAATCATACATCCATTGGAATCAGTGTGGATTCCTCCCCACGGTTGTTTATCGAAAATCCGAATGGAGCGTGGACTCCCCTCATTTGATCCCTCCCATGCCATGCATGAGATGCAAGTGCAAACATGCTATGTAATAATAAACATCATAGCATTAAAATCCCATAGTTGAAACATATCATTTGATACCAAAATAAATCAACAAAACATGAAGTAGAATCATCACATATACATATTCCATGGTTTTCAATAATGTAAGAATCCTACTAACGTCCAAATATCGGGTCCTTGTGTTTCCCTCCAAAAACCGATCACTGATCGCGTCAAGCCGATCGTACACCACTTGTGAAATCCCGTTACCTTATTACATATAAATAAATCAAACCAGTGATCCATTTGATTTCCAACCATCCCTATGTCATCCTATGTCATTTCCATTTACAACCATAGTCTTTTATCCGGTTAAGTCCCTTAAGAGGTTTCTATCATACTGTAACACCCCGCCCTTTTCACCATAATAATCAGAGTTTTTTTTTTAATAATAACAAGTGATCGGGGCGGGATGTCATGACGCGAGTTAAGTTCGGACTTCTAAAGTCTGACCCTTACCTTTGATGGGTTTGGCCACACATCATGGCCAAACCTAATCACCTCCTTTTCATACTCAACGGTTTTTGTACATCCCTTTTTAAGATTTGGACATATAATGTACTGATCATGTTTCTTTGGTTATCTTACTTAACAAAAATTATAGAACACCTACCGTTTCTGCAACTCCACCGATTTGATCTTTCCTTGTTCTTCTGTTCCTTTTGCTCCTCTTAGATCCTTTCCTCCTTCCTTCTTGTTCTCTTAGCTGAGACTAACCTTGTTGCTGTAACACCCCGCCCTTTCCGAGAATTTCAGAGTCTAATTTTTTTTTTTAAAAAATAAACATCGGAAGAGAGCGGGCGGCGTCACGACGCGAGTTAAGTTCAGACTACCCAAGTCTGAACCTTAACTGGCCACCCATGTGTACATGGAATAGACCATGATAGTGAATCACACATGGAACTAACATCAACATGCGGAATAATCTAGATAATTGCGGAATAGAAAGACGAGATAGCAAGTAACAGTCTTAAATATTAAATAACATAGATCAACCATCCACAGGTTATTATCCTAATCAAACCATAGCAAATAACGAATTATTACATGACCAGCAATAGTATTCAAATGACAGTAATATAACGTAATCCAAATCCATCATTAAAGCACTTAGGCTCAGCTCCCCTCCCGGTCAATGACCTTTCCTTTCCCCTTGCTTGTACCTGCAATCTCCTCTGAGGATAGAATTAGGGCGTTAGATCAACGCGCCCAGTAGGTTCCCGAATCAGGGCTACCACATGTTAGCATATAAAACATGCATATACATAATAATAATACATGTGAGACAAAATTCCATAAAAACATGCTATGTATGAAATGAACATGTAATGAGTCCCACCCATCACCATTCATCATAGCCATCACTTGACGGGATTCTCATCATCAAGGTAACCCACAGTGGTCTTTCGGACGCCCCGACGGAGTGTGGCCTCCGGATTCCTCCTGATGGGATTCTCATCATCAGGGTACCCCACAGTGGTCTTTCGGACGCCCCGACGGAGTGTGGCCTCCGGTTACAACACCATCATCCCATGCCATGCATGAGATGTCTATGCAAACATGTCATTTAGAAACATAACTTTACAATCATATAAGTTATCGAAATCAACATAAAACAGCATATGAAATAGTGGTTACAATAAAGGTAGGAAACCTACTGAAGATTCACTTCAGTACTTGATCTTTCTTTCGCGTCACCCGGTCACGACTCGCACGTCGTTCAACTTCCGGTACCTTATCCATATAACAATCAATAAATCATACTATCACTTACTTGTTCATTCATATCTAAGACCCAACTACATCATGTGAGTCCTTTGATCAATCCCTTCGTTTGACTTGTATTCACAGATTTGCCATTGGTATAACCAATGTCTAATCTTGCTCATAATCAAAGTTCATAAAAGTAATCTACCTTAGTGGCTGGTTATTTACTTATCACTAAGTCCAAAGATAAATCCATATGTTTACTTAATCCAACTCATACAACCAAGTCATAATCTCCAACAAAACAATCAATGGCCGAACCCTATGATCCTCCTACACAATGATCCCATCATTTGTTTACAAGTTAGGCTCTACCATTTAGCCATATTAACTACAAGGTTCAGCTATCCCATGGCCAACCCAAAACAGCAAGCTTATTTCATTTAACATACATAGGAAAACCCATAAATCTTGGTCCATTCATCCCAAAGCTAGCCCCATGGGGTTTGGCCATGCACATGGCCGAACCCAATGGTTCTCTTGATCTGATTATCACCATGATCACTCATGATTTAATCATGCTAATTCAACCATGATCAATACATGGTTCAGCCATCCAAAGGCTGACCCAAATCAGTAACCATAACCCTAAGTAAACAAAATAAAAACCATAAAGCAACCCATGGGGTTCGGCCATTCACATGGCCGAACCTCATGGCTCTTTGGGATTCAATTCTTCTAATAATCTTTCATCATTTATCCTGTATCTTAGGCATAAAAACAGCAAACCTAATTCTATTTAAACTCCTATAGAAACCCCATGGTATTGCATGGTTTCTAACTCTTTGATTTCACAACAATCATCAATCTCTTTCATGGGGTTCGGCCATTCAAGTTGGCCGAACCCTATGTCCATGAATTGATCCTTCAAACATGCATTAGGTGTTATTTAAATCATGCAATATCAATACCCTTTTGCTGCCCTTATATCTCTTAGAAACCCTCTAATTAAATTCATCCAAACAGTCCATAAAAGTCCATGGTTTCCATGTTTCCCAACATGAAAACCAAGATTCTTTTACATGGGGTTCGGCCCTCCATGGTGGCCGAACCCAATGGTTATGCTTACTGTTTTTAAACCTCAGATAATCATGTAATAACAGTAAATAAAAATCAGGTTTTACCTTTCAAACAAACATCCAAAATCAACACAACTCCATGGGATTCGGCCATCCAAGATGGCCGATCCCCATGGTCCATTTTTTCCAATTTTAATCCACTGATTTAGACCACATAACTTCCACCTTTTCTGATATCCAAACCCATGTTTTAACCCTCTTTAAAACATGTATTTTAAATCTATTACAAACATCTAACATCAGTTCCAACTTATATGGTTTTAACTTCTAAAAACGATCAAAACTAGCCACTTGTTTTCATGGGGTTCGGCCATGCTAAGTGGCCGAACCCAATGGTCCATTTCCATCTTTTAATCCACTGATTTTAGACCATATAAACTTCAGTCCCTATGTCAATCAGATCCATGTTTTTTAACCATTCTAAAACATGTATTTAAATCTTAAATCAAAACCCAAAAACAGTCCACAAAATCCATGGTTTTCATGTTTCAAAACATGAAAACCAAGCCATCTCTTACATGGGGTACGGCCCTCCATGGTGGCCGAACCCAATGGTTATTTTTTTACCATTTTAAATCCTTCATAATCAAGGTTAAACACTGGTGTATTCGGCCATGACCATGGCCCAATACATACCCCACTTTATTAATCCAAAAGTCCATGAAACACTTACCAAATTCCAAGCTCTTGTCTTGCCTTTTGATCCTTGCTTCCTTTCCTTCTTATTTCCTTCCTTCTTTCTTAATTCCTTGCTGGTTTAAGCTTGAATAATTGATGCTAAAAACCTCTGCTGTTCCAATTAAGCAAATGAATTGGAGAGAGGGAGAGAGAGATGGAGAATCTTGGCTTTTCAATGGTGAAAAATGGCCAAGATGGTGTTTGTTTCCTTTAATAATTCAGCCCTCAAAACCCCTCCACTTCCTCATCAATTCTTGCCTAAACCAATGGGACACTTGCTGCCAACAAATGCACCCATTGGCATTCCAACATTGAAGGCTTGGGATTTCCAAATGGAATAGAAACCCCCCATATTCCATTTAATGTTTTGCATGAAACTCTCCATAACAAGTCCCCAATGTGTGGGACTTGTTTTGGTTTGTTTGAGATCACCACACCTCCTCATATTCCACTTAACTCACTGAATTTTCAGCCCATTTGACTTCCATTTTTGACTCACTCAACTCAATGTCCAACTCACCATAATTAATGCATTTCATTCAATGCACATGAGTTAACTCAACCCTTGATTTAATTCCAACTCACTTCAGTTCCACTCAACTGATTTAACTCGTGTTTTAGCTCCCTAGAGGGTCCACACGGTCAACTATAGTCAACTCGACCCGTTGGGTCCACTTTTAGCTCCTTGACCCGTTTTTGACTCCATGACCCAATTATGGTATTTTGGTCATTTCTAATTGGTTTTTACATATGGATCAAGCCTACCCATTTTTTCTCCACTTGATTTCCAATCAAATAGGCTTAACCCCATTTAATTTAAAATCACAAAGCGGTCAAATAATCCAGTAAGACCCGATGGGTCCCATTTGGGCCCTTTGACCCATTTAGCCATTTTCGACCCAATTGATGTAAATTACACATCCAATCAAACTTGACATTCATAATGTGCTCATATGATCTTAATTTGAGCAATGGGCCCCACTATTTCCTTATTTACAATCACATTTATTGAATTCACCAATCCAGGGGCATTTTCGTAATTATTCCAACCGTTGAGAATTCTTTGACCCAATTAACCATTTTGACCTAATTTGATGTACATTATTCATCCGTTATAATTTGACCCTTATAATATGTTCATAGGATCATAATTTGAACAATGGACCCCACTATTTTCTCATTTAACATCATAATTAATAAATTTACCAATCCAGGGGCATTTTCGTAAATATTCATCTTATTGAGAAATCGGGGTGTTACAATATAACCCTCTTTTTAAAATTTTCGTCCCGAAAATCGAGCGAAGTAGGGTTCTAAACGATTCCATAAATATCTCAGAGTGTGCTATTCTTATTTCCGATTTCAATTTCCCAAGTGACTTCTTCATTGCCATGTCGATCCACACCACTTTGACAAATTGAATCGCTTGGTTCCGTAACACCTTTTGTTCTGCCTCATGTTATATCTTTTTCTCGTGAGCCATTTGTGATCTCACATAGATCAACCTATTCTGTTTCACTTTACCTGTTCTCATAGTATTTTCCATACGTACCTGCTCAATATTTTCTTTCATCTACTCTCCGTGTGAGGCAGTCTGTCAACACGAGCCTATGCTCAAAGATTTTTCTGATTCCATTTTAACTAGGTTTCTAGTTACATTCTCCTGGAATTCCATTGGCTAACTACAGAGCCAGGTGATCAGTCTAACTCGGCAGTCGTCCATAGTTTCCCATTCAAGTTTCACCAGACACTTATCTTTTCCGTTAAGTATATCTCCAAATTTAAACACATCTTTCTTTGCACATAAGTCTCTATGTGACTAACAACTTTTGTTCCAACTTCCACGATACCAGTTCCCGGCATCAATCCAAACCACCATGGGAATAATCACCCATAGTTAAATACATCCATCCCTGGTGTTTCGCTTTCAGTAAATATCATCTATCCCTGTTTTATAATCATCCATGAATATAACCCCTATGGGTATAATCCATTCATGGTAACAATCCATCCTTGGAATTACTCTGTCCAGGAGCATCATCTAAACACAGTTACTAACCATCCATGACTATAACCCACCTATGGGTATAATTCATTCATGGAAACCATCCATCCTTGGTATCACTCTGTCCATGAGTATCATTTATGTATGATTAATAACTATCCATGAAATAACCCACCTATGGGTATAATCCATTCATGGAAACCATCCATCCTTGGTATCACTCTGTCCATGAGTATCATTTATGTATGATTAATAACTATCCATGAAATAACCCACTTATGGGTATAATCCATTCATGGAAACCATCCATCCTTGGTATCACTCTGTCCATGAGTATCATCTATCCATGATTTAATATCCGTAAGAACAACATTCAAATGAATCACTATAAGACTGTGGTAACCATATCAAATCACAATTATATCCTGACCCCTTGCAAGACTTAGGGCTCATGACTTACCAAGCAGAAGACCCACGTCCAACGTGATCCGGTCTACCTCGCCCTGCATCCCTTCACCTCATAGGTGATTCAGTCAAGCTCTAAGACGGTCACTCCGCGTCTGACGAAGCTAGTACCACCCCCACCAGGTAAAATAGTACCTAGCTCTGCGCCTTCCCGCACATCTAGTGTGCAAAAAAAGCCGTGAGAGCGCCCTCCAGCGCGTAGCATGCAAGGGACCCACCCCTCAACGGTAAGTCTACGGGACCAAGTCTCCGTAATTCGTATCGGGTTTCCCACAGTCTCAATCATCAATATCACGTGAGGGACGCACCCATACCACGTCTCAATATACTCCAATAACTTATTCACATACATCTCAGTGTCAAAGTCCTCATGAACTCCTAAAGTTGCATACTTTATTGAAAATCATTTAAACTTCCATCACCATACAAAGGTTGATAGGGTAAAACAAACCCTTAGAATCACAAAATACACCCTTACAAAATATTTCCATTTCCCTAACCTTTCTTTCTACCTCTTAACCTAGTCTTCCGTAGAAAACCCTGCATCATCGTCAAAGAAATTGTCAGGGCATGTCATCGACACGTGCCCCAACACTCCGCACGTCAAACAGGGTATTATTCCCGGTCCTCCAATGTAAGGACAATTAGTCCTCTCCTTCCCGTACCCGTGCAGTCCACAAACAGGGCAAATGACCTCAAGGAGGTAGGGGCAGTAAGTACAATTGTGCCCCTCCTGATTGCACAACTCGCACATATACCCGGGCTCTATCTCCCCTACAAATTCTCTTATGTTTGGGACATATTTCTCATCCTCTTCGGGTACAAAGGCCCCAACATTGTACTCGGGCGATCTTACCTCCATGTCCTGACTGTTTTCAACTTCATTGATGAAGTTTGGTATGCTAGCATCGTCGGAAGAAGAAACTAGGTCTATCGGACAACTAGGTGTCCCTTTGTCCCACAACTCGGTGTACTCTATGTTGCTCGTCATATCTGTATCACAGCAACAAAAACATATCAATAACAACTATAAATCAAATCAAACTAATCATTGTTTTGGGGAATTTTCCCTAATCAACATCTTGTACTTCTTGTTTGGGGATTCTTCCTATGTATCATAAATGTCTCGTGTTTGAGGAATTTTACCAAATAAACATCTTGTGTTTCTTGTCCTTGGGGAAAATTGCCAAATAAGCACTCTTTGTATTTCTTTGTTTTTTGGGGAAACTTCCTAAGTATCATTTGTTTGTTTCTCCATTTGGGGATATCGGGGAAGTGTTTCCTATGTTGCTATGTTTGGTATATCCATTTATGTTGACTTTACTTCCTTTGCTATCTTTGTTGTTCTCAGATTGATTGTTCAGTCTGAGTCTACGAAGTAAATTAATCCGGCCCCCAGTCAGCGGACTCCGAAGAGTCGGTCAGTTGGGATTCTTATCCGTCAGTGAGACATGAAACCGTCTTAATCTTACTTCGGAAGATTCAACTTCCCGTTTCGCTCTGATACCAACTGTAACACCCCGCCCTTTCCGAGAATTTCAGAGTCTAATTTTTTTTTTTAAAAAATAAACATCGGAAGAGAGCGGGCGGCGTCACGACGCGAGTTAAGTTCAGACTACCCAAGTCTGAACCTTAACTGGCCACCCATGTGTACATGGAATAGACCATGATAGTGAATCACACATGGAACTAACATCAACATGCGGAATAATCTAGATAATTGCGGAATAGAAAGACGAGATAGCAAGTAACAGTCTTAAATATTAAATAACATAGATCAACCATCCACAGGTTATTATCCTAATCAAACCATAGCAAATAACGAATTATTACATGACCAGCAATAGTATTCAAATGACAGTAATATAACGTAATCCAAATCCATTATTAAAGCACTTAGGCTCAGCTCCCCTCCCGGTCAATGACCTTTCCTTTCCCCTTGCTTGTACCTGCAATCTCCTCTGAGGATAGAATTAGGGCGTTAGATCAACGCGCCCAGTAGGTTCCCGAATCAGGGCTACCACATGTTAGCATATAAAACATGCATATACATAATAATAATACATGTGAGACAAAATTCCATAAAAACATGCTATGTATGAAATGAACATGTAATGAGTCCCACCCATCACCATTCATCATAGCCATCACTTGACGGGATTCTCATCGTCAAGGTAACCCACAGTGGTCTTTCGGACGCCCCGACGGAGTGTGGCCTCCGGATTCCTCCTGATGGGATTCTCATCATCAGGGTACCCCACAGTGGTCTTTCGGACGCCCCGACGGAGTGTGGCCTCCGGTTACAACACCATCATCCCATGCCATGCATGAGATGTCTATGCAAACATGTCATTTAGAAACATAACTTTACAATCATATAAGTTATCGAAATCAACATAAAACAGCATATGAAATAGTGGTTACAATAAAGGTAGGAAACCTACTGAAGATTCACTTCAGTACTTGATCTTTCTTTCGCGTCACCCGGTCACGACTCGCACGTCGTTCAACTTCCGGTACCTTATCCATATAACAATCAATAAATCATACTATCACTTACTTGTTCATTCATATCTAAGACCCAACTACATCATGTGAGTCCTTTGATCAATCCCTTCGTTTGACTTGTATTCACAGATTTGCCATTGGTATAACCAATGTCTAATCTTGCTCATAATCAAAGTTCATAAAAGTAATCTACCTTAGTGGCTGGTTATTTACTTATCACTAAGTCCAAAGATAAATCCATATGTTTACTTAATCCAACTCATACAACCAAGTCATAATCTCCAACAAAACAATCAATGGCCGAACCCTATGATCCTCCTACACAATGATCCCATCATTTGTTTACAAGTTAGGCTCTACCATTTAGCCATATTAACTACAAGGTTCAGCTATCCCATGGCCAACCCAAAACAGCAAGCTTATTTCATTTAACATACATAGGAAAACCCATAAATCTTGGTCCATTCATCCCAAAGCTAGCCCCATGGGGTTTGGCCATGCACATGGCCGAACCCAATGGTTCTCTTGATCTGATTATCACCATGATCACTCATGATTTAATCATGCTAATTCAACCATGATCAATACATGGTTCAGCCATCCAAAGGCTGACCCAAATCAGTAACCATAACCCTAAGTAAACAAAATAAAAACCATAAAGCAACCCATGGGGTTCGGCCATTCACATGGCCGAACCTCATGGCTCTTTGGGATTCAATTCTTCTAATAATCTTTCATCATTTATCCTGTATCTTAGGCATAAAAACAGCAAACCTAATTCTATTTAAACTCCTATAGAAACCCCATGGTATTGCATGGTTTCTAACTCTTTGATTTCACAACAATCATCAATCTCTTTCATGGGGTTCGGCCATTCAAGTTGGCCGAACCCTATGTCCATGAATTGATCCTTCAAACATGCATTAGGTGTTATTTAAATCATGCAATATCAATACCCTTTTGCTGCCCTTATATCTCTTAGAAACCCTCTAATTAAATTCATCCAAACAGTCCATAAAAGTCCATGGTTTCCATGTTTCCCAACATGAAAACCAAGATTCTTTTACATGGGGTTCGGCCCTCCATGGTGGCCGAACCCAATGGTTATGCTTACTGTTTTTAAACCTCAGATAATCATGTAATAACAGTAAATAAAAATCAGGTTTTACCTTTCAAACAAACATCCAAAATCAACACAACTCCATGGGATTCGGCCATCCAAGATGGCCGATCCCCATGGTCCATTTTTTCCAATTTTAATCCACTGATTTAGACCACATAACTTCCACCTTTTCTGATATCCAAACCCATGTTTTAACCCTCTTTAAAACATGTATTTTAAATCTATTACAAACATCTAACATCAGTTCCAACTTATATGGTTTTAACTTCTAAAAACGATCAAAACTAGCCACTTGTTTTCATGGGGTTCGGCCATGCTAAGTGGCCGAACCCAATGGTCCATTTCCATCTTTTAATCCACTGATTTTAGACCATATAAACTTCAGTCCCTATGTCAATCAGATCCATGTTTTTTAACCATTCTAAAACATGTATTTAAATCTTAAATCAAAACCCAAAAACAGTCCACAAAATCCATGGTTTTCATGTTTCAAAACATGAAAACCAAGCCATCTCTTACATGGGGTACGGCCCTCCATGGTGGCCGAACCCAATGGTTATTTTTTTACCATTTTAAATCCTTCATAATCAAGGTTAAACACTGGTGTATTCGGCCATGACCATGGCCCAATACATACCCCACTTTATTAATCCAAAAGTCCATGAAACACTTACCAAATTCCAAGCTCTTGTCTTGCCTTTTGATCCTTGCTTCCTTTCCTTCTTATTTCCTTCCTTCTTTCTTAATTCCTTGCTGGTTTAAGCTTGAATAATTGATGCTAAAAACCTCTGCTGTTCCAATTAAGCAAATGAATTGGAGAGAGGGAGAGAGAGATGGAGAATCTTGGCTTTTCAATGGTGAAAAATGGCCAAGATGGTGTTTGTTTCCTTTAATAATTCAGCCCTCAAAACCCCTCCACTTCCTCATCAATTCTTGCCTAAACCAATGGGACACTTGCTGCCAACAAATGCACCCATTGGCATTCCAACATTGAAGGCTTGGGATTTCCAAATGGAATAGAAACCCCCCATATTCCATTTAATGTTTTGCATGAAACTCTCCATAACAAGTCCCCAATGTGTGGGACTTGTTTTGGTTTGTTTGAGATCACCACACCTCCTCATATTCCACTTAACTCACTGAATTTTCAGCCCATTTGACTTCCATTTTTGACTCACTCAACTCAATGTCCAACTCACCATAATTAATGCATTTCATTCAATGCACATGAGTTAACTCAACCCTTGATTTAATTCCAACTCACTTCAGTTCCACTCAACTGATTTAACTCGTGTTTTAGCTCCCTAGAGGGTCCACACGGTCAACTATAGTCAACTCGACCCGTTGGGTCCACTTTTAGCTCCTTGACCCGTTTTTGACTCCATGACCCAATTATGGTATTTTGGTCATTTCTAATTGGTTTTTACATATGGATCAAGCCTACCCATTTTTTCTCCACTTGATTTCCAATCAAATAGGCTTAACCCCATTTAATTTAAAATCACAAAGCGGTCAAATAATCCAGTAAGACCCGATGGGTCCCATTTGGGCCCTTTGACCCATTTAGCCATTTTCGACCCAATTGATGTAAATTACACATCCAATCAAACTTGACATTCATAATGTGCTCATATGATCTTAATTTGAGCAATGGGCCCCACTATTTCCTTATTTACAATCACATTTATTGAATTCACCAATCCAGGGGCATTTTCGTAATTATTCCAACCGTTGAGAATTCTTTGACCCAATTAACCATTTTGACCTAATTTGATGTACATTATTCATCCGTTATAATTTGACCCTTATAATATGTTCATAGGATCATAATTTGAACAATGGACCCCACTATTTTCTCATTTAACATCATAATTAATAAATTTACCAATCCAGGGGCATTTTCGTAAATATTCATCTTATTGAGAAATCGGGGTGTTACAGTTGCAACCTCCTTGGAATAATTCAGCCAAGGTATAGATTTGAGAGAGAGAGAGAGAAAGAGAACTTTGGTCTTGGATGAAAATGATCAAAGATGAAATGACCAAAGGAAATGGAATATGGGCCAAAACCAAAGTGGTAAGGTTCGGCCATGTTGTATGGCCGAACCCTACCAAGGTACATTTGGAGGATTAGGTTATTTGGATAAATAAAAGAAAGACCAAAGTTCAAATGGGTGAGGTTCGGCCATGGGGTATGGCCGAACCCCACAAGGTGGTTTTTGGGACTTAGATGTAAATGGAAATCACATTATTAGTATCTTGACTTGCTGTTATGTAAATAAGGTATCGGGATTGCTTGAACGGTGTACTAGTCGTAAACAGGTGACGATTTAAAAGAACGGTCAATCGAAGTGAACATTGAGTAGGTTTTCTACCTTCTTGTAACCACACATATATGTGATGTTTTATCTTAATTTTGATGAGTTGTGTGCTAAGTTATCATGTTTCAAAGTAGTTTTTGTATGGTAATATGTATTTACAAATGGCATGACATCATGGACATCTCATGCATGGCATGGGGTGGTGATTGTGGAAACCGGAGGCCACACTCCGTCGGGGCGTCCGAAAGACCACTGTGGGGTACCTTGATGATGAGAATCCTATCAAGAGGAATCCGGAGGCCACACTCCGTCGGGGCGTCCGAAAGACCACTGTGGGGTACCTTGACGATGAGAATCTCGTCGAGAGGAGGCTATGTATAATTGTGATGGGTCGGACTCATTACATGAGCATAACATACATAGCATTGTTTTTATGAGGTTTTGATAAACATGTATTATTATATTATTTGCATGTTTTTATACTAACCTTGTGGTAGCCCTAATCGGAAACACTACTGGGCGCGTTGATCTAACGCCCTATCTCTATCCTTAGTGGATGACGCAGGAAAGGGGAAGAACGAGGATCATGAAGGAAACCAAGCATAGGCGCTTGGGCTTTGGACTATGAATTATGGACATTTTATTTAAGTTATTTGGACAATGTAATTTTGATAGTTAGACGTTATTGGCATGTAATAATGTAGTTAACTATGGTTTGGATGGTTTGGTACGAATGTTTAGTTTAAGTTTATGTCAGTAATTTTGGAGATAATGTTTATATGATTTGCTATCTAGAAATGGAAAATGGAGTAGTCTTAGGATCTATTATAACCATCAGTTAGACTAAGTAAATTCCGCAAGTTTATTGTACCATGTGTGGATCAGTTCTTATGGACTTAATTCATACGCACATGAGCTTGGCCAGTTAAGGGTCGGACTTTAGAAGTCTGAACTTAACTCGCGTCGTGACATCCTGCCCCGATCACTTGTTATTATTAAAAAAAAATTAGACTCTGAATCTCGGAAAGGGCTGGGCGTTACACATACATTGGGGCTGAACCATGTTTTCCCTCCCATACCATGCATGAGATAATGAATGCAAAATGCCATTTCATATCAAATTACATAATATCATTGAAAACAGGTTCATAACTTATACCATTTGTTAAACCAAAGTAAATCATCATGTTTGGAAATAAAAGCCAGTAACATATATATAATCCACAATGTCTCAATGAGGTAGGAATCCTACTAATGTCTAAGATACCGACCTTTTCTTGTTTTACAAGAATACCAGTATCGGTCGCGTGAAACGAATCGAACCTCGTTACCTTATTAAATTCAACCACATATATTAATTTGCTTGTCCTATTTAATTTCCATCACCCTTACATCATACCAGATAAACAAAGGTATCTAGAAAATCAACCGTAAATAAAACATTTCAATTTAGTTGACTAAATCAAGGATTCAGTCGACTGAATCCTGTCTGATTACTATTCTTTGCCTTACCCGAAGACTATCAGTCGGCTGAATCATAGATACAGTAGGCTGCCTCTGGGTCAAACCCTCTGTGTTCTCGGTCAATGTCCTTTCAGTCGACTAAATCACAGATTTAGTCAGCTGACTTTGGATAAGATCATCTGTGTGTTCGGCTAGTATAGATTCAGTCGGTTGAATCATCAACCAATAGTTTACGTGTTTGGTAAGTCTACCTTCAGTTGACTGAAACATAGGTTCAATCGGCTGAAACACACCAGATCCTTTACTTATTTGGTACGTCTATGTTCAGTCGACTGAATCCTAGGATTCAGTCGGCTGAACCACCAACAAACTCCATATACTTTAATCCAGTAGATGTTCAGTCGACTAAAACTCTCAGAAATTCTTTTCTGTTTCAGCCAACACCAGTTCAATCGACTGAATCCCAGATTCAGTCGACTGATTGTTTGTCAGTCCCTTTTGTTTGTTTATTTGGCTAGACCCTTCCTCATGGAATCCATTCTTTATCATTTTAAAACATAGTTATCATCATCCATATAACTCTTAATGAATTTACTCTACTCACTAGCCAAGGCTAGGATCTTTTCATAATCATTCCAACCTTTGTACCCTTATCACATGGTTGTGTATTCAATCATTTGGTTGTTTTTTTTCAATACATATCCATTCCTTGAATGGATTACCAATTCCATGATCATATAACAATTGACCATTTATTTCAACCACTCATGGAGCCCATGGGTTCGGCCACACCATGGCCAAACCTATGGCTTCCTTAATCTCATTCCCATCTTGTTTAAACTTAGACATACCTTCTTTCACGTCTCCTTCTTTTCTTCTGGTCTATCCTTTCCTTCCTTAATCTTTCTTCTTCTTTTGCTCTTCACAGATTTACCAAGTATAGAGATGAAAATGGGAGAGAGAGAGAAGAGGAAACTCTTGTTTGCAAGAGATGGAGTGATCGGCCAACGGGTGTGGAGTGCCCCTTGGTTGGTTTCTGTTTGTAATCAGCCCAAACTCTCTCACTTCCCCTCATAATGTTTTGTCCAACCAAGGTGTCCCTTGGCTTAACTAAGGAGACTCTTGGCTTAAACCAAGAAATATCATTGCATTCCCAACGTGTCCATTGACTTCATGCATTTTGAGATGGAAACTCTCCATCTTCCCATCTCAACTCATCTCAACTCAACTCTGCTTAATTTATTTGAACTCATTTCCCAACTCAACTCAAGTATTTTAATCTTAAACTCCAGACTTGAACTCACTTTCCAACTCAAGCCAATTCCACTCAACAACACCTTAAATCGATTGGACTCATTTGTGGTTGACCAAGTCAACAATGACATGGTCGACCATGCATGTGGTACATTGGTCACCACATGGTATTTGAGTCCCACCTTGGTCATGTCACTCGATAATGTGCCCTCCTTGTCTAGGTGACTTCCATGCATGCCATATGGCAATGCCACATCACATACATGTTACCTCATTGAATGAGGTGGATTTTTTGCATTGGGTCTTAATTTGGTAATTGACCCAATTCCTTACCCATCCAAGATCCATTTCAACTATTTAATCTTAAATTCAATTAATTTGCAATTTAAATAGAATATTCCAATATATTCATACGTAATCTGGGCTGTTACATTCCCAACTACCCTTGAAGTCTAGCATGCATGCTCTCAATATATCCTCCAACGTTTGTATTGTTCGCTTCGACTGACCGTCGGTCTGTGGATGGAAAGCTATGATGTATAGTAAATTCGTCCCCATAGCTGACTGCATGCTCTGCCACACTATGAATCTTCTGTCTCTATCAGGCACAATAGTCCTGGGTATACCATGTAATCTGATGATGTCCCTGATATACCATCATCCCAAAGTCTCAGACGAGTCTGTCATCTTAATAGGGAGAAAATGTGCAGACTTGGTCAGACGGTCCACTATAACCCAGATTTCATCATTACCGTTTGAAGACCTCGGCAGTCCTGTTACAAAATCCATGGAAATGTGTTCCCACTTCCATTCGGGCAATGGTTGTAATGCTCCGCCCCTTTTTCACTCGCAGAAAATCAGAGTCTATTTTTTATTTTTTTAAATAAAAGAGTGACAGAGAGCGGGTCGTCACGACGGGAGCTAAGTCCGAACTTCCAAGCCCGGCCCTTAACTAGCCAACCATACGTGTGCGTGGACTAAGTCCACCAAAACGGTTCACACGTACTAAGGTTAAGCTTGCGGAATTAAACATTGTGCGGAAATTATAATAGAATTTACTATCCTATCAATTTTAAATAGCAAGGAAGTCCAACACGTAAATGATAATTACCTTAAGTTAAAATGTCCAAAATAAAAGTCCAAACCATAGCAAATAGTCTAAGTTATTACAGTCCCAACAAGCTAATTACTCAAATTACATTGTCCATAAATAAGCTTAATTAAAATAGATCTAGCTCATCCAAGCTCCTATGCTTGGCTTCGATCACGTCCTTCGTTCCGTCCATTTCCTGTGTCATCATCTAAGCTAGAAGTAGGGCGTTAGACAACATGGCCGAACCCATGGTCCTTCATCTTCACCATATTTCCATCTTAGTCATTATTTCCTTCCATAGATAATCACCAAATTTATTTACCCATACTTAGGTCCATGAGATGATTCGTTAACATAGACATAGATCCACAAAATGACCCATCAAAATGATTCGTGGGGTTCGGCCATACAACATGGCCGAACCCATGATGTCTCATTTTCATCCTTCCTTTCTTAAATCATTTACAATTATTAGATCCCTAAACAAAATCCCTCCGTGGGTTTTAATCATACACTTGGTCCATGAGAAGTCCTTCATTTTAAAACCCAAAAACCCATCAACATTTCTTCCATGGTCCATGGTTCTTCATCATCTCCTCATTTTTAAACCATCATTTACAACATTTAAAACCCATTTAAAATCATCAATAATCTTCCATCACTTCATCCTTTAAAACCAATTAAAAATCATTAACATACTTCCATGGTTTCCATCCTTTAAACCAATTAAAATCACCAACATACTTCCATGGGGTTCGGCCATACAACATGGCCGAACCCTATGGTTTATCATTTTCCCTTAAAATCACATACCCATGATTATATCCTTTGATGGGGTTCGGCCATACATCATGGCCGAACCTCATTCAATCCCTTTTTAGTTATCCATGATCCATGCGTAAAATCTAGGGTTTGGCCATGCAAGGCCCAAACCATGATCTTTGATCATTCTCCATCCCTTACATTAAACATGCATGAGGTCCTTTTGCATAACAATATTAGGGTTCGGCCATGCAAGGGCCGAACCATGTTCTTTGACCATTCCTCATGTTTTAGCCATGCATGTTGATATAAACCATATATACATAGTGTCCTTAGTAATCCATCTTACCCATTAGGGTTTTGTCCATTTTTCCATCTCATTCCTTGGATGGATTTTAAATCCATGGCCCATAACATTTTGGCCAACTTTCCAATCCGAAATGGAATGTTCCTTTAACCTCTTTCTACTTAATAAATCTTGTCAAGCATTACTTACGGATTCTGCGACTCCTCCATTTTCTTTCGTTCCGCCTTGCTCCTCCAATCTTCTCCTTCCTTAGTCTTTTCTTTCTTCCTCCTTGATCTTCGGCCAAGAGTGTGTTGCTTGAAAGGGAGAGGGTCTAAGATGAAAACCCAAAGAAAGGGTTCGGCGAAAGAGTGTAGGTTTGAGATTGGGAGAGGAAGAGATAGAAACTCTAAGTTATCTTTGTCTTGTGAGAGAGGTCGGCCAAGCTTGAGAGAGGGAGAGAGTTGAGATAGAAAACTCTTAAGTGTTTCTTGTCTTAGAGGAGGGATCGGCTAAGGGAGAGCTTCAGAGAGGGAGAGAGTGAATGAGATGAAAAGCTTTATTTCCATCTTGTCTTAGGGTTCCATGGGCAAGACTTCACTTCCAACCACCCTCATCAATGTGGAGTCTTCCTTATGAGTCCCTTGACCAAACAAGGGAATGCGTGCCCTCCACATGGCACACACCACCCTCTCCAACGGTTTTGGGCTAGTGGTTTCCATTGAGATGGAAACCACCCACATCTCCTTTGACTCACTCCATCTTTTCATCTTCCATGTGACTCACCCCCATTTGACTCACTCCATTGAAATGCAACTCAACTCCTAACTCAAGCATTAGATTTTATTCCCATCTAACTTAGGTGATTTAATTAAATAATTTAATTCAACTCACTTCACTTGATCCTCTTTAATTCACCCATGAACTCACCCATGGTTGACCAGGTCAACCATGGTGGCCGGCCCCACTTGTGCCTTAGTCCACACACCACCTCACTTGATGAGGTGGAGTTAGGTCCCAGTTGGCTATGCCACTTGGATAATTCCTCATACACTTGCCACCTCACTTGATGAGGTGGACCCCATGCTTTTGATCATAATTGGGTCCATGACCCGATTAAATCCATTCCTTACCCATTTACCCAAATCATCAGCCCATCTTGACCCATTGGGTCCCAATTGGGCATTTGATCCAATTGACCACATTGACCCAATTAAATAGAATTAATCCTACCCATGGTCCATTGGACCATATTTGGGCCATTGCCCAAACTTTGATCCATCTAACATCCATTCCATCTATAAATCTAAATTTTTTTAACAATTAAAATAAATAATAGACAATATATTTATTGTATTGAAAATCCGGGCTTTTACAATATTACCCTCTTTTGAAATTTTCATCCCGAAAATCGAGCGAAGTAGGGTTTCAAATAACTTATACAAAAAGTTCAGGATGAGCTGCTCTCATTTCTGATTCAAGTTCCCAGGTGGCTTCCTCTTTACCATATCGATCCCATAGCACCTTGACGAACTGAATGGCTCGGTTCCGTAGTACTCTCTGTTTCTTCCCGATCACTTTTACCGGCTTCTCCACATAAGTTACGTCGCTTTGCACATCCACATCTTGCACGTTCAACACTTGTGAAGGATCAGGGTTGTATTTCCTCAACATGGACACATGGAATACATCGTACAAAGATGACAACTGTGGAAGAAGTGCCAATTGATAAACCACCTCCCCACCCTCTTTAGGATTGGAAACGGCCCCACAAATCTAGGTGACAGTTTCCCTTTCTTCCAGAATCTCATGTGTCCCTTTCGTGGCGAGACTCTTAAGAACACTAAGTCTCCCACCTCAAATTCAAGGAGCCTTCTCCTCTTGTCAGCGTAGCTCTTCTGACGACTCTGTGCAGTGAGTAGGTGTTGTCGTATCAACTTAATATGCGCCGTAGTCTCTGCAACTAGCTCGGGTCCAATAAGTGCAGGCTCACCGGCCTCTGTCCAACACACTGGTGATCTACATGGTCTACCATACAAGGCCTCGAATGGAGTCATCTAGAGGCTTGCCTAGTAACTGTTGTTGTAAGAGAACTCCACCAGCGGCAAGTGATCCTCCCATCCACCCTTGAAGTCTAGCATACATGCTCTCAGCGTATCCTCCAATGTCTGTATCGTCATCTCCGACTGTCCATCAGTCTGTGGATGGAACACTGTGCTAGTCAATAAGTTTGTCCCCATGGCCGACTGCATGCTCTGCCACACCCTGCCGGTGAATCGACCATCTCTGTCAGACACAATGGTCCGGGGAATACCATGTAGCCTGATGATGTCCCTAATGTACCGTCGACCCAAAGTCTTAGATGAATCTGCCATCTTGATGGCAAGGAAGTGTGCAGACTTGGTCAATCGATCTACCACGACCCATATTGCATCGTTGCTCTTTGATGCCGTTGGCAAACCTATCAAAAAATCCATGGAGATATGTTCCCATTTCCACTCTGGCACTGGTAGGAGTAACCCTGGTGGCTTTTGATGTTCTGTCTTAACCTGCTGACAAGTTAGGCAGTGAGCAACAAACTCTACCACATCTTTTTTGGGTCCATGCCACCAATAGTGTCTCTTCAGATCATGATACATCTTGGTGCTGCCCAGATGAATAGAGAGTTTGGTTTGTTGTGCCTCGATCAATAACTCTCTTCTGTAGCTCTTAGGCATATATGTCCTACCTCGGAATACAAGACCCTATCCTGGTCGTAACTCCCATTCCGGTATAACCTCACCAGTAGACATCTTAGCCCATATCTCCTCCACTTCTGGATCTGTCCGTTGTTCCTGTTCAATCTTGGAGACTATGTTGGACAGTATGATCAAATTATACATACTCCCGTGGTTCTTGGACTCTTGAATGGTATTCAACATCTCCCATTCCTTCCTGATCAAACTGGCCACTGTTGCATGTGACATGCGGCTGAGGGCATCCGCCACTTGGTTCGCTTTGCCAGGATGATATCGAAGCGCAAACTCATAATCTTGGAGATATTCCATGATAAACTCCCTATAGTAACCTGCAGATCTCGGCCACATTCTTTGGTGCTTTCCCTTTCTCTAACTGTTGCCACTTTAGCCAGGTCCATGGCTATTCTTTCCGTTGATGTGATATGTCCTAAGAAATTGGCCTCAGATAGCCAGAACTCGGATTTGTTTGCTTTGGCATATAATTGATTTTTCTTCAGGGTGTCCAAGGCTATCCTTAGATGTTCTGCATGCCCCTCCCGATGGTTGGGATAAATCGGGATATCGTTGATGAAAGCGATTACCAACTTGTCCAAATAAGGATGAAAGGTTTTGTTCATCAGATCCATGAATATGACCCCTCCATGGGTATAATCCATTTATGGTCATAACTAATACCTACGTAGCACTAATATGTCTATCATAGGACTAATATGTCAACTTATGGACCCAAATGTCCCTCGTACTACTAATACGTCTACCCTAATGCCAATATCCGGCATCAATCCAAGCCACCATGGAAACCCTCATCCATGGGAAGATAATATCTATCCATAGAACCGTCACATCTACCATGGACCCACTGTATTTATCGTGGGATCGATATACCCACTAATTGTCGTCATCGTCTACCAATAGGGGATACTATAGTAGGTGCAGTGGACATCTGTTGTACTTAAAGTGCTAGTAACAGATGTGAAGACTGTAACGCCCCGCCCTTTCCGAGAATTCAGAGTCTAATTCTTTTTTAAATAATAAAACATCGGAAGAGAGCGGGCGGCATCACGACGCGAGTTAAGTTCAGACTACTCAAGTCTGAACCTTAACTGGCCACCCATGTGTACATGGACTAGACCATGATAATGAATCACACATGGAACTAACATCAACATGCGGAATAACCTAGATTAACTGCGGAATAGAAAGACTAGATAGCAAGTAACAGTCTCAAACATTAATTAACATAAATCAACCATCCAAAGATATTAACCTAACCAAACCATAGCAAGTAATGACTTATTACATGTCCAACAAAATATAGTTCGAATGACAGTAATATAAAGAAGTCCAGTCCAACATTCAAGCGCTTAGGCCTGGCTCCCCTCCCGGTCATCGACCTTTTCCTTCCCTTTCCTTGTACCTGCATTCTCCTGTGAGGATAGAATTAGGGCGTTAGATCAACGCGCCCAGTAGGTTCCCTATTAGGGCTACCACATGAACAGCATATAAAACATGCATATATATCATAGTACATGATTAGTAAAAACAGGTAAAACAATGCTATGAAGTATGCACATGCAATGAGCCTCCCCCATCATGTACATTCACAGCCATCACTTGACGTGCCTTGCACTGACAAGGTAAATCACAATACACTTCCATCTCTTCATCATTGACTTGGTTCATATCACGTATTAGTCCTCCTAGCGGGACTCTCATCGCCTAAGGAGACCAATGTGACTATGACCATCATGTTACTCCTCCTGGCGTGACTTGCACCGCCGAAAGAGGACGTAACTCATAAATTGCAACACTGTAGAACCTCATTCATAATCCCATGTCTATGCATGAGATGCCAATGCCTGTATGCCATTTGTTAATGCATAATATATCATTTGAAATACATAAAATAAAACAAGAATCTCATAAGAAAACTGGGGTAAAATTGTGGTTACAAGTAGGTAGGAAACCTGCTGAAAATTCGCTTCGGTGTTTGTTCTTTTTCACTTGATCACGACTTGCCCGCCGTTCACGTTCCGTTACCTTGTCATGTAACAGCAAATCAATATTTAATCTACTTGATTCCTAATCAAGTTTAGGTCTCATATACCATCTTGTGGGGTTTAATCCTTCTCTAATCATTTTTATCATTTGACTAGCATTTACGGTTTTTGCCATTGGAATTAAACCAATGCTTACTTTTGTTCAAAGACCAAATCCCATAGCTAATCCACCTTAGTCATCCAACCTTTAATCCACCAAACTTACTCCATGGGGTTCGGCCATACATTTGGCTGAACCCAATGGTTCTTTTATCCATTACCATATGGTTCTCCATTAGGATATTTTAAACCTTTTAAATCAACATGGAACCATTAACAATTACTACTCATAAGCTTAGCCTATTTAACCCATGCAATGGTCCATGGGGTTCGGCCCTATACATGGCCAAACCCAATGGTTCCCTTGGCTCAATAATCTCCATGATTATGCATGATTTTAACATGCTATTTGAACCATGATCAATACATGGTTCAGCCATCCAAAGGCTGACCCAAATCAGTGACCATAACCCCAAGTAAATCAAATAAAAACCCTAAAGCAACCCATGGGGTTCGGCCATTCACATGGCCGAACCTCATGGTTCTTTGGATACAATTCATCTAATGATCTTTCATAATTTATCATGCATCTTAGCCATAAAAAACAGCAAACATATTTCTATTTAAAATCTCATAGAAACCCCATGATATTTCATGGTTTCTAACTCTCCAAATTCATAACAATCATCAATCTCTTTCATGGGGTTCGGCCATTCAAGTTGGCCGAACCCTATGTCCATGAATTGGTCTTTCAAACATGCTTTAGGCGTTAATTAATCATGCAATATCAGTATCATATTGCTGCCTTTATTCCTCTTAGAAAACATCTAATTAAATTCATCCAAAAACAGTCCATAAAAGTCCATGGTTTCCATGTTTCACAACATGAAAACCAACAATCTTTTACATGGGGTTCGGCCCTCCATGGTGGCCGAACACAATGGTTATCCTTACTATTTTTAAACCTCCAACAATCATGTAATAAACAGTATATTATTACCGAGTTTTACTAATCAAACATCATCGAATAACTTAACTCAATTTCATTTGGTTCGGCCATGCTCATTGGCCGAACACCATGACCTTTGGTTTTGAAACATTTAACCATTTATCTTGGGTCTGAACCAAACATCCAAATCCATGTTTTAACCTTCTTAAAACATGCATTTTAAATCTAACACAAACATCTAATAACAGTCCCAACTTATATGGTTTTAATTTCCAAAAACCATCAAAATCAACCACTAGCTTCCATGTTTCAAAACATGAAAATCAACCATTCTTTTACATGGGGTTCGGCCCTCCATGGTGGCCGAACCCAATGGTTATTTTTACCATTTTAAATCCTCCATTAATCAAGGTTAAAACCCTGGTGTAATCGGCCATAACCATGGCCCAATACACACCCATTTTATTAATCAAAAGTCCATGGAAATTCTTACCAAATTCCAAGCTTTTCTTATGCCTTTGCTCCTTGCCTTCTTCCCTCTTTTTTCCTTCCTTCTTTCTTCCTTTGTCTCAGCTGGTTAGAAGCATGAACCAATGGTGAAATCAACAAGATAAAATTCGGCCAAGGAGGTGTTCTTGAGAGAGGGAAAGGAATGAGAATTCTAAGGTTTTGCAATGATAAAATCGGCCAAGTGATGGTGTTGGTTGCTTTTGTTAAACAACCCCATAACACCCATTTAATCCTCATCAAATCTTACTCAAACCAAGGAGTCACTTGCAGCCAAGCAAAGCACCCCTTGGCACTTACCCATGCAGCCATTCAGCTTTCCATGCATCTCATCTCAAACCTATCATTTGCATTTAACATTCATCATGGAAATCACCAAAACAAGTCCCCAACGTGTGGGACTTGTTTTGGTGGTTATGACCCAACCAACCTCTTCAAATTCCCACTCAACTCACTGATTTACAGCCCCTTAATTTCCATTTTGACTCACTTGAACTCAAGGTCATTTGGATTTCCATCTCAACTCACCCAACTCACATACTTAATGCATTTCATTTAATGCACATGAGTTGACTCACCACTTGATTTAATTCCAACTCACTTCAGTCCCACTCAAATTGATTTAACTCATGTTTTAGCTCCCTTGAGGGCCCACACGGTCAACCATACTCAACTCGACCCGTTGGGTCCACTTTTAGCTCCTTGACCCATTTTTGACTCCATGACCCAATTATGGGTATTTTGGTCATTTGTAATTGGTTTTTACATATGGATCAAGCCTACCCATTTTTGCTATAACTGATTTCCTATCAGTTCAGCTTGTCCTCATTTAATTTGAGCTTACACAATGGTCAAATCATCCAATTTGACCCATTGGGTCCAATTGAGCCATTTGACCCATTTAACCATTTTCGACCCAATTGATGTTTATTACCCAACCAATCAAATTTGGTATTTATAATGTGTTCATATGACCTTAATTTGAGCAAAGGGCCCCACCATTTCCTTATTTGACATCACAAAATAATTATTTAACAACTCAAGGGCATTTTCGTAATTTTCCGCTTCATTGAGAAATTGGGGTGTTACAATATAACCGTAGATGCAATAGAGTGGGATGCTCCCAAATCAAATAATGCATACGGATATGAACTACAACTACTGCATACCTTGAATCACTGAATGATCCACTGTCTCTGGAGGAGAACCCAAAGTATTCAGTCGTCTAGATCCGGTCGGAGTAGGTGCCCGTCCTGTCCACTCATGTGCTCTAGATTCTTGTGACTGAACTGGTTTAGCTGGACGATGGAAAGAACCCCTGAAATGAGAAGATCTATTGTTCTGTGGACACTCTCTTTTGAAATGGCCCTGCTGACCACACTGGAAACAGAAACTTCCAGTGGAACCAGTAGAGGCTGAAGGTCTCCCAAAGTTGGGTTTGAATCTCTTGTGAGGGCAAAAAGTATTTCCCCCACCATGACCTTTTCGGTCCTGTGTTTCATTGGAGGTCGTGTCTCCATTTCCGCTCAAGAGTTGCCGTAGAGCGGAAGTGACTACTGCTTGTACTAGGTTCTGTAGTTCTGGAGGTACTTCAGGAATGTTTGCACTGTCCTGACCCTCTCCGTTATGTTCTTCTTCCTATTGTTGTGTATGTGTTCTTCTCAAAGGCATTTTCCTAAGTCAATGAAACATCGTTGACTTAGCTCCTTCGTAAAGATTCGTGTTTACGTATTTTGGGGAAATTGCCAAATAAGCACTCTTATTTTTTGGGAAACTTTCTAAGTATCAAGTGTTCTTTCTCAATTTGGGGAAATTGGAGAAATATCACCTATTTTGCTATGTTTGATAAATCCATCACTGTTTCTCAATTTGGGGAAATCTTGTTGTTTTCTTGTTTTCGGGGAAACTTTCCTATGTATCAAGCGGTGTTTCTCAATGTTGGGGAAAAATTTGGATGTTTCTCTTTTCGGGAAAATACGTCCTAATTTGCTATGTTTGGTAAATCCATTTATAGTGACAGTCCTTCCTTTGCTATCATTCCTTTTTCATCAAGTGTTGCTCTCAGATTGAATGCTCAGTCTGAGTCTAACGAAGTAAATTAATCCGGCCCCCATGCAGCGAACTCCGAAGAGTCGGTTAGTTAGGATTCTTATCTTGTCAGTGAGACATGATACCGTCTTAATTTTACTTAGAAAGATTCATTCAGTAACACCCCAGATTTTCAAGACAGCAATATATATGAAATTTGCCCTTTTAATTTGTGAACTAATGGATTTGGACCTTAGATGGGTATGGTGTTGGGTCAATGGCCCAACTAAGACTCAACGGTTATGGTATAAGGTCCAATTTAAAATAAATGGGTAAGGTACATTTAATTGGGTCAAGGTTATTATTTGGGTCAAAATGCCCAATGGGTCGTGTTTGACTTGGTTGATCACCAAGTGAGTCTAAGCTTAATTAAGTTGGGGCTGATTTGAGTTGGAAATGGAATCAAATAATTGAGTTGATTCAAATGAATTAAATGAGTTGAATTAAAGAGGTGACTTGAGTTAAATGGATGAGTTGAATTAAATGGATGAGTTGAGTTAAATGTGTTGGATGGGAAGTTATGGGGATATTTATCGTTAGTGAGTGAAGTGTGAAGATGAAGGAGGCTTGGTTGTTTCAAAAACCCAAGTCAACCTAAGGTTACACGTTGGACATGGGAGTTTCATCTCATGGATGGAAACCCCCACTTGGATCATTAATGGAGAGAGGAGGAGTTCTCTTGTTTCAAATTCAAACCAAGGGTACACGTTGGAGCCTTGGAGTTTCATCTCATGGATGAAACTCCCAAATGGAGAATCAATGGGAGGTGGACGGTTACACATTTCTAACGAAGGCACACCGTTGGAGCCTTGGAGTTTCATCTGATGGATGAAACTCCCAAATGGATGGTGAATGAGACGATGGCGGTTTTGTGTTGTTACACAAGCCAACCAAGGCTACACCATTGGAGCCTTGGGAGTTTCATCTCATGGATGAAACCCCCAAGTGGAGCATTAAGGAGGGAGATTAAGGAAAATGGGAGTTACACGAAGGGCTTCACCAAAGCCACCACCATTGGCCGACCACATGATTGGAACAAAACAAATTTGATATTCATCTCACTCTCTCCCTCTCCCTCTTGGCTGTTTTTCTCTCCTTCAAACCATCTCTTGGCCGACCACTCTTCAAGACAAAAGATTTAGAGCTTCATCTCAACATTCTCTTCCTATCACTCAAGGCCGAACACTCTCTCTCTCATAGGTTCTCACTCTCAGCCAAAGGATTGAGAAAGAAGGAGGAAGAGGCTAAGAAAGGAAAGGATCGGAAGAACAAGTAGGAGCAAGAAGGAGAGAAGGAAAACCGGAGGAGTCGCGGAATCGGTAAGTGCTCGATAATTTTTATTAAGTAAGATGGACAAGGAACATGATCTGGCTATTGCATGGCCAAAACCCTAAAGGGTATATACAAGAACTGAACCATTGAGAATAAAAAGGGGTTGATGAGGTTTGGCCATGATGTATGGCCGAACCCATCAAAGGATTAGAAGCTTGAAGGAATGATTTTAAGAGAAGAGTATGAATCATAGGGTTCGGCCATGGTGCATGGTCGAACCCCATGAAAGGTGATTCATGTTGTTAGAAGGTTTAAAATGGATATATTGTGGATGGACATAGATACCTTGGTTCATGAACTTAAAGATGGAATCTAGACATCATAGGGTTCGGCCATGGTGTATGGCCGAACCCCATGAATCAATTTTTATGGGACATTCATGGACCAATCATGTTAGATGAATAATTATGTTAGGAGATGGAAGGATTGGATTATGGGTTTTGTTCATGTTGATGAATTATTTAGTCATGAACATAGGTTTTTGGACCTAAAAATGTAACGCCCCGCCCTTTTTCACTCTACGCTTTCCGTAAATCAGAGTCTATTTTTTAAAAAAAAATAACAGAGTGAGCAAGAGCAGGACGTCACGACGCGAGCTAAGTCCGAATTTCTGAAGTCCTACCCTTAACTGGCCAACCCTATGTGTGCATGGACTAAGTCCATGAAAAACAGTTCATATAAACATGAGGAATTAAAATCATAACTACGGAATTATAATAGAACCTAGTTCTATTCCATTTTAGATAGCAAAGTACATCAAGTCTTTACTCATTATTAACATAACATAATTATCCAAATAAACATCCAACCATAGCCAATCTTTTTAAATTATTACATGCCCGAAGTCTAATTACTCAAATACAAGTCCATAAGTAACTTAATCAAAATATAAACTGAAAGCATCCAAGCTCCTATGCTTGGCCCTTTTCGCGTTCATCGTTCCTCTCGTTTCCTGTATCATCCACTAGGGTAGAAGTAGGGCGTTAGAACAACGTGCCCAGTAGGTATTCCAATTAGGGCTAACACATGGTTAGTACAAAACATATATAATAATATCATAATGTCAAAAGCCATATAAACCATGCCATGTCATGATGTTAAATGTAATGAGTCCCACCCATCACAAGTACATATAAGTACCCCCACATAGGTCTTTCGGACGCCCCGACGGAGTGTGGTCCCTCCGGTTTCTTCTTGATGGAAAAGCACATCAAGGTATCCAACATAGGTTTTTCGGACGCCCAGACGGAGTGTGGCCCCTCCGGTTACATATCCTTCACCCCATGCCATGCATGAGATGCTAATGAAACACATGCTATTTCATATAATAAACATAAAATTCATTTGAAACACATCTTTTTCAACATAAATTCATCAAATAAGATAAAAACATTGTACATAAACCCATGGTTTCAAAGAGGTGAAATCCTACCAAAGACCACTAACGTGCCCTTACGCTTCCGTCCGGTAACCACTCACGATCGTACACACCTTGTGAGGTCCTATTACCTTATTACACAACAATTAATTAAACCCATGTTCCAATTGATTTCTTATCATATCTAAGTCCAAAAGCACCTTAATCCATAAAACATTCCTCATAGAGTTCAGCCATACACAATGGCCGAACCCATGGTCCATTATTTCTACTTAATTTACAACTTTGCCATTGGTCCAATCCTTAATTAACATTTCATTCATTTTAATCTACCATACATAGACCCTAAGTCCACCAAATAATTCCCATGAATCATTCCCCATGGGGTTCGGCCATACACCATGGCCGAACCCATGGTCTTTCATTTTTTACCATGTTTACATTTTTACCATTATTCATTCCATGGTTAATCACCTTCATTTATTCACTCATGTTTAGGTCCAAAATTGATCATTCATAAAACTCAACATAAAACCCCCAAGTCCACCAAATATTTTCCATGTGGTTCGGCCATACACCATGGCCGAACCCATGGTCTATCATTTATTTACCTCCTTGCCATTCATACAAATCCATAACCAATCCATAATATTCTCTATAAACAATCCATTAACCGTGGCATAAAGCCCCATATGACCCCTTAAGTTGGTTCATGGGGTTCGGCCATACATCATGGCCGAACCCATGATATCATTATTCCATCCTCCTTCTTAATTTATTTACAATAATAAATCCATAATTGACCCATAAAATTGGTTCATGGGATTCGGCCATACACCATGGCCGAACCCTATGATGTCTAACCTTCCAATTTCTGCATTGCATCCATTACCATTTTTGAATCCATAAAATAAACCCTAGTTGAGTTCGGCCATACACCATGGCCGAACCTCACTCATAGAGACAATCCAACCGTTCACATCACCTTCTAAATTATTAACCCTCTTCCATGGGGTTCGGCCATACACCATGGCCGAATCCTATGGTTCATAATCTTTTTTCTAAAAAATCATTAATCCTTGATCTTCCATTTAATCAATCACCATGTTAAGTCCATCTATAGTTTTCCATGGTCTCCATTTAATCCCTTCAAAAACATTGATATTCCTTCCATGGTGTTCGGCCATACACCATGGCCGAACCCATAAAATCATCCATGACCTTCCATGGTTTCCAACCCATAAAAATCCATTAAAAAATTAACCAATGTTCTTTCATGGGGTTCAGCCATGCACTATGACCGAACCCTATGGTTCCTCCTTTCCATTAAGATTATCATAATCATTCCCTAATTTTCTTCCATGGAGTTCGGCCATACACCATGGCCGAACCCTATGGTTCCTTATTTTAAACAAAATTATAAAACTACTTACCGGTTCCGCCACTCCTCCGGTTTTCCTTCGCTCCGACATGTTCTTCTGATCCTTTTCTTCTTTAGCCTCTTTCTTCTTGATCTTTCACAAAGCCGAGAATACCTTATTGCCAGAGCACCAGCATCAACCCTTGTTGATTTGGATGTGCCGTGCGCCCCTTGTGTCTCTCGTTTTATCAACTTCCAATCAGTCCTAATTAGAAGGTGCCATGCGACCCTCTTGTCTTTCTTTTATAAAACTTCCACACGGTCCTATCTTAGAAGGTGCCATGCACCCCTTTGTCTTGCTGAGATAGCAATTGCCGTGCATATACTTCCCACTTTGGAGAGTCCTTTATTTAGAATATGCTATGCACCCCTTCCATTTAACAAATCCCTAGTATCTCTCTTAATAAAGGGAAATGACCCTTTTTAGAGATACTCTAACACATGAGCATATCTTGGATATGCAATGTCACACACGGCCAAGCAACTTCTTTATTTGGCAATCTCCTAGTTTCACTCTTAACCAAGGAAAAGACCATCTTAAGCATATCAACGTGGATTGCATGTCTATTCCATATTTCAACTCCTAAAATCTTTCCATTAATACCTTTCATGCGCATGCAATCTTCCAATTTCCTTTATGCGCATGACAATTAATCCAAATCCCTTATATATATATATATATATATATATATATATATATATATATATTGCATTACTATTTTAATTCAGCCCCATTTAATTTAAATTGAACTCACTTGGTGGTCCATCAAGTTAACCATGACCCATTGGGTCCCAATTGGGCATTTGACCCAAATAGCAACATTGATCAAATTAAATGCACCTTACCTAATTACTTCTATTGAAACCATTTCCACAATCCGTTGTGTCTTAATTAGGCAATGACCCAACAATTTACCCATCTAAGGTCCATATCTAAAATTCACAAATTAAATGGGTAATTTTCATATATATTAATAATCCAAAAATTCTGAAGTGTTACAATAAACCCTCTTTTTAAAATTTTCGTCCCGAAAATCGAGTGAAGTAGGGTCTCAAACATTTACATAAATAGCTCAGGATGAGCTGTTCTCATTTCCGACTCGAGTTCCCATGTGACTTCCTCAATGCCATGTCGATCCCATACCACCTTGACAAACTGGATCGCTCGGTTCCGTAATACACTTTATTCTGTGTCCACCACTCGGACAGGATTTTCGATGTATGTCACATCGCTTTGGACCTCTATGTATTGTATATTCAGTACATGAGAGGGATCAGGATTGTACTTCCTCAACATCGATATATGGAACACATCGTGTAAAGATGCCAACTGTGATGGGAGTGCCAATTGATAAGCCACATCCCCCATCCTTCTTATTATTGAAAACAGTCCCACATATCTTGGTGACAGTTTCCCCTTATTTCCAAATCTCATGTGTCCCTTTCCTAGCGAGACTTTCAAGAACACCATGTCCCCCCACTTCAAATTCAAGGAACCTGCTCCTCTTGTCAGCATAGCTCTTCTGACGACTTTGCGCAGTTAATAGATGCTGCTGTATCAACTGCATCTGCGCAGTAGTCTCTGCAACCAATTTAGGTCTAATCAGTGCAGGTTCACCAGCCTCTGTCCAACTCACAAGTGATCTACATGGTCTTCATATAATGCCTCAAATGGAGCCATCTGGAGGCTTGCCTGGTAACTGCTGTTGTATGAGAATTCTACCAACAGCAAGTGATCATCCCATCCACCTTGAAATCTAGCATGCATGCTCTTAGCATATCTTCCAATGTCTGTATTGTTCTCTCAGACTGCCCATCCGTCTGTGGATGGAATGTTGTGCTAGTTAGTAGGTTTGTTCCCATGGCTGACTGTATACTCTGTCATACTCTGCCGGTGAATCGACCATCTCTAGAGGACACAATAGTCCGAGGAATACCATGCAATCTGATGATATCCTTGATATACCGCCGACCCAAAGTCTCAGATGAGTCTGTCATCTTAATGGGGATGAAATGTGCAAACTTGGTCAGTCAGTCTACCACGACCCATGTCGCATCGTTGCCCTTTGAAGACCTTGGCAACCCTATTACAAAATCCATGGAGATGTGCTCCCATTTCCATTCTGGCACTGGTAAGGGTTTGAGTAACCCTGGTGGCTTCTGATGTTCCGTCTTAACCTGTTGACAAGTTAAGCAATGAGCCATAAATTCTGCCACATCCTTCTTGAGTCCGTGCCACCAGTAATGTTTCTTCAGGTTGTGATACATCTTGGTGCTGCCCGGATGAATAGAGAGTTGGTCTGATGTACCTCAATCAGTAACTCTTTTCTGCAGCTCTTAAGCACATATATCCTTCCTCAGAGTAGAAGACCTGTCCTGGTCGTAACTCCCATTCCGGTATGACTTCACCAGTAGACATCTTAGCCCATATCTCCTCCACTTCCGAGTCTATACGCTGTTCCTGTTTAATCTTGGTAACCATGTTGGACCGTATGATCAAATTGTACATACTCCCATGGTTATTGATATATAAATTGAACTCTCGTACGGTATTTAGCATCTCCCATTCTGTCGTGATCAAACATGCCACTGATGCATGTGATATGCGGCTGAGGGTATCTGCCACCTTGTTCGCCTTGCCAGTGATAATGAAGTGCGAACTCATAATCCTGTAGATATTCCATCCATCTGTGCTGCCTCAGGTTGAGCTCTTTCTGATCAAACAAGTACTTCAAGCTCTTATGATCTGAAAACACTTCAAATTTCTCGCCATATAGATAATGTCTCCAGCTTTTGAGAGTGAAAACCACTGCGGCTAGTTCAAGATCGTGAGTAGGATAGAGGCGTTCATGTATTTTCAATTGTCTTGAACCATAAGCCACCACACGATGACTTTGACTGAGTGAACACCCCAGTCCCTCTCCTGAAGCATCGCAATATACGTCATAACCCTTGCCTCTTTCCGGCAAAATTAAGATAGGAGCAATTTTAAGTCTCTCCTTCAATTCTTCAAATCTCTGATTACACAGATTTGACCACTCATATTTGACTCCTTTCTGAGTGAGTCGAGTAAGTGGAGATGCAATTTTTGAGAAGTCCATGATAAACTTCTGATAGTAGCCAGCCAATCCCAGAAAGCTACGGATCTCAGTCACATTTTTCGGTGCTTTCCAATCTCTTACCGCCGCCACCTTGCCCTGATCCACAGCTATACATTCTGTTGATATAACCTACCCCAAAAAGTTGACCTCAGATAACCAAAATTCACATTTGCTGGCTTTGGCATATAGTTTGTTCATCCTCAAAGTGTCCAGAACTATCCTCAGGTGCTCAACATGTTCTTCCTTACTTTTGGAATAGATCAGGATGTCATCAATAAATACAATAACAAACTGATCCAAGTGAGGACGGAAGGTCCTATTCATTAAATCCATGAACACAGCCGGTGTAACACCCCGATTTCTCAAAGATATGAATATTTACGAAAATGCCCATGGATTGGTAAATTTAATAATTATGATGTTAAATGAGAAAATAGTGGGGCCCATTGTTCAAACTAAGATGGTATGAACACATTATAAGAGTCAATTAAAAAGGAATGGGTGGTGTGCATCAAATTGGTTCAAAATGGTTAATTGGGTCAAAGGACCCAATTGGGACCCAATGGGTCATAATGGATTATTTGACCTAGTGTGAGCTCAAATTTAATGGGGTTAAGCTAAATTGATTGGAAATCAAGTGCAGCAAATATGGTTAGGCTTGATGTACATGTGAAAACCACCTACAAATGGTTAAATCAGCCCATAAATGGGTCATGTTGTCAAAACGGGTCAAGGAGCTAAATGGAGACCCAATGGGTCGGGTTGACCATGTTGACCCTGGCTGACCGTGTGGGCCCTCAAATGAGCTCAATGGTGAATCAAATCAGGTTGAGTTGGGCTGGAATGAGTTGCATTTAAATTAAATGGTTGAGTGGACTCAAGGGTATTAAATTAATGGCATTTAATGTGGTGAGTTAAGCCATTGAGTTAGGTGAGTTGAAATGGAAATCAAAGAGGTCTTATTTCCATTGAGTTAAAGGGAAAATGATGAGGTGCTTTGGTCTCAAACAAACCAAAACAAGTCCCACACGTTGGGGACTTGTAATGGTAATCTCCATGTAATGGTTAAATGGTATTGAATGGAATGAGATAAAAATCTCATGGGAATATGGAGGGGTTTCCATCTCATATGGAAACCCAAGCCTCCAACGTTGGGATGCCAATGGGTGCATTGGTTGGCAGCAAGTGTCTCATTGGTATGAGCAAGATTTGATGAGGATTAAATGGGTGATATGGGGTTGTTTAACAAAAGCAACCAACATCATTACTTGGCTGAATTGGTCATTGCAAAACCATAGAATTCATCTCTCTCTCCCTCTCTCAAGAACACACCTCCTTGGCCGAATTTTACCTTGGTGATTTCACCATTGGTTCATGCTTCTAATTAGCTGAGACTAAGGAAGAAAGGAGGAAGGAAGCAAGAGGGAAGAAACACCAACTCTTGGCCGATTACACCTTGAAGAGTTTGGTTTCCATCTCTCCCTCTCCCCCTCTCAAGAACACCACTTCTTGGCCGAACCAGTTGCTGTGTTTCACCATAAGATCAAGCACCATTTCGGCAAGGGATTAAGGAAGAAGGAAAGACAGGAAGCAAGGGGGAAAAAGCAAGGAAATTGGTAAGTTTTTACATAAGTGTTTAGTTAAATAAAGGTGTAGAATGGAGTATGATTTGGCCATTGCTTGGCCGAATCCATCAAGTGTTAGACCTTGGATGGTATTTCATAAATGAGATGGAAAATGAATCATTGGGTTCGGCCACTTTGGATGGCCGAAACCCCATGGAAAGAATGGGTTAATTTGGATGGTTTTTGTAAGATAAAACCATGGACTGTTTTAGATGTTAAATTAGATTAAGTATATGTTTTGAAAAGTTTTAAATCATAGTTTTGAGTGACATGTTTTGGGCTATGGATTGGCCGAATACATCAAGGAATTTAACCTTGGATAAAGGTTGTGTAAATGGTAGAAATATATCATTGGGTTCGGCCACCATGGTTGGCTGAACCCCATGAAAAGAGAGGTTTAGTTTAATGTTTTGGAAAGTCAAAAACCATGTCAACTATGGTGATTTTTACACATGTTAATTGGGTCATCTTGCGGCCGAATTAAGTAATGATGTAAAGTATGATGATGAGGTTTAAAAGATGGAAATTTAGAGCATGGAGTTCGGCCACTTGGGATGGCCGAACCCCATGGAAATAATTGGTGAATGGTATGGTTTTTGGGGGATAAAAACCATACCATATGTGAAAATTTTGTTAAGGATTATAAAATAGAATTAATTAACTGTATGGAATCGGCAAAGGATGGTTAAACCTTGCTGTTTTTATGGCTAACATTCAGTAGATTAATTATATGGAATGGTTGGAAAAGTTGCATCAAAAGAACCATATGGTTCGGCCATGTGAATGGCCGAACCCCATGGGTCACCTTATGGAGTTTTTGAAGCTATGGTTACAGTTTTGGGTCAGCCTTTGGATAGCTGAACCATGTAATCACCTTGGTAAAAGGGTGTAGCCTAAGTTAAAGCATAGGTTAAAATCATTGAACCAAGGGAACCATTGGGTTCGGCCATGTGCATGGCCGAACCCCATGGACCACTTCATATGGACTATTTTGTTGAATTCAAGGGTTTCAAACTTGAAGATCATGGAACAATATGGAGGGTTTTAAAAAGGGTTCTAAGTGAATAATTGGACAAGACATGGGTTGGCCATTTCATGGCCGAACCACGAGGGTACTATGGCTAAGTTGTAACATGAAGGTTCAAATGTGGAAACCATTGGGTTCGGCCATATCTATGGCCGAACCCCATGGACTATGACTGTGGGTTTTATAAATCCATTTCATGGAAATAATCGGTGGTCTTTTAAGTTAAAAGCATGATATAACTAAGTATTGGTAGCAATGGCAGTTTTCTAAATAAGGGTAACAATCAAGAGATGAAATGAGGGACCAAACTTAGATGATGTGGTTCGGCCATGTTTTATGGCCGAACCCCATCAAAATAAATACATGGGATTAAAGTTGATTCATGGTTTATGTGAACAAGGTGACGAATCTCTTTAACGGCGCGCTAGTTGTTGAACGGGCGACGCTTGAGAAAAGAACAAACACCGAAGCTAATCTTCGGTAGGTTTCCTACCTACTTGTAACCACAGTTTTATCTTGGTTTTTATGAGACTCATGTTTATTTTATTGGTTTTGAATGATGGATATTATTTACATGTTTTATATATACATTGGCATCTCATGCATGGACATGGGATGATGATTGTGGAAATCGAAGCCCACACTCCGTCGGTATGCCTGTGATGCAACTGTGGGGCCTCCTTAGGCGGTGAGGGTCCCTCCAGGAGGATTATCTGACGGTTATGGACACCGGAGCCCACACTCCGTCGGAATGCCCATGATGCAACTATGGGGCCTCCTTAGGCGGTGAGAGTCCTGCCAGGAGGATTAATATGTTGATATAAGACACGTCAAGTGATGGCTATATGTATGTGTGATGGGGTGGGGCTCATTACATTTGCATACATACATGGCATGGTTTTATATGTTTTTGATAATCATACATTTGATATATGCATGATTTATAATCTAACCATGTGGTAGCCCTGATCGGAACCTACTGGGTGCGTTGATCTAACGCCCTAATTCTATCCTTAGAGGATAATGCAGGAACAAGGAAGGGAAAAGAGAAGGACGATGACCAGGAGCGGAGCCAAGCTTAAGAGCTTGATGTTGGAATGATTTTTATAATTTACTGTTATTTGGATTTCATTTATGGACATGTAATAAGTTGATACCTTTGCTATGGTTTGTTTGTGATATTGACAATGGATGGTTGGATTAAGTTATTTTAATAATTGAGACCGGTACTTGCTATCTATTCAGTTTAATTCCGCAATTAGTCTAGTTTATTCTGCATACCTTGTTTAGTTCCATGTGTGGTTTGTTATCGTGGGTTTAGTCCATGCACACATGGGTGGCCAGTTAAGGGTCGGACTTGGGTAGTCCGGACTTAACTCGCGCCGTGACGCCGCTCGTTCTCTTCCGGTGTTATTCTATTGTTATTTTTTTAAAAAAAAAATTAGACTCTAATTTTCTCGGAGAGGGCGGGGCGTTACAGCCGGTGCATTGGTGAGTCGAAACGGCATGACTACAAACTCATAGAGTCCATACCGCATTCTGAAGGCCGTCTTCTCTATGTCCTCCTCCCTAACCCGAATTTGATGGTATCCGGACATCAGGTCAATCTTAGAGAAATAACTGGAACCTCTAAGTTGATCAAATAAATCATCGATCCTGGGTAGAGGGTACTTGTTTCTGAACGACAGCTGGTTCAGTTTTCGGTAATCCACACACATACGGAGTGAACCATTCTTCTTCTTCACAAATAAAACCGGAGCTCCCCAAGCCGATGTACTGTTCCAGATGCAACCCAGTCTGAGCAGTTCATCAATCTGCTTCTTTAGCTCGGACATCTCTGCTGGTGTCATCCAGTAGTGTGGTAATGACACTGGTGCAGTGTCAGGGTACAACTTGATTTCAAAATTAATCTCCCTCATGGGAGACAAGCTAGGGACTTCTTTTGGGAATACATCCGTATAGTCCTTTACTATTGCCGGAAGTTCAGCCACCGGTTCCTTGTTGATTCTAATATTGTTCAATACCAGATGACTTAACCCTTCATGCAGTCTGCTTTGTTTGTTAGTACGCACCACATGTTGTTTTCCCTCGGGTGACCAAAATGTCACTGCGGCGATACCAATCAATGTTGGCCTGAAAACTAGCCAACCAATCCATGCCGAAGAAAATATCGTACTCTGTCATATCGAGTACCAAATAGTTGAACTCAAATTTGAGTCAAGCGAGTTCAGTATTCACTGCTGTGCATATAAGCCCCAGTGATGTGTCTCCGACGAGGGATACAATGGTGAGTGATGTGGACAGTTTTTGTATTAAAGTTCCAGTTGCAGATATGAAAGAGTGGGATGCTCCTGTAACACCCCGTATTTTCAAGTTATTAATATATATGAAAATTACCCATTTAATTTGTGAATTATTAGATATGGACCTTAGATGGGTAAAGTGTTGCGTCATTGCCCAGTTAAGACCCAACGGATTGTGGAAATGGTTTCAATAGAATTAAATGGGGCTGAATTTAATTAGTAATGCAATATATATATATATATAAATAAGGGATTTGGATAAATTGTCATGCGCATAAAGGAACTTGGAAGATTGATTGGCCGAATATTATGTATGCAATCCATGATTATGCGCATGGAGAGCATTAGAGATAGATTGCATGGCCGTGTATGAAGATTTGCATATCCAAGAAGATGTACAAAATTAGATAGGTTCCCTTGTCGTGTGGTAGATATGTAAATCCTTGATTATGCGCATAAGATCATTTAAAAAAGGGTCTTCCCTTGTTTAAAAACGGTACAAGGCAAGGGCCAAATTGGAAGGTCGGCAACTTCTAATTAAGACACAAGGAAGGGACGCATGGCAATTGCTATCTCAGTACCTTCCAAGATTGGCTGATTGGAAGTTTATAAAAGAGGCAACAAGAGGGGCACACGGCACTAAGCAATTGCTAAGTAGGGGCGCTTGGCACCTTCTAAATTAGGACCGATTGCAAGTTGATAAAAGGCAAACATAAGGGGCGCATGGCATTACACAAATCAGCAAGGGTCTTGACGCTGGTGTGCTCTGACGAGAAGGTTCTTGGCTGTTTGAAGATCAAGAAGAAGATGGAAAAGGCTAAGGAAGAAAAGGATCGGAAGAACCAATCGGAGCGACGGAAAACCAAAGGAGTCGCGGAACCGGTTAGTATTTGATAATTTTGTTTTAAACAAAGGAACCATAGGGTTCGGCCATGGTGTATGGCTGAACCCCATTGAAGAAGATTAAGAGATGATTTGAGTATTTTTAATGGAAAGGAGAAACCATAGGGTTCGGCCATAGTGCACGGCCGAACCCCATGGAAGGACTTTGGTGATTTTAATGGAAGTTTGGAGGATGAGAATCATAGAGTTATGGCTATAATTTTAAAAGGGTTTTAATGGCTGTTTTTGGTGAAGATCCTTAGACCATGGGTTCGGCCATGGAGTATGGCCAAACCCCATAAATAATTATGGAATTATGTTCATGTATTTAGATCATAGATAAATGATGTTCAAGAGGAAATTAAAGAACCATAGGGTTCGGCCATGGTGTATGGCCGAACCCCATGGAGGTGTATTGGTATTGTTAATGGATTTTAATTGATTAAATGGAAAATGGTTATTAAATTAGAAAGTTTATGATTATGGACTTTTGGATTAAAAAAGGGAAAGAACCTTGATTTATGGATTCAAGAATGGGAATTGATATATTTAGAAAGTTAAACATCATAGGGTTCACCCATGGTGTATGGCCGAACCCCATGAAGAAATTTTTAATGGGTCCCTCAATGGTGGATCACGTTTGGATTAAGGAATTGTTATGAATCATTTAAAGGGTTATTTGGAGTGTTATGCATGATTAAATAAATGAGAGGACCTATGTTTTTAGAATCCAAACATAAATTGATGGAGGTAATGGCAATGTTGTAAATAGGTGAAAATAATGGACATAGGGTTCGGCCATGGTGTATGGTCGAACCCCATGAACTTGTTAATGGACCATGGGTTTGGCTATGTTGTATGGCCGAACCCCATGGGAATTATTTGGTGGACTTAGGGTCTATGTATGATAGATTAAAATAAATGATATATGGTTTTAATGTATGAAGGGTTAGAATAATGGAATGATAGTCATGGATGGCATTGTTGTAAATGTAAGTAAAAATGAAAGATCATGGGTTCGGCCATGGTGTATGGCCAAACCCCATGAGGAATGGTTTATGGACTTAAACATAATAGGAAATCAAATGGAATATGGTTTTAATTGATTGATATATTATAAGGTAACGGGATCTCACAAGGTGTGTACGATCGTGAGCGGTTACTGGACGGAAGCGCAAGGACATGTTAGTGGTCTTTGGTAGGATTCCACCTCTTTGAAACCATGGGTTTAATGTACAATGTTCTTATCTTATTTTTGATGAATTTATGTTGTAAAAGTTATGTTTCAAATTGTGAGTTTTAAGGCTATGTTTATATGATAAAATAGCATGTGTTTCATTGGCATCTCATGCATGGCTTGGGGTGAAGGTTATGTAACTGGAGGGGCCACACTTCGTCGGGGCGTCCGCAAAATCTATGTGGGATATCTTGATGTACTTTTCCATCAAGAAGAAACCGGAGGGGCCACACTCCGTGGGGGCGTCCAAAAGACCTATGTGGGGGTAGTTATATGTACTTGTGATGGGTGGGACTCATTGCATTTGACATCATGACATGGCATGGATTATATGGGTTTTGACATTATGATATTATTATATATGTTTTGTACTAACCATGTGTTAGTCCTAATTGGAATACCTAGTGGGAGCGTTGTTCTAACGCCCTACTTCTATCCTAGTGGTTGATACAGGAAACGAGGGGAACAGTGAATGCGAAAAGGGCCAAGAATAGGAGCTTGGATGCTTTTAGTTTTATTTTGGATTAAGTTACTTATGGACTTGTAAATTTGAGTAACTAGACTTCGGACATAAAATAACTTAGATGATTTGTTATGGTTGGATGTTTATTTGGATAATTGTGTTGTGTTAATTATGATTAAGGACTTGATGTACTTTGCTATTTGAAATGGAATAGAACTAGGTTCTATTATAATTCCACAGTTATAATTTTAATTCCGAATGTTTATATTGTTATGTGTAAACTGTTTTCCATGGACTTAGTCCATGCACACATAGGGTTGGACAGTTAAGTGTCGAACTTTAGAAGTTCGGACTTAGCTCGCATCGTGATGTCCCGCTCTTGCTCACTCTGTTATTTAAAAAAGAAACAAAAATAGACTCTGATTTACGGAAAGCGTAGAGTGAAAAAGGGCGGGGCGTTACAGTTGAGCGAACTAGAAAGATTGAATCTTTCGGAGTAGATTAATCCGGCCCTCGTGCATTACTTTACTTCGTTAGACTCAAAGGATGATAGCAAAGGTAGTACAGTCAAAATAATTGGATTTATCCAACATAGCAAAATAGGATATATTTCCCCAAAAACAAAGAAAAATCAAGAGTACTTATTTGGAAATTTCCCCAAAAGTAGAGAATACAAACTTTAAGATGTAAACTAAGTCATGATGTTTTTCAATGGCCGAACCCATGGTCCTTTAGTTTCATCCCTTTGGTCATCACTCATACCACAATTGTTTAACATTGTTAACAATTTAAGTCCATAAAACGACCTCATAGGGTTCGGTCATACACCATGGCCGAACCCATGATTTTTCATTTTAGCCTATAATTAAAACTTTGCCATCTTTTCCATGATCTAACTATATGAATATAATTCCATAATTCTTTATGGGGTTCGACCATACCCCTTGGCCGAACCCATGGTCTAAGGTTCTTTATCAACAACCTTCCATTTAAACCCTTTTAAAACATACATAATATTCCATGGTTTTCATCCCTCAAAAACCCATAAAATACACAATGTCTTTCCATGGGGTTGGACCATACACCATGGCCGAACCTTATGGTTCCTTTCTTTAAACAAAATTATCAAAATGCTTACCGGTTCCGCGACTCCTCCGATTTTCCTTCACTCCGACGTGTTCTTCCAATCCTCTCCTCCCTTGCACACTGCCGAGAACACCTTCTTGCCAGAGCTCCCAATGTCAAGACCTCCCTTGTTTTGTGTATGTCGTGCGGCCCTAGTCTTATACGCCTCTCTTTTATAAAACCTCCACTTAGTCCTATATTTAGAAGATGTTGTGCGCGCCTTGCAATTTAGCAATTGCATAGTGCCGTTTTTAACAAGGAAAGGACAACTTTTTTTTAAAGAGATTTCAGCGCATCATCTTGGATATGCAAATCTCACACACAGACCAAAGCAATCTGCATCTAATTTTTAGACATCTTCTTTATTTGGATTAGGCAATCAGATGTCATTGCCTAATCCCATCTCATCCATGCATGTTGCCCCATTTAGGACAAACATGTGCGACCATAACTCCTTGATTTTCTGAGAGAAAATCTAGCCCTTGTGGTGTAATGCGTGTGTGTGTCATCCTCATCCATACAATCCCTTATTTATAGACATATTGCATTACCATTTTAATTCAGCCCCATTTAATTTAAATTGAACCTTATACCATAACCGTTGGGTCCTAATTGGGCCATTGACCCAACACCTTACCCATCTAAGGTTCATATCTGTTAATTCACAATTAAAATGGCAAATTCCGTAAATATTGATAACATGGAATTCCGAAGTGTTACACTCATCAATGTGGAGTCTTCCCTATGAGTCCCTTGACCAAACAAGGGAATGCATGCCCTCCACATGGCACACACCACCCTCTCCAACGGTTTTGGCTAGTGGTTTCCATTGATATGGAATCCCCACCTCTCTTTTGACCAACCATGAGGATGCATGCCCTCCACCTAAGTTCTTTGTCGAGCCAAGAGGGTGCATGCCCTCCACATGGCACACACCACCCTCTCCAATAGTTTTGACTGTAATGGCTCGGAATTTTTAAATCAATGAATATGTGACTATTATTTATTTTTAATGGTGGAAATTGGAAATTTGATGGAATAAATGGTGAATGGATCAAAATATGGACAAAGGCCCAAGTATGGCCCAATGGACTATGGATTGGATTTAAATTCATTTAAAGGGTCAATGATGGTCAATTGGGCCAAGGATGGTCAAATTGGGCCCAATGCACATCCGGGACCCAATGGGTCAAAATGATTTAAGCTCTAAGGTAAATGGGTAGGAGGTGAATGTAATTGGGCCATGGGCCCAATGGTGATCCAAGTAGTTGAAAACGGATTAAATTAAATCACCTAAGTTGGTGATGAATTGACCAAGGTGACATGGCCGATTGGGACCCACCTCCACCTCATTAAATGAGGTGGCATGTGGACCAAGGATTGGTGGGGCCGGCCACCATGGTTGAATTGGTCAACCATGGGTGGAATAATGGAATTAAGTTAAGTGAGAATTAATTAACCTAAGGTAATTATCTAATTAATTAAATAATTAAACTATCCAAAAGATGGTCAAAGGGGTCAAAAGGTAGAAGACTAAACCACCTTATCCTTAAAGCCAAAAACGTTGGGCTTGGTGGTGGTTTATTCCAACCACCACCATAAAGCATGAAAAAAATCCCATGTTGGTGGTTGGAAGCCTTAATGGTGGAGTAAAGTTTAAGAAACCAAAATCTGTTGTTTTTTTTATCTTATCTTTCAAATCCCATTCTTATCTCATTCTCTTCCTCTCTTGTTCTCCCACATTGCCGTCCCACACCCAAGGGAAAAGAAGAAGAAAAACTTGGAAGAAAAAGAGAAGAAGAGAAGAAAGAAGCCAAGCTTGGCCATTACCCCAAGATCATGCCATAGTATCTTCTTCCTCACCATCCTCTTCTCCTCCTCCCCCTCTCTCAAACACACCCCATGATGGCCGAACCCAAGCTTGGAGGTTTTTCATCTTGATCAAGCATCCTAGCCGATCAACAAAGGAGAAGAAGAAGAAAGGAGGCCAAGGAGTCCGAAGGGAGCAAAAAAAGTCGGAGGAGCCGACGGATTGTAAGTATTTCTAAATAAGAAATTGAATTCTTTTAGGGTTTAAGATTTGGGGTCCATTCTTCTTAGATTTGATGGTGGCCAAATTATCATGGGCCTTGGATTTCAAATCCATCCAATGGAAGGATGAAAAATGGATAAAACCCTAATGGGTAAATTAGGGTTAAGAAAAATGAATGGAGGTATAAAGGACATTAGGTGTTAATTAAGCATGGAGAGATGAAAATTTTGGAAAGAACCATGGACCATAGGGTTCGGCCATGTAGTATGGCCGAACCCCATGGTAGGTGATTGATTAATTTATTAGGGTTTATAAGAATGGAAGCCATGGAGAATAATTTAGGGTTTTAAGTTGTTAATGATTAAACGTGGGTAATTTTAAAAGGGGTTTTTATGAGAAAAATCATGGGAAACATTGATGATTCTTAATGGCTTAAAAGACATGAGTGAATGATGGACCATGAACTTATGGTGATGGTGTTGGAATTTTAATGGGGTTAGAGAACGGAGGCCATGTTAGTGGTTAATGGTGTTTAAAAGTTTTAAATGAAAGAATGATAGAAATTTTGAAAAGGGTTTTTAAATGAAAGAATCCATGGATGAAGGTTAATGTTTTTATGGTCTTAAATGTCACCAATGAATGATGAACACTATGGTAATGTATTCATAATTTTATGGATGGAATGTCTTTGAACCCTATGGTGATGAATGTGGAATGATGATGGATGTAAAATAATGGAAAAAATAAATGGGGAATGTTGGTGGTGTTGATGGACAAAATGAACTTAATGTGGATAGATGTAATGGACTTCAATGTAGTTAAGGATAATGATTTAAAAGTGTGATTTAAACCTCCTCATGGGAGGACTTATTATGGATCTAAATATGGTGAAATAGACCCAAGGAAAAAGAGGAGAAGGCATCATGGGTTCGGCCATGGTGTATGGCCGAACCCATGACTCATTTGAGAGTCATTTTGGGCTAAGAATTAAGGTATGTGCATGTGTTTAAAATTAATGGGGTTTAGATTAAATTAGGACTGATTTTAATGTGTCCATGTTATGGTTGGTGGGTCACTAATGGATCTAAATTATGGTTCAATTTTAGACTTAAGTGTGCATGGGTAAATGAGTAATTAATCATGGGAAGGAGTAGTGGCAAAATCGTAAATAATGGCCAAATTCAAGAACTCCATGGGAAATGATCATGGACTTAAATGCAATTATGGTAACCTTAAGTATGTGATTAATAAAGCCTAGGGTGGCTGATTTTTAAGACTCATGGGATTAAAAGGTTTAATGGATTAAACGAGACCCACAAAACTACATAGTGAGGTTCGGCCATGGTGTATGGCCGAACCCCACTAAGTCATGAGTTAGGGACTTAATAATGGTTAAAAACAGGGACTGATTATTCATATGTAACAAGTTATCGGACGTCGCAAGCGGTGCGCGTATCGGTGACAAGATTATTGGACGAAAACGAAAAAGGACGCTAGTCGGTATTCTGTAGGATTCTTACCTTCTTGTAAGCCATGGATTATGTGTTATGTATGGGTTTTTTTCCTTGATTTATTTTGGTAAACATATGATTGTTTTAAGATGGGTTTTAAGGCTATGATGTGTATATTGATGCTTTGCTTGATCTATTTTTGATAATCAAATTATATGTTTTATTGATGGGATTTTAAATGCCATGGTTTGTGCTATCATATATATTACATGGCATATGGCATCTACATCTCATGCATGACATGGGAGGGATATGGCATGGGAAGGATGAAAACAAAGAAACCAGAGTCCATGCTCTGTCGGGACGACCAAGAAGCAAACATGGGGACACCCTGACGAGGCTTCGCCGTCAAGGGGGATGATTTGTGATTGTTTATATCTTGACGAGGTTTTGCCGTCAAGGGGGATGATTTATGATTGTTTATATCTTGACGAGGTTTTGCCGTCAAGGGGGATGATTTATGATTGTTTATATCTTGACGAGGTTTTGCCGTCAAGGGGGATGATTTATGATTGTTTATATCTTGACGAGGTTTTGCCGTCAAGGGGGATGATTTGTGATTGTTTATATCTTGACGAGGTTTTGCCGTCAAGGGGGATGAGGTGTGATTGTTTATATCTTGATGAGGTTTTGCCGTCAAGGGGGATGATGTGTGACTGTTTATATCTTGACGAGGTTTTGTCGTCAATGGGGATGATTTGTGATTGTTTATATCTTGACGAGGTTTTTCCGTCAAGGGGGATATGGCAGAATGATGGTATGGATGATGGGTGGGACACATGACATAAAACACCCATGGCATGGCATTCATTTGATGGGTTTCATTATATTATACCTGTGTGCTTGTTATCACTAATCCATGTGTTAGCCTTACTCGGAGTCCTACTGGGCACGTTGTCTAACGCCCTACTTCTACCCTAACTGATGACGGAGGAGATGGCGGACACGAAGGACGAGACGAAGGCCAAGCTTAGGAGTATGGGAAGGCGGACTACTTAGTTTATTTAATTTATTTTGGAAATGTAATTTGAATAGCTTAGCTTGTCGGAATGTAATAATTTAGATTACTTACTGTGGTTTGGATTTTATTTTGGACATTATCATTTTGAAGTAATTTAGTAATTTCAAATGATGTAATCTTCCCTGCTATCTAGAAATTGTTAGGATAGTCTCTATTATATTTCCGCACTTAGTTTAATATTCCGCAAGCTTTCTTCTACGTGTGAACCGTTCTTCGTGGATTTAGTTTCCACGCACACGTAGGGTTGGCCAGTTAAGGGCCGGGCTTTAGAAGCTCGGACTTAACTCGCGTCGTGACGTCCGCACCCTTTGTCACTCTTTACTTCCAAAAAAAAAAAATAGACTCTGATTTCGGTGAAAAGGGGCGGGCGTTACATTGACTAGTGGTTTCCATTGAGATGGAACCCCTACCTCTCCTTTGACCAACCATGAGGATGCATACCCTCCACCTAAGTTCTTTGTCTAGCCAAGAGGGTGCATGCCCTCCACATGGCACACACCACCCTCTCCAACGGTTTTGGGCTAGTGGTTTCCATTGAGATGGAAACCACCCACCTCTCCTTTGACTCACTCCATCTTTTCATCTTTCATGTGACTCACCCCCATTTGACTCACACCATTTAAATGCAACTCAACTCCTAACTCAAGCATTAGATTTTATTTCCATTTAACTTAGGTGATTTAATTAAATAATTTAATTCAACTCACTTCACTTGATCCTCTTTAATTCACCCATGAACTCACCCATGGTTGACCAAGTCAACCATAGTGGCCGGCCCCACTTGTGCCTTAGTCCACACGCCACCTCACTTGATGAGGTGGAGTTGGGTCCCACTTGGCTATGCCACTTGGATAATTCCTCATACATTGCCACCTCACTTGTTGAGGTGGACCCCATGCCTTTGATCATAATTGGGTCCATGACCCGATTAAATCCATTCCTTACCCATTTACCCTAATCGTCAACCCATCTTGACCCATTGGGTCCTAATTGGGCACTTGACCCAATTGACCACATTGACCCAATTAAATATAATTAATCCTACCCATGGTCCATTGGACCATACTTGGGCCATTGCCCCAACTTTGATCCGTCTAACATCCATTCCATCTATAAATCTTAATTTTTTAACAATTAAAATAAATAATAGACAATATATTTATTGTATTGAAAATCCGGGCTATTACACGGGTAGGGGTTTTGATTGATGAGCTTCTGTCAACAGCTCTCTACTGCAGCCTAGAGGTACATATGTCCTACCTAGGAATAAGAGACCTTGTCCAGGTCGTAATTCCCATTCTGGTATGACCTCTCCAGTCAACATCTTGGCCCAAATTTCTGCCACTTCAGGATCTGTCTGCTGTTCTTGTTCAACCTTGGAAACCATACTGGACTGTACCATCAAATTATACATGCTTCCACGGTTTTTGATGTGTAAATTGAACTCTCGGATGGTCGTCAGTATTTCCCATTATTGCATAATCAGACTGGCCACAGTCGCATGTGAAATGAGATTAAGGGCATCCGCCACCTTGTTTGCCTTGCCAGGGTGATATTGCAGTGCAAACTCATAGTCTTGTAGGTACTCCATCCATCTGCGCTGTCTTAAATTGAGCTCCTTTAGATCGAACAGATACTTTAAGTTCTTATGGTCTGAAAACAGCTCAAATTTGTCACCATATAGATAGTGTCTCCAGTTTTTGAGAGTGAAGACCACTGCAGCTAGTTCCAGATCATGAGTGGGATAGTTGTGTTCATGGATTTTTAGTTGCCTGGAACCATACGCCACAACATGATGACTTTGAGTAAGAGAGCACCCAAGTCCTTCTCCTAAAGCATCACAGTATACTTCATATATAAATTTTGAAACTCCTATGATTAGAATTTTCTAATTTTTTAGATATCTTTTAATTTATTAGTTTCCTCCTTTAGCAAAATTTTTTCTAATCTTGGATTTTTTTAATAACTTTAGGAAACATTATTTTAGGAAATTTTCTATTTTTAGAAAAATCGATTTTTGAAAAGTTTTCATTTTTGAAAAATTCCTAAAAACTTGGAAATTTTCTGGATTTAGAAATTTCATCTAACTTTTGAAAAATCCAATCATTGATTATAGTGGTGAAATCAATCTTAAATTTTTTTGGTGTTGTCTCATTTAAAATTCTTGATTAAGTTGTAAATATTACATCTCATTCACTAGTTGTTGTTTAGGAAAATGCATTTAGCTTAGGTTCATGCATTCTTTGAATTAGAATCTACACCAAGGCTTGTATGTGTTGTTTTGCACGTTTTTAATGCGCCCTTAAAAATTGCAGAAAAATATGCATATTATGCTAAGGTGAGTTCCTAATCACCTTCTTTTTATTTTACCTTTGTCATGCATTCATATAGAATTTTTTTTTAGGGAGTTCTTTTATTTGATTTAATTAGTTTGCACATTTAAATTGCTCAAGCATTTAGGATGTAGTGTATTCATGCATTAGTGTAAATTTGTTTTATTATTGTTTGTATATTTGTTTGAATGTTGTGTGGTAAATTAGGATTGCATTTTTCACAATATTTAAAAAGAAGATAGTAAAATTAGTTCATACATCTCCTAAATAAAATCAATTTTGGAACCATTAGGATTAGTATTTAGGGTTTAATGCTCATTAAGAACATTTTCAATCTAAATCAATTTTTGTAACCAGTGAATAGTTTATCTTCAAGAATGGTATCTAAGGCTAGTTCTGTCACCAAGGCATGAGGTTTAACGCATCTAACGATAAGTTGGGACGAGATGTCGTATGTGCTTCCCCACTTACCTAGGAACTTACCTGGCCATCTTGTGGTTAAACTCTCATTGGAGACTTAGATTATTTGGAGAGAAAATTAAGAGCAATGTCAAGTTTTTAGGATCCATGTAGAACCCAATAAAAATTCAATTGCATAAGTGCAACTTGAATCTTAGATCGTAGGCATATTTTGTGTGTTATTTGGTTGAGCGTGAATGATCGTGTCGGTGTATGCCTCGTTGGTCACGTAATTCTTCCAATCGCTTGGTTCGAGTAACACTGCCTATCAATTCATCGATTGTTGTGTCCAGAGCCCAGTCAGGCTCAATCTTAGGCATAGACAGTACACCATCATCCATATCATCATCATCATCAACATCATCATCACCTAGAATGGCCGAAGAACCTGTTAATGGGAAAACTCTTCGAGCTTACTTTTCATTGGTCATAGCTAATACACCATCCAATGTAGTCATCACACCAACCAATGTAGCCTATGAACTTAAGCCAACCATTCTACATCTTTTACCTTCATTCTATGGTCTTGATCGTGAGGATCCATATTTACTTGTTAAAGAATTCTTAGAGATTTGTACCACCTTTAAAATTCAAAATGTCACTAAAAAAGCAATTAAACTTCACCTATTTCCTTTTTTTCTTAAATAAAAACCAAAGTCATGGTTGAACTTCTTGCCTGCAAATTCCATCAGAACATGTGATCAATTGGTAAATAAATTCTTGAATAATTTTTCCACATTTCTAAAACAAACGCCCTCAAGAAAGAAATTTCAAATTTTGCAAAGAAAGAGGGTGAACAATTATCAGAATCGTGGGAAAGATTCAAGGATACATTGAGCAAATGTCTTTATTGTGGTTTTGAAACTTGGAGACTCGTGCAATTTTTCTATGATGACTTAACCACATCTAGCCGTACTCTAGTCGAGTCTATGAAAAATGGGACATTTTTGGAACAAAATGAAATGAAGGATGGAATTTCGTGGAAAGTTTAGCTGATTCTCAGCGATGGGATTTCTCTAAAAAGGATAGTTCAGTGCAAACCTCTAAAAGAGGAGGTTTGTATGAAGTTAACACTGACTTTGAAGTTAAGCTTGCAACCGCAAACCTAACGAAAAAGATGGATGTGTTAGCAGTAACTCAAGTGATATACCCACATTAGGATTGAATAATGATGTTTGTACGTTGTATTCAAACCTTGGACACACTGCCCAGAACTGTCCATCCTCAATGTCAAATGTTGAGTGCTCAACTGAGCAGGTTAATAAACTCAATAATTTTGGAAGACAGCAAGGAACGCTATTTTTTGCCATATACAATCCTAATTGACGAAGTCATCCAAATTTCTCTAGGAGGTAAAATCAATCTCTAAGTAATGGACCCCCTTAATATCAAAATTAACCCTACCAACCCCCTCAAAATCAGTAATTTCATCCATCCCAACCAAATTAGTCTTATCAATCTAAATTTCTCTTGAGGATACATTACATCAGTTCATGCAATCTACCCAGTAGGTTATACACAAGCTTGAAACACAGCTTAGTCAGTTAGCCACTGCGATAGGAGACAGGGAGAAAGACAAATTTCTCAGTCAACATATTCCCAATCCTAAGGTACAGTATGAGGTTTCATAATCTAAATCAGAAGATGTCAAATCAATTATCACTTTAAGATTAGGACGACAGGTTGATAACAAGCGGAAAATGCCTAAACAACAAGATGTCCAAATTCTTGGTCAATCCAAGCATGACGATAATTCATCCACAGTCCAAATTTTACAAGATCATTCAGCTAGAAAAAACATATGCACGTAAGGCTCCATATCCTCAAAGATTGAACACAAAGAAAGAAGTCCCTTATAATGTTATTGTCACGCCATGACCCAACCGACACGTGAGAAACAATAATATTTTTTCTCATATTTCTAGAACTTATTGGACCCTTTATTTGATTGAACTGAATTATCAGCTGCCTACGTACTCCAATGGAGATCAGATCTTGCGTAGTTCTCAATTCATTTATTTCATGACACTAACCCCGTGCTATTCATGATATCACATCAAGACGTTCTAATTACCCTATCGTGGGCCTCATTAGTAGAACAGATCTCATCTATCACGGGTCTAGCCAATCATGGGTCTATACCAACTATGGGAACACCACCAACCATGGGGTCAATGTCACACATGCGACCAATTTCAACAATGGAACCTATACCCGAACATAAGTATATCCCTCATCGGGGACAATACTCTAAATATGGGCCCAATCCTCTATGGAATCAGTGTCTTCCATAAGAATATCCATCCACGGTATTCAATACTCATCCATGGTCACAAAGCCCTCCATAGGAAATAATATCTATCCACAGAACCGTCACGTCCACCATTAGACCAATACGTCTACCAAGGGACCACTATATCTATCATGGGGTCAATATGCACACCATATAATCAATATCTAGGCATGATCCATGCGATTCATCATCAATCCTTGGTAACTCTCCATCAGTGAGTATCATCCATCTATGGGTAATAACCATCTATGAATATAATCACTCCATGGGTATAATCCATCCATGGGTATAATCCATCCATGGGCATAACACATACATTCGTAGAACCAATATGTCTATCATAGGACCAATAGGTCTACCATAAGACCGATACATCTACTATGGGACTAACATGTCCACCATAGTACCAATACGTCTACCATGGGACCAACATGTCTAACATAAGACCAATACGTCTACCATGTGACCAACATGTCCACCATAATACCTAATGGGACCAACAGGTCCACCATAATACCAATACGTCTACCATGGGACCAACATCTCTAACATAAGACCAAAATGTCGACCATGGGATCAACAGGTCTACCATAAGACCAACATCCGACCATGAATCCAAACCACCATGGGAACCATCATCCATGGGTATATACATTCGTCCCTAGTAACACTCTATCTGTGAGTATAATCTATTCATGGGTATAAACCATCAATGAATATAATCTCTCAATGGGTATAACCCATCAATGGGCATAACTAATATAGGGGCACATCGTCTACCATGAGATCTTCTATCCATAGGAACAACACTCGAATGAATCACTACGTGACTATGGCAACAATATCAAATCATCACATCATATCATAAACACACCACGACCCCTAACAAGACTTAGGCCCATGAGTTATTAAGCAGAGACCCACGACTGGCGTGATCAAGTCTACCTCGCCCTACATTCTTTCGTGGAAAAAAAAACTAATATCCCGAATACCTCTCTGGGACAGGAAATCAAACATCATAATCACATGAGGGACGCACCCATACCAGGTCTCAATATCAAGTGACGAAGTCAGAAAAATATCTCAATGCCACAGTCTCCGTATGTTCATATCGAGGATCCCGCGGTCTTACGGCTACTCAAGGCTTTACTTATGGATTCTATATACTTATCTCATCCTTTTAACTATACAAATGTGAGACATAATGATCTACTGATAGGACAACTTCATTTTTTTTTCAACGGATTGAGGCATAACGTTATCATTACGTGAGGGACATACTCATACCACGTCTCAATCATCATCAATATCAAGTGAGGGACGCACCCATACCACGTCTCAATCATCATCACGTGAGGGACATTCCCATACCACGTCTCAATATAATCATCATGTTAGGGACACACCCATACCTCATCTCAATATAATCATCACGTGACTTAGTCACATACATCTCAGTGCTAAAGTCTTCATCAGTCCATCTTAAGAATTTTCACAGTTCTCTCGTCACTCTAGGCTTTACTCGAGTAACAAACATATATGTCTCGTCATATCGAGACTCCTAAGGCATCATAACCTCTTCGGGCCTCCTTCGAGGGATCCAACATCTAGCGTTAGGGTCTATATTAGGGAAGATATATCCCATCAGTCCCTTTCTACCCTTCACATTTTCTCAACATCTTACATCATCCTAAATATAAATGGATGAAACAATGCATCTTTTGATCGAGGTGAGGCACAGTGCTCTCAGTTGCCTATGTGTCACATAGTAGATCAGATCAACCGTATGTCATAATTTTCACATTTGGGTTGACATTAGGGAGTGGTCATACTTTTACTTTGGGGAAATCAAACAAAGTTTTCTTAGCATTTACATTGCATTACATGCATTCTCAATCATGCTAGCCCATCCCCACTGTAACAAAAGTTACCCCCCTTGGGTTTTAAGATACTTGGCCTTAACTCACCCATATCATTTAGTCTAACCATTTATCAAGTTCCTTTTCAAATCATGAAAATTTGTTCTACACATGATTAGGTCGATCCACCACAACCATTATCAACATAGGTAGTCAGTAGTGATGTACAAATCATCACCAAAATCCAAGCATGGTATTAAAACACATTCATCATGTTTATTATATGAGCTACCCATCTAAGAATTCTAATCACAAGCATGAGAATTTATTTGATACATACATTACTCATAACCATACACAAGTATGGAAAGTTATCAAGGCCCTACATTACACATCTTGGACAATCTTGATTTATCATACATTCTATCATAGTTCAACACATCACAAATCTATGAATTCTCAATTATATTAGACATTTAATTATAGGGAACTTGGGAAATTCATACATATGTATCTGATATAATATATTCACATCAATCACACATAGGCATAAAGAGGTCAAACCATAACCTTACCCAATTATGCATTGGAATGTGCACAGGGCAACATTCACTCAAGCATATTATCACACACATTGTGAGCATGGAATTTTACCATGGAATTTTACAAATATATCCAATACTCTAAGTGTATGGCATTCTCCAATTTTACCCAATGTTATCAAACTCGAATCATATCGAAATTAGTCTAAGGTGTGAATCGTGAATAAAAAATCGTAAAATCGTACAATTCATAGATCCTCTTATGCTCATAACAATTTTGTTGACCTGGGCCATTACGTACGTACTAGTGGCATTCAAACATGTCAGTATCAATATCCCTCTACTAAATGCCATCAATCAAGTTCCCTTTTATGCCAAATTTCTCGAAGACCTCTCTGCAGCAAAGAGAAGAATTAATGTACCTACAAAGGCATTTCTAGCAAAAAATGCATGTGCATTTGTCCAACAACCATTTCTAATCAAACACAAAGACCCTAGGTGCCCAATCATTTCATGCACCATTAGTAAATACACAATTGACGGGGCCTTGTTAGATCTTGGAGCAAGTGTCAGCCTACTGCCATACTCTGTCTATGAGTAGTTAGGTTTAAGAGAATTAAAACCCACCCCTATCACATTGCAATTAGCTGATCGATCTGTGAAAATGCCAAGAGGTGTGATAGCGGACGTTTTAGTGAAAGTCGTCGATTTCTACTTTCCTATCTATTTTGTGGTATTCAATACTCAACCTACTTAGAATGAAAATGGGCATATTCTGGTTATTCTTGGGCGACCATTTCTGACCACTGCGAAAGCTGTCATTAATTGCCAAAATGGTATACTTCGATTATCATTTGGAGATTTGACAACTGAACTCAATGTGATTGGTTTATGTCGACAACCTCTTTGCACAGATGATCCATGTGAGGTTAATATGATCCAGAATTCTGTCAATGAATCTTTTCTTCACTTCATTTGTGATGGTCCATTTGAGAAGTCTCTATCCACCTTTAGCTCAGACTTCAGTAAAATTGGTACACAGGAAGTGACTATTGTATTTGATGCATCTCCATTTGAGGAAAAAGTCATAAAAATCTCTCCATGTTAGTCCATCTGTATTGTCTCCTTCTGTCGAGAAGCCACCGAAATTAGAACTCAAAACACTCCCTAAAATTCTGAAATATTCTTATTTGGGACCATAAAAAACTTTACTTGTTATCATATCTTCTGATTTAACTTTTGAGCAGGAGTCTAGACTCCTGACTATTTTAAGAGATCACTGGGAAGCTATCTAACAGGAATTAGCCTTTCTCTGGTCATACATAAAATTCACTTGGAAAAGAACTCCAAGACATCTCGGGAACCACAGAGAAGACTAAATCCGGTGATACAAGAAGTAGTCAGAGCTAAAATTTTTAAACTTCTCAAAGTTGGAATCATCTACCTGATTTCTGACAGTGCTTGGGTAAGTCCAATAGAAGTTGTTCCTAAAAAGTTTGGTGTGACTGCAGTAAAAAATGAGGATAATGAGTAACTTCCAACACGCATTCAAACGGGTTGGAGAGTTTGCATTGACTACCATAAATTGAACACTGCCACCAGAAATGATCACTTTCCTCTTTTGTTTCTTGATCAGATGCTTGAGCGTTTAGCCGGTCATGCATTCTACTGCTTTCTTGATGGTTATTCTAGTTATAACCAAATCTATGTTGCTCCCGAGGATCAGGAGAAAACTACATTCACCTATCCGTTTGGTACGTTTGCATATCGTCGTATGCCATTTCGGTTGTCCAAAGCATCTGCTACCTTTTAGCGATGTATGATCAGTATTTTCTCTGATATGGTTGAACGTTTCCTAGAAGTCTTCATGGACGACTTCTCTATTTTTTATCTACTTTTGACAAATGCCTACACCATCTGACTCTTGTGTGTGTTAGGTGCAAAGAAAAGAACTTGGTACTAAATTGGGAAAAATGTCACTTCATGGTAAAATTAGGAGTAGTACGAGGACACATCATCTCTGAAAAAGGAATCGAAGTAGACAAAGCCAAAGTCGATTTGATCTCTAATGTTTCAAGACCTCAAACTGTTAAAGAGATCAGATCATTCTTAGGTCATGCTGGATTTTACAGGAGGTTTATCAAAGGATTCAGTGACATATCGCGACCTCTTTGTAGACTCCTGACCAAAGATGTCATTTTCAATTTTGCTGAAAAATGTTTCATAGCCTTTGAAAATTTGAAAACCGCTTTGGTATCTGCTCCGATAACACAGGCACCTGATTAGTCTCTTACTTTTGAAATTATGTGTGATGCATCTAATTACACCATAGGAGATGTGTTAGGACAAATGATAAACAAATTTCCTCATGTTATCTTTCATGCGAGCAAAACTCTAAATGACACCCAAATCCACTATTCTGCCAAAGAAAACGAGTTGTTGGTTGTTGTATTTGCGCTAGACAAATTTCGATCCTATCTAGTGCGTTCGAAGGTCATTGTCTATTAAGATCACACTGTACTTAAGTATCTTCTTCCCAAGAACTTGATACAAGAATTTGACATAGAAATTCGGGATATGAAAGGTTCCAAGAATGTGGTAGTAGACCATTTGTCTAGATTGATAACTGAATTCACTAATGATAATCGTCCTATCACTGAGTCTTTTCCAGATGAACAACTCATGTCAGTGTCCCAAGTACCATGGTTTACAGATATTGTCAATTATCTTGTTACTGGTCAAATGCCTTCACATTGGACTAGGCAAGATAGGATTAATTTTCTGGCACATGTCAAATGTTTCATTTGGGATGATCCATACCACTTTAAACATTGTGTAGATCAAATTATTCGTCGTTGTGTCCTTGAAGAAGAACAACAGAGCGTCATAAGTTTCTATCGTGGAGGCCATTTTAGTGCTAGAAAGACAACTGCAAAAATCTTGCAGTGTGGGTTTTATTGGCCATCCATGTTTCGTGATACCCATACCTTCTGTACTTCATGCGATAGATGTCAATGATTAGCTGGTATATCTCGTCGAAATATGATGACGTTAAACTCCACCTTTACTGTTAAACTTTTTGATGTTTGGGGCATCGATTTCATGGGATTGTTCCCCAACTCTTTTGGTAATCTATACATTCTCGTAGGTGTTGACTACGTATCAAAGTGGGTCAAAGCGGTGGCATGCAAAACAAATGATCACAATGTTGTCATCCATTTCTTGAAAGAAAATATTTTCTCTAGATTTAGTGTTCCACGAACATCATTAGTGATGGAGGAAAACACTTCTATAATCACCCATTCGAAAAGTTGATGAAATCATATGGGGTGATACATAAGGTTGCCACTCCATATCACCCGTAAACAAGTGAGCAAATTCAAATTTCAAATAGAGAAAGTAAGCATATCCTTTAGAAGGCAGTCAATCCAACTCGAAGCGATTTGTTTTCCAGACTCACTGATGCACTATGGGCATATCGAACTACTTTTAAAGCACCCATAGGAATGTCACCCTATCGTTTGGTTTATGGGAAAGCATGTCATCTTCCAGTTGAAATAGAGCACAAAGCCTATTGGGCTACCAAGCGTTTCAATTTTGCTCTAGGTGCGGCTGGACAGTACAGAAAGTTCTAACTAACTGAGTTGGAAGAAATAAGAAATGAGGTTTATGACACAGCTAGAAAGTATAGAGACCGGATGAAAGTGGTTAATGACAAACATATTCTTACGAAAGTGTTTACAGTTGGTCAAAAGGCCTTGTTGTACATTTCTCGGTTGCATCTTTTTCTTAAGAAATTGAAATCTAAATGGTCCGGTCCATTCATTGTTACATCTGCATTCCCACATGGAGCAGTTCAGATTAGGCATCCTAAAATTGGTCATGTTTTCAAAGTCAATGGTCATCGATTGAAACCATTCTTAGAATATCAGAATCCAAAAGCAGAAGCTGTAGTTTTGTTCATTTATCCAATCTATCGGGATTGATACGCACCTTTCTTTACCCATACCCATCTTTACCCACATCCATTTGTACCTATACCCATCATGCATCACGACTATTGTGACGCCCCGCCCTCTTTCACTATGCCAAAAATCAGAGTCTATTTTTTTTTTAAAATAAAGAGTGACAAGAGAGCGGAACGTCACGACGAGAGCTAAGTCCAAGCTTCCAAAGCCCGTCCGTTAACTGGCCAACTATACGTGTGCGTGGATTAAGTCCACGAAGAATGGTTCACACGTAATAAGTTAAGCTTGCGGAATGTAAACTTAATGCGGAATTATAATAGAATTCTATCCTACCAATTATTAAATAGCAAGGGAGTACATCACTTAATTAATAAATACCTTAACTTAGAATGTCCAAAAGTAAAGTCTAAACCATAGCAAATAGTCTAAGTTATTACAGTCCAATGAGCTAATTGCTCAAATTACATTTCCATAAATAAAACTTAAATAATCAATCTAGCTCCTCCAAGCCCCTAAGCTTGGCTCCGATCACATCCTTCGTTTTGTCCATTTCCTGTGTCATCATCTAAGGTAGAAGTAGGGTGTTAGACAATGCACCCAGTAGGTACTCCGAGTAGGGTCAACACATGGATTAGTATAATATAAACACATAGATATAAATAATATCAAACCATGCAAGTAAATGTCATGCCATGGGTATCATATGCCATGAGTCCCACCCATCATCCATGTTACAATCACATAATATTCCTCTTGATGGATAATGCACATCAAGGTATCCCCACGAATGCCTTACGGACGCCCTGACGGAGCATGGATCTCCGGTTACAAATCAACCATTACATCCCTCTTGATGGATAATGCACATCAAGGTATCCCGACAAATGCCTTACGGACGCCCCGACGGAGCGTGGGTCTCCGATTACAAATCAATCATACATCCCTCTTGATGGATAATGCACATCAAGGTACCCCCACGAATGCCTTACGGACGCCTCGACGTAGCGTGGATCTCTGGTTACATTTGATCTGCAATAGCCCGAAATTTTTAAATCAATATATATGTGGCTATTATTTATTTTAATGATGGAAATTGGGAATTTTGATGGAATAAATGTTAAGTGGATCAAAATTCGGGCAAAGGCCCAAGTATGGTCCAATGGACCATGGATTGGATTAAATTCATTTAAATGGTCAATGGTGGTTAATTGGGCCAAGGATGATCAAATTGGGCCCAATACCCATTTGGGACCCAATGGGTCAAGATGATTTAAGCTCTAAGGTAAATAGGTAGGAAATAAATTTAAGTGGGCCATGGGCCCAATGGTGATCCAATAAGTGGGAATGGATTGAATTGGTTTAAATCACCTAAGTTAATGATGAAATGATCAAGATGGCATAACCAAGTGGGGCCCACCTCGACCTCACCAAATGAGGTGGCGTGTGGACTAAGGCATAGGTGGGGCCAACCATCATGGTTGACTTGGTCAACCATGGCTAAGTCAAAGGGAATTGAGGAGGAACAAATTAAATTAAGTTGATTTAATTAATATGAATCACCTAAGTTAGAATTTATAAAACCTAGGTGACATGGCCGAATGGGGCCCACCTCCACCTCACCAAGTGAGGTGGCGGGTAGGGTAGGAGTTAGTGGGGCCGGCCACCATGGTTGACTTGGTCAACCATGGGTGGATACATGGAGGGAATTTAAGGAAATGGAATTAGATTAAATGGGAATTAATTAACCTAAGTTGAGGATCCAATTAATCAATTACCTAGGTGAGTCAAATGGGGAGTCAAAGGGATAAGTCGATGGGTAGTTTCATCTCATTGAAACCACCCAAACCACTTAAAGAAACACAAATAAAACCATTGGTTAAGGGTAGTGGTTTTATCTCAACCACCACCACTAAGGCATGTGAGCCCATGCTTGGTTGGTGGAGGAAATGATGGTGGAGTGTAACTTAAGCAACCAAATGAGATGGGTTTTCATCTCATCCCATTCTCATCTCACTCTCTCCATCCCTCCCTCTCCAAAACTGTCCCTCACTCTCACAAAGAGAAAGAAGAAGAAAAACTTAGAAGAAAGGAAGAAAAAAACTCAAGCATAGGCCAACCACCTCAAGACCAAACCTTGGGATAGTTTTTACCATCCCCTCCTCCTCTCCCTCTCTCAAACCCACTCCATCATTGGCCGACCCAAACATTGATGATCTCATTTTGATCAAGCACATTTTGGCCTAAGATCAAGGAGAAGAAGAAAGGAGAAAGGCTAAGGAATCCAAAGGGAGAAAAAGAAGTCGGAGGAGCCGTCGGATTTGTAAGTATCTCTAAACAAGATGTTAGGTTTTTAAGGTTTAAAAATGGAGTCCATTTCTTAGATTAAATGGTGGCCAAAAATGTTATGGGCCATGGATCTAAAATCCATCCAAAGATGAAGTGAGAAATGGACAAAATATGTAAAATAGGTTAAGAAAATAAAAATAAAGACATTATGTATTTAAACATGGGAATGTGATTTTTTGAAGGAATCATAGGCCATAGGGTTCGGCCATGTAGTATGGCCGAACCCCATGGAAGGTGATTAAGAATTTTAATGGGGTCTTAAAGAATGGAAACCATGTAATATGATTAATGGTTTTAAAGATTTTGAATGATTAGATGTTAGTGATTTTTTTTAAGGGGTTTTAATAAGGAAAAATCATGGAAGATATTGATGATTTTTAATGGCCTAAAAAGGCATGGATGAGGATGAACCATGAACCATGGTTTTGGCCATGGTGTATGGCCGAACCCTATGGTGATGTAATGGTGGTTTTAAATGGGTTTAAAAGGATGGAAAACATGGAGTAATGTATTAATGATTTGGAGGCTTAAAAGGGTCAAATGTTTGTAAATTTTAAAGGGATCTTAGTGAAGAAAATCGTGGAAGGTATTAATGATTTTTAGTGGCCTCAACGGTGGTAGAGGAAGATGAACCATGAACCATGGGTTCGGCCATGGTGTATGGCCGAACCCTATGGTGATGTATTTGGAATTTTAATGGGTGTAGAATATGAAAAAAAATAATGGAGAATATTGGTAGTTTTGATGGACTCAAAAAAATGAACCTAATGTTGATCAAAGGGGTAATTTAAATGTATGATGGAATCCCCTCATGGAGGGACTTGTGGTGGATCTAAAATGTAACAAAAGACCCAAGGGAAAATGGAGATTAGGTTAAATTAAAGGGGCTGATTTTAATGATTCTATGACATGATTGGTAAGTCATTGAAGGATCTAAGTTGTGGATCAAAAATGTGGTAAATGATCCAAGAGAAGTAAGGAGATTAACATCATGGGTTCGGCCATGGTGTATGGCCGAACCCATGACCTATTTTATGAGCCATTTGATGGGCTAAGTATGTGGTTATGTATGTGTTTAAATGAATAAGGATTAGGTTAATTAAATGGCTGATTTTTAATGTGTTCATGTCATGATTGATGGATCATTAATGGATCTAAGTTTGTGGATCAGTTATGGACTTAATTATGCATGAATAAATGAGTGATTAGTCATGGAAAGGAGTAGTGGCAAAATCATAAATAATGGCCAAACTGAAGAACCATGGGTTCGGCCATGGTGTATGGCCGAAACCCATGGAGGATGATCATGGACTTAAGTGTGTTTGATGATGACCTTAAGCATGGATTAAATGAAGCCTATGGTGCTGGTTTTTAAACTCACAAAATTAAGATAATCAATGGATTAAGATGGGACCCACAAACCTAGATAGTGAGGTTCGGCCATGGTATATGGCCGAACCCTACTAAGGAATATATTAGGGACTTAATCATGGATAAAACATGGGCTGATTATTGATATGTAATAAGGTATCGGACATCGCAAGCGGTGCGCGATCGGTGACCGGATTTGTGGACGGAAAACGTAAAGGAACGATTAGTCGGTATTCGATAGGATTCCTACCTTATTGTAAGCCATGGATTGTGTGTTGTACGATTGTTTTCCTTGATTTATTTTGGTAATCATATGATTGTTTTAAGATGTGTTTTAAGGGTACGAATTATATATTACATAGCATATTGCATTTACATCTCATGCATGGCATGGGCGGGAAAATAATGGAACCGGAGTCCATGCTCCATCGGGGCGACCGAGAAGCAAACATGGGGATATCTTGATGTGTTGAGATATAACCGGAGTCCATGCTCCATCGGGGCGACCGAGAAACAGACATGGGGATACCTTGATGAGGCTTTGCCATCACGGGGGATACTTGTGTTGATATATCTTGATGAGGTTTTTCCATCAAAGGGGACTTTATGTATGATTGAAAAAGGACATATGTACAATGGTATGGATGATGGGTGGGACTCATGACATAAGACACCCATGGCATGGCATTCATTTTATGATTTTTTATTATATTATTACCTATGTGTTTGTTATCACTAATCCATGTGTTGGCCCTACTCGGAGTCCTACTAGGCGCGTTGTCTAACGCCCTACTTCCACCTTAGCTGATGACGCAGGGGATGGCGGAAAGGAAGGACGCGACGGGAGCCAAGCGTAGGAGCTTGGGAAAGTGGGCTAGATAGTTTACTTAAATTTATTTTGGAAATGTAATTTGAGTAGCTTAGCTCGTCGGATTGTAATAATTTATATTTCTGCTATGGTTTAGACTTTACTTTTGGACATTATGATTTGAGGTATTTTAGTAATTTAAGTAGTGTAATCTTCCTTGCTATCTAAAAATTGGTAGGATAGACTCTATTATAATTCCACATTAACTTATAATCCCTCGAGCTTACTTTCTACGTGTGAACCGTTCTCGTGGATTTAGTTTCCACGCACACGTAGGGTTGGCCAGTTAAGGTCCGGGTTTTAGAAGCTCGGACTTAACTCGCGTCGTGACGTCCCGTGCCCTTTGTCACTTTTATTTCAAAAAAAAAAAAAAAGTAGACTCTGATTTTAGTGTAAAGGGTCGGGCGTTACATGTTGACCCTACTCGGAGGATCTACTGGGCGCGTTGTCTAACACCCTACTTCTATCTTAGACGATGACGCAGGAAATGGAGGAACGGGCGCGGACGTCACAACGCGCCCATCGTCTAAGCTTGGCTTCCGTCGCGTCCACCGTTTCCTGCGTCATCAGCTATGGTAGAAGTAGGGTGTTAGACAACGCGCCCAGTAGGACTCCGAGTGTAACGCCCTGCCCTTTTTGACCCGTTTTCCGAAAATCAGAGTCTATTTTTTTTTTTAAATAGAAGAGTGAGAGAGGGCGTGGACGCCACGACGCGAGTTAAGTCCGAGCTTCTAAAGCCCGACCCTTAACTGGCCAACCCCACGCGTGCGCGGAGCTAAGTCCACGAGAATGGTTCAAGCGTAAGAAGTAAGCTCGCGGATTATAATTATTGCGGAACATGATAATAGAGTCTATCCTACCGGTTTTTAGATAGAAGGGAAGATACAACATTGAATTTACCAAAATGCCCCTATGTTCATGATTATATCACAAAATGTATCGTCCATAAGTAACGTCCAAACCATCGCAAGAAATGTAAATTTATACAACCCGACAAGCTAAGTTACTTAAAATTACATCTCCAAAATGTAAACATAATATAAACTAGGACTGCGCTTTCCAAGCTCCTAAGCTTGGCCTCCAGTATGTCCACCGCTTCCTGCCTCTCCTGCGTCATCAGTTAGGGTAGAAGTAGGGCGTTAGTCAACGCGCCCAGTAGGACTCCGAGTAGGGCTAGCACATGGATTAGTGATACACACATACCGATAACATAAAATACAACAAAATAAGTATGTGATGAATGCTATGTCATGGGTGTTTATGTCATGTGTCCCATTCATTATCCGTATGATCATACAATATCCTGTTCCCCATGTTTGCTTCTCGGTCGCCCCGACGGAGCATGGACTCCGTTTATAGCCCTCAGGCTATCCCCATGTCTGATTCTCGGTCGCCCCGACGGAGCATGGACTCCGGTTATAGCCCTCAGGCAATCCCCATGTCTGATCCTCGGTCGCCCCGATGGAGCATGGACTCCGGTTGTTTATTTTTTTCTGCCCATGCCATGCATGAGATGTAGGTGCATTATGCTATGTAGTGTATAGATAGACCATATTCGATATACCATACATAGTCATATGATGCATAATAATAAAATATAATCCATGATACTATCATGTAATTCATAAGTTAAAACCCATCATAGTGCAAGTCCCATAAATCATAAGTTATAATCATAAATCCATAATAAGACAAGTCAAAATAATTTAAAACACCATCACATATCCATCGCTTACAAAAAGGTAGGAATCCTACCGAATACAGTGTCGCGTTCCGTTACGCTTCCCGTTCGATAATCCAGTCGTCGATCGCGTACCGTTTGCGACGCCCGATACCTTATTACATTTACCGAATTAGTCCATACATCATCCATGATTAAGTCCCTAACTTAGCCCATTATCCATTGGTTTTAGACTCATACATAAATCCAATTTTGGCCAAATTTAAAATTCCGATTTGCGAGCCTAAAATGCAGCAACTAATCGCTTTACTTAACCATTCACAAAATATCCGATTTTTATGTCTAATCCCTATAGGGTTCGGCCATGTACCATGGTCGAACCCATGGTCCTTCAATGTGGCCACAAATTACGGTTTTGCCACTCCTCTTCCATGGTTAAGTTACCCCTTTTATCCATGCATATTTAAGTCCATATTTGACGCATAAACTTGGACCCATTTATAATTTCTTAATCATGACATAACATCATAAAATCAGCCATCTAGTTTAATTAAATTTGTAAATATTTAATCCCATATATAATTCCCTACCTAGCCCATAATATGGCTCCCAAAGGGGTCATGGGTTCGGCCATACACCATGGCCGAACCCATGATGTCCATTTCCTAATTTCTTGGTTCATTTTACCTTCACCAAATGAATTTAAGTCATTCATTTAAAACCCCATTTTTCATCTCATTTAAAACATCACCTACCATGTTTACCAATCCATTTAATATTTTCATTTCTCTCCATTGTTTTCCATTCATAGAAGTCCCAAAATATTACCATAGGGTTCATCGTTCACTTTTATTGGTGCCATTTTCAAAGACTCATATTTTGTCCCAAAAATAATCCATTTCAAAAATCACAAATCTTCATTCATTTTGGCCTTTTAAAACAACCTCCTAGGCATTGATACATGCATTAACCTTAGCCTAAAATTGATCAAAATTTGGGTCATGGGTTCGGCCATACACCATGGCCGAACCCATGATGTTTCTTTCCCCATTTTTCTTGGTTTCATTTACCCTTTTAAACATATCTCTAATTAAATCATCCATTTAAATCACCAACATCACATATCATACTTGAAACATCCATACAATCCATCCATTTTTTCTTAACCATTTTCTATACTTTTCCATCATAAAAAGAATTATTAAATACCACCAAGGGTTCGGCCATACACCATGGCCGAACCCATGGTTCATGGTTCATCATCCATTGATGACATCCTTAGACCAATGTTTTTGTCCAAAAGAAATCCCTTTTAAAAATCAATAATCCTCATTCATTTTGGCCCTCTAAAATATATCATTCACTTTGTAAATCCATTTGAATTTCATCATTAACTTAACCTAATTTCTTCATTACCTTCAAACCTAATAATCTTAATAAAATCACTCATTATTCATCATGGGGTTCGGCCATGCTACATGGCCGAACCCTATGATCATTCATCCATCCCATTCTATGCCTTTAAATCCTCTTTAAAATCACTATTAAAATCACTTGAAAACTAATTATCATACATCATTCTCCACCATTTCAAACCTTCAAACCTTAATTAAAAATCATCCCACATTGGCCATGGGGTTCGGCCATGCTACATGGCCGAACCCTAAGGTCCATTCAATCCATTAAAGCTTCCATCTTTTCCATACTTAATCCATTCATTTCATTTTTTCCTTAGACCATCTCTTCCATTTCTTTGCCTTCCATTTGATGGATTTTAGATCCATTCCATAGCCTAAAATAATTTGGCCACCATCATATGGCAAGGATGGATTTCAAAATTAAAAACCTTAAATAATAAATTTCTTATTTAGAACATACTTACTATCCGACGACTCCTCCGGTCTTTGTTGCTCCCGTCAACTTCCTTGGCCTCTTTTCTCCTTCTTCTTGATCTTTAATCGGCTAGATGTGCTTGATCAATGGTGGGACATGTTTGGATCGGCTAAGATAGGGTTAGGTTGAGAGAGGGGAAGAGGGGAAGATGATGAAGATAGTAGCTCTTGATCCTCCAATGGTGAATCCAAGGTTTCACCTCTTTTCTTTTCTTTTCTTTTCCTTCTAAGTTTTTCTTCTAAGTTCTTTCTCCTCTCTTGCAAGGTGGGTGCCATTTTTTTCTTGGTGTATGAGGAATGTTAGAGTGAAATGGGTTGGTTTGCAATGGAATGGAGGTGGTTGGAGTGGTCTTCACTCCAACATTAATTTCTTCACCAACCAAGCATGAGTTGGCTTGACTTTAGTGGTGGTGGTTGAGACCCAACCACCATTCAAGCCCATGGTTTTAATTTGTGTTTTCTTGAGGTGGTTTGTGTTTGTTGGAGTGGTTTTGACCATCTAACCATTTGACCATTTTAATCTTAGGTTGATTAACTTAGATCACCTTGATCCCTTGATTAATTTAATTAATCACTTTCTATTTAATTTAATCCCATTAATTTCCCTCCATGATCCACCCATGGTTGACCAAGTCAACCATGGTGGTCGGCCCCACTACTCTTGGGTCCACACGCCACCTCAATGGGTGAGGTGGAGGTGGGCCCCATTGGCCATGTTACTTTGGTCCATTTATCACCTAACTTAGGTGATTTAAATTTTATTAATTGTATCCCTCTTATTGGATTGCCATTGGGCCCATGGCCCAATTAGATTCTTGTCTTATCCATTTATCTTAGGGCTTAGTTATCTTGGCCCATTGGGTCCCACATGGCCCTTTCACTCAAATTGACCATCTTTGACCCGATTACTTACCATTGACCAATTACATGTATTAATTCTAATTCATGGTTTATTGGGTAAACATTGGGCCCATGGCCCAATTAAATTCCCTCCTTACCTTAGGCTTACCTCAATTGGGTCCATTGGGTCCCAAATGAGTATTGGGCCCAATTTGACCATCCTTGACCCGATTAGTCCTCATTGACCCATTAAATGGATTTCATCGAACCCATGGCCTAATTGGGCCATCCTTGGGCCATTGTCCCAAAATTTGGTCCATTTGGCATTTTATTACATCAAACTTCAATTTAAAATGAATAAATGCCAATATATATATATTTATCAAAAATTCGGGTTATTACAATAAAATCCTCTTTTGAAATTTTCGTCCCGAAAATTCGAGTGAAGTAGGGGTCCAAAACAACTCATGGGAAGAGCTCCGGATAGGCGGTCTTCATCTCCGACTCAAGTTCCCAGGTGGTTTCTTCACTGCCATGTCGTTCCCATACCACCTTGACGAACTGAATGGCGCGGTTCCGCAACACCCTTTGTTCACTTCCAATAATTCTAACCGGCTTCTCCACATATGTCACATCGCTTTGTACATCGATGTCTTGAACATTTATCACATGAGAAGGGTCAGGATTGTACTTTCTCAACATGGACACATGAAACACATCATGTAGAGATGACAGCTGTGGAGGGAGCGCTAACTGATAAGCTTCCCCTCCCACCCTCTTCAGTATTGGAAACGGCCCACAACTCTAGGCGACAGTTTCCCTTTCTTTCCGAACCTCATGTGCCCTTTCCGTGGCGAGACTTTTAAGAACACTAAGTCTCCCACCTCAAACTCGAGGAACCTTCTCCTCTTGTCGGCATAGCTCTTCTGACGGCTCTGTGCAGTGAGTAGATGTTGCCGTATCAGCTTAATCTGCGCTGTAGTCTCTGTAACCAAATCCGGTCCGATCAACGCAGGCTCACCGGCCTCCATCCAACACACTGGCGATCTACACGGTCTACCATACAAGGCCTCAAATGGAGCCATTTGAAGGCTTGCCTGGTAACTGTTATTGTAAGAGAACTCCACCAGTGGTAGATGATCCTCCCATCTGCCCTTGAAGTCTAGCATGCATGCTCTCAGCATATCTTCCAGTGTCTGTATCGTCCTCTCTGACTGTCCATCAGTATGTGGATGAAATGCTGTGCTAGTTAATACGTTGGTTCCCATAGCCGACTGCAAGCCTTGCCATACTCTGCCGGTGAATCGGCCATCCCTGTCGGACACAATAGACCGGGGAATACCATGTAACCTGATGATCTCCCGGATGTACCGTCGACCCAAAGTCTCTGATGAATCTGTCATCTTGATGGGAAGGAAATGTGCAGACTTGGTCAACCGGTCCACTATGACCCATATTGCATCGTTGCCCTTGGATGACCTTGGCAACCCTGTTACAAAGTCCATGGATATGTGTTCCCATTTCCATTCTGGTACTGGTAAGGGTGCGAGTAAGCCTGGCGGTTTCCGATGTTCTGCCTTAACCTGTTGACATGTTAAGCAACGAGCAACAAACTCTGCCACGTCTTTCTTAAGTCCATGCCACCAATAGTGCCTCTTAAGATCATGGTACATCTTCGTGCTGCCCGGGTGGATAGAGAGCTTGGTTTGGTGTGCTTCAATCAGCAACTCTCTTCTACAATTCTTAGGTACGTATGTCCTACCTCGGAACATAAGACCCTGTCATGGTCATAATTCCCACTCCGGTACCGGTAGACATTTTAGTCCAGATCTCCTCCACCTCTGGATCTGTCCGTTGCTCCCGTTCAATCTCGGAGACCATGTTGGATCGTATGATCAGATTATATATGGTCCCATGATTATTGAGGTAGAGTTTAAATTCTCTGATGGTATTCAGTACCTCCCATTTCGTCCTGATCATGCTGGCTACTGTCGCATGTGACAAGCGGCTGAGGGCATCCGCCACTTTGTTCGCCTTGCCCGGATGATACCGAAGCGCGAACTCATAATCCGCCAGATATTCCATCCATCTACGCTGTCTCATATTGAGTTCTTTCTGATCAAATAAGTATTTCAAACTTTTGTGATCCGAGAAAACCTCAAACTTTTCACCATAGAGGTAGTGTCTCCAACTTTTGAGAGCGAAGACTATCGCTGCTAGTTCTAGATCATGTGTGGGATAATGGCGTTCATGAATTTTCAACTTTCTTGATCCATACGCCACCGCACGATTACTTTGACTGAGTGTACACCCCAGTCCCTCACCAGAGGCATCACAGTACACTTCATAATTTTCACCTCTTTCCGGTAAGATCAGAATAGGAGCGGTCGTAAGCCTCTCCTTAAGCTCCTCAAATCTTTGATTGCACAGATTGGACCACTCAAATTTGACTCCTTTCTGAGTGAGTCGGGTAAGCGGAGTTGCAATCTTGGAGAAGTCCATGATGAATTTCCGATAATAACCGGCCAATCCCAGAAAACTGCGGATCTCGGTCACATTTGTCAGCGCTTTCCATTCCTTGACTGCTGCCACCTTAGCCGGGTCCAAGGCTATACCTTCCTCTGATATGATGTGCCCCAAGAAGTTGACCTCAGATAACAAAAATTCACACTTGCTGGCTTTGGCATACAATTGGTTCTTCCGCAAGGTGTCTAGGACTATTCGCAGGTGCTCGGTATGTTCGTTCTGACTTTTGGAGTAGATCAGAATATCATCGATGAATACGATCACAAACTGATCTAAGTAAGGACGGAATATCCTATTCATTAGGTCCATGAACACCGCCGGTGCATTAGTAAGCCCAAACGGCATGACTACATACTCATATAACCCATACCGTGTCCTGAAGGTAGTCTTCTCTATGTCCTCCTCTCTAACCCGAATTTGATGGTATCCGGACATCAGGTCAATCTTGGAGAAATGAGAGGAACCCCTAAGTTGATCAAACAGATCATCAATCCAGGGTAGGGGATACTTGTTCCTGACAGTCAGCTGATTTAGCTTCCTATAGTCCACACACATTCGTAGGGTACCGTCTTTCTTTTTCACAAATAACACTGGGGCTCCCCATGCGGATGTACTGTTCCGAATGAAGCCCAGCCTGAGCAGTTCATCAATTTGCTTTTTCAGCTCGGTCATCTCAGCTGGTGCCTGTAATACCCTAGATTTTTCAATATATCAATATTTACGAAAATGCCCTTGGATTTATAAATTGAAGGGTTATGATCATAGATGAGAAAAATGGTGGGACCCATTGTTCAATGTACTTGTATAAGGTTTAAATTAAGTTAAATGGGCAAGGTACATTTATTTGGGTCAAAGAGGTTAAATGGGTCAGAGGACCCAAATGGGACCCAATGGGTCATGTATGTCATGATTGATCATGGAGTGAGCTCAAAGCTTAATTGGTTTAAGTTCATTAAATATTTGAGTTGGTTTGAGTTGAAATAAATAATGGAGTTTAGTTGAGTTGAATTTATTAGTTGAGTTGGGTGAGTTAAATAAATGGGTTGGATGGAATGTTTGTTTTAAGTAAGTGATGTGTGTGAATGGGAGTGGAATGGATTGATTTCAAGTGAAAAACAAAGAAAAACGTGGGCTGCATGGGGAAGTTATCTTACGCATGTAACTCCTAGTTAAGTGTTAAATGTTGGTGGAGGTTTTGGGAGTTACATGTGGTGAGGAGTTGCAAAGTTAAAAGATTCATAAAACACGTTGGATTGCATGAGAATTAAAGGGGAGTTGGAAGGTTGAGTTGGTCCAAGTGAATCAAATGGGTGAAGTTTTATTTAATTAGGTCAAAGTTTGTGAAATGGGTCAAAATGGCCAATTTGGACCCAATGGGTCGGGTTTGACTTTGTTGACCATTAAGTGAGTCCAAGATTGATTAAATTGGGGTTGTTTGGAGTTTGAAATAAAATCATATAGTTGAGTTAAATAAGTGAGCTGATTTACATAATTATAGTGAATGAGTTGGATGGAATATTTATTTTTAAGTGAGTGAGGTGTGTAGATAAAAGGTTTGTGGGTTGTTTCAAATTCAAAACTACCCTACACGTTGGTTGCATGGGGGTGTACCACATGCATGCAACTCCTAAGATATTGATGAATGAAATGATGGTTTTGGGAGTTACAACCTTGGGGAGTTGTATTTCAAAGTTTAATCCATAAGCACATTGGAATTTTATGGGAAGATTATGTCTTGCATGAAACTCCAAATGGAGTGTTTATGTTGTAAAATTAAAAGTATTATGCACGTTGGATACTGTGGAGGCTTTATTCCATGCATGAAACCCCCCACATGGGGTATTGGTGAGAATCAAGGGAGGTGGAGTTACATAAGGGTTATGGCATTTCAAATTCAAAATTATAGGCTACAACGTTGGGGCTCATGGGTGTTTCACATTTTGGTTGAAACTTCTAGTTGGGAAATGAATGGAATTTGAGGAGGTTACACCAACAACCATGCAAGGAGACGTTGGTTGCTTGGGGTGTTTCATTTCATAGATGAAACCCCTAAGTAACATAAAGAACTTTGATTAATATGGGAGTTACATGTGAGGCAAGTTTGGGCTGAATTTGAGTAGCCAAAAGAGGTTCAATTTTCTATGTCTATCTCTCTATCTCTTTGCTGTCTTCTACATTCCAAAAGCAAGAACAGCAGCTGGTTACTGATTTGCAATCAGTCCTTGGTTGATTTCTTTCACCAAGACAAAAGCACACTGTGAGCAAAAGGAGTTGGCACCAAGGTTTAAGATCAAAGTTTCCTTTCTCTCTCTTTCTCCCTCAAATCCATGTCATCTGGCTGAAGTATTCCAAGGAGATTGCAGCAAGGTCAGTCTCAGCCCAAAGAACAGTAAGAGAGAAGGAGAGGTCGAGGAAATAAAGGGTCAAGAAAAGAGTCAACGCGGTGTTCGTAAGTGCATTTTGAACCCTTGTTTAATAGATTGGTTAAGAAAATGAGATCTGGCCATCGTATGGCCAGATCCATCAATGGTTTAAATATGGGATTATGATGTTTAAAAGTGATAAAATATGGACCATAGGGTTCGGCCCTTTGGATGGACGAACCCCATGGGAAAACTTGGTGATTTTTATGGTGTTTGAGAGATGAAATTCATATTATGTATTGAAGTTCTTTTAAAGGATTTTAAAGGGAGATAAGTTCACTGATTTTGACCAGTTATGACATGGCTGAATTATGTGTTTATTAAGCTAAGTACTGATCAAAAAATATAGACAAATATTGGAGGGTTTACATCAAGGAAACCTTGGGGTTCGGCCATGTGTATGGCCTAACCCATGGACTGTTTTTTATGGTTATTTGGGTCAAGTGTAGGATGGATTTTTATGTAAACATATTGTGCTTTGATTTAAGAATAAACCAAGTTTATAAATGGATAAATGGATCTAAACCATAGGCCATGAGGTTCAGCCAATTGGGTGGGCCGAACCCCATGAAATGGTATGACATTTCATGGAAGTATTAAATGGTTTTGTGAGATTTTAAAGGATTTAAAGTGAAGATAAGCTTACTGTTTTTAGGTAACTATGGCTTGGCTGAACCATATTAATACTATGGTTAAATTATGGATTAAAACCATGGACAATGGTTGGATTAATTACACAAAGAACCATAGGGTTCGGCCATATGTATGGCCGAACCCCATGAACTGTTATGTGGATATTTGGATTGAGTTTTACAAAATGGAAATCATACAAAGTGATGGGCTTATTGGATGGTTTTGAAAGGTAAAAACATGATAACATTATACTGTTATCCTATGTCTAAATGAGACCAAAAACATGTTTAAAAGGACCAAAACTATGGGGTTCTATGGCTAAGATATGACATGGAAGTTTAAGTGGATTTTTGGGACTTAGACTAAGTTAGAATCACATGAATGAATGATTAACTTGCTGTTATGTAAATAAGGTTTTAGGATTTCTAGAACGGTGTACAAGCCGTGATCGGAAGACGGTTCAAAAGAAGGGTCAAACAAAGTAAACAAGTGTAGGTTTCCTACCTTTATTGTAACCACAATTTCATATGCTGTTTTATGTTGATTTCGATAACTTATATGATTGTAAAGTTATGTTTCTAAATGACATGCTGCATAGACATCTCATGCATGGCATGTGATGATGGTGTTGTAACCGGAGGCCACACTCCGTCGGGGCGTCCGAAAGACCACTATGGGGTACCCTGATGATGAGAATCCCATCAGGAGGAATCCGGAGGCCACACTCCGTCGGGGCGTCTGAAAGACCACTGTGGGTTACCTTGACGATGAGAATCCCATCAAGTGATGGCTATGTTGGGTGGTGATGGGTGGGACTCATTACATGTCCATTTCATACATAGCATTTTTTTATGGAATTTTGTCACACATGTATTATTATTATACTATTTGCATGTTTTTGACTAACCATGTGGTAGCCCTATTCGGAAACACTACTGGGTACGTTGATCTAACGCCCTATCTATATCCTTAGTGGATGACGCAGGAAAGTCGAAGATTGAGGATCGAGAAGGGGACCAAGCACGGAAACTTGGGCGGTTTGAATGATTTTGAATGGACTATTCATGGATGTGTTATTTGAATTATTTGGACAATGTAATTTGGTAACTAGATTTGTGGCTTATAATAAGTAGTTAAGATAGATGCTATGGTTTGTTTTAAGTCGGATGGTTTGATTGAACGATTAGTTAAGATTGATTAGTAATTTTGGAGAATAAGTTATGTACTTTGCTATCTAAGAATGAAAAATTGGAATAGTCATAGGTTCTATTATAACCTCAGTTGGATGAAGACTAAGTTAATTCCGCAAGTTATATATGTACCATGTGCGGATCAGTTTTATTGACTTAGTTCATATGCACATGGGCTTGGCCAGTTAAGGGTCGGATTTAGAGATCCGAACTTAACTCGCGTCTTGACACTCCGCCCCGATCACATGATTATTATATATAAAAAAAAAAAATTTAAACTCTGAAAATTAGAGTGAAAAGGGCGGGGTGTTACAGTGCCATCCTATAATGGGGTAATGATACTGGAGCGGCGCCGGGGTATACTTTTATTTCAAAGTCTATCTCCCTCTTGGGTAGCAAACCAGGGAGTTCTATTGGGAATACCTCGGCAAAATCTGCTGCTAACGCCGGAAGTTCAACCATTGGTGCCTTATCTAATCTGAGGTTGTTCAAGGCAAGATGGTTCAGTTCTTCCTGCAGTCTTCTAGGGATACCCTGCCTGTCAGCGTGTACCATGTACCGCTTTCCTTCGGGTGACCAAAATGTTACCCTACGAAGATGGCAGTCAATATGGGCCTGATATGTAGTCAACCAATCCATGCCAAATATGACATCATATTCCACCATATCGATTACTAAATAATCGAACTCGAATCTGAATCCCGCGAGTTCCGTGTTCAATGCCGTACATAATAGTCCTAATGATGTGTCTCCGATGGGGGATACAATGGTGAGTGATGTGGACAGGTTTTGTACTAGTGTACCCGTGGCAGATATGAATGAAGCAGATATGAATGAAGCAGATATGAATGAATGTGATGCCCCAGAGTCAAATAAAGTAACAGCATAGGAACTACCAATTACAGCCATACCTTGCATCACTGAACGGTCCACTGCTACTGGAGATGGTATGGTGAAGAGTCGTCCAGCAGGTTTTGGTGCCCGCCCGCCTGATTATGTGTTCTGCCTCCCCGCGACTGTGTTGATCTAGCTGGAGGGCGGAAGGCACCCCTGGAGTTAAAGGGTCGGTTGATCTGTGGATAATCCCTCTTGAAGTGGCCCTGTTAGCCACACTGGTAACATGTGTTCCCACCCCGGGGAACTTGTGTGACTGATGTTGATGTAGAAGGCTGACTGGGGCGAAAGCCCCCGGTAGACCCCGTGGAGGGTGAGTGCCTGCTAGGATTCGGGCAGAACTTCTTGTTGGGTTGGAATGTTCCCCGCCCACCCTGCCCTCGGTGGTTGTCGAACCGCACTATCTCGTTTAGTTCCTTTTCTGCGATGGTGGCCCTGCTAACCACCCCTGCCAGTGTGGGCTCCTTGAAAATGGTCACTCTAGTCTTGATACTTGGCCGAAGGCCCCGTTCAAACTTGCGGGCCCTTCGATGTTCAGTATCCACCATATAGAACCCATAGATAGACAGCTTGAGAAATTCTCTGTGATACTCAGCCACTGTCATGTTGCCCTGTACCAGTGAGATGAAAGCTTCAGTCTGGCTCTCTCTTTCTTCCTCCGGAAAGAATTGTTCTAGGAAGGTGGCCGAGAACCACTCCCATGTCATGGGTATCCTTTCTCCTTCCGGTATCAATGCTTGTTGCTTTTCTACCACTTCCCACCAACTACCGGCATCCTCGATCAGTTACGATGTGGCCAGTAAGATTTTATCAGCAGTACTGGAAATCTGGAGCAAATTCAAGATTTGGTTGATCCTCTTTAACCAGTGTTCCGCTCCCACAACCCCTTCCTTTCCCTTGAAGTAGGGAGGGCGTTGTTGTTGGAAGTCCTTGACTATCTTCCGCTTATTGGAGTCGCTGGTGGTCGCATTGCCGCTTGAATGTTGTTGTAGAGCAGAAGCGATTGCCGCTTGAACTATGTCTTTCAACTCGGGAGGTACACCTTCTACGTTGATACTATTTTGTCCCTCGGCTGTATGAGGTGGTGGTACCTCTTCTTCCTGTCGAGGGGGTGTTACCTCTCTCTCCACTCGGGGGTTGCGACGGGTTCTTCTCTTTGGCGGCATTTTTTCCTAAGTCATCGAAAAATATTGACTTAGTTCTTTCACAATCATTATCATGTTCATAGTTTGGAATAATTTTCCTAAGTATCAAATGTTCCTTCAATTTGGGGGAGAATTATTGATTAAGTATACTTCATTTTTGGGGGAAATTCCTAAGTATTGAATATTGTTTCTTTCATTTGGGGAAAGTTGCCAAATAAGCATACTTGGTTTGGGGAAAACTTCCCATCTAGCTATGTTTGTCCATTTTTGTGAAATTGGGGGAAAATCTCCTAATTTTGGCAATTCCCTCAATGTTATAATGATTGTACTTCCCTTCCTATCATTTCTTACGTCAAATGTGGCGCTTAGATTGAATGTTTCAGTCTGAGTCAATCGAAGTAGATTAATCCGGCCCCCGTGCAGCGGACTCCAAAGAGTCGGTCAGTTGGGATTCTTAGCTGTCAGTGAGACATGCAACCGTCTTAATCATACTTCGAGAGATTCATCCTTTCGATTTTGCTCTGATACCGACTGTAACGCCCCGCCCTTTTTCACACGTTTTCTGAAAAACAGAGTCTATTTTTTTTTTTTAAATAGAAGAGTGAGAGAGGGCGCGGACGCCACGACGCGAGTTAAGTCTGAGCTTCTAAAGCCCGACCCTTAACTGGCCAACCCCACACGTGCACGGAGCTAAGTCCACGAGAATGGTTCACGCGTAAGAAGTAAGCTCGTGGATTATAATTATTGCGGAACATGATAATAGAGTCTATCCTACCAGTTTTTAGATAGAAGGGAAGATACAACATTGAATTTACCAAAATGCCCCTATGTTCATGATTATATCACAAAATGTATCGTCCATAAGTAACGTCCAAACCATCGCAAGAAATGTAAATTTATATAACCCGACAAGCTAAGTTACTTAACATTACATCTCCAAAATGTAAACATAATATAAACTAGGACTGCGCTTTCCAAGCTCCTAAACTTGGCCTCCGGTATGTCCACCGCTTCCTGCCTCTCCTGCGTCATCAGCTAGGGTAGAAGTCGGGCGTTAGTCAACGCACCCAGTAGGAATCCGAGTAGGGCTAGCACATGGATTAGTGATACACACATACCGATAACATAAAATACAACAAAATAAGTATGTGATGAATGCTATGTCATGGGTGCTTATGTCATGTGTCCCACCCATTATCCGTATGATCATACAATATCCTGTTCCCCATGTTTGCTTCTCGGTCGCCCCGACGGAGCATGGACTCCGGTTATAGCCCTCAGGCAATCCCCATGTCTGATTCTCGGTCGCCCCGACGGAGCATGGACTCCGGTTTGTTTATTTTTTTCTGCCCATGCCATGCATGAGATGTAGGTGCATTATGCTATGTAGTGTATAGATAGACCATATTCGATATACCATACATAGTCATATGATGCATAATATTAAAATATAATCCATGATACTATCATGTAATTCATAAGTTAAAACCCGTCATAGTGCAAGTCCCATAAATCATAAGTTATAATCATAAATCCATAATAAGCCAAGTCAAAATAATTTAAAACACCATCACATATCCATCGCTTACAAAAAGGCAGGAATCCTACCGAATACCGTGTCGCGTTCCATTACGCTTCCCGTTCGATAATCCAGTCTCCGATCGCGTACCGTTTGCGACGCCCGATACCTTATTACATTTACCGAATTAGTCCAGACATCATCCATGATTAAGTCCCTAACTTAGCCCATTATCCATTGGTTTTAGACTCATACATAAATCCAATTTTGGCCAAATTTAAAATTCCGATTTGCGAGCCTAAAATGCAGCAACTAATCGCTTTACTTAACCATTCACAAAATATCCGATTTTTATGTCTAATCCCTATAGGGTTCGGCCATGTACCATGGTCGAAACCATGGTCCTTCAATGTGGCCACAAATTACAGTTTTGCCACTCCTCTTCCATGGTTAAGTTACCCCTTTTATCCATGCATATTTAAGTCCATATTTGACCCATAAACTTGGACCCATTTATAATTTCTTAATCATGACATAACATCATAAAATCAGCCATCTAGTTTAATTAAATTTGTAAATATTTAATCCCATATATAATTCCCTACCTAGCCCATAATATGGCTCCCAAAGGGGTCATGGGTTCGGCCATAAACCATGGCCGAACCCATGATGTCCATTTCCTAATTTCTTGGTTCATTTTACCTTCACCAAATGAATTTAAGTCATTCATTTAAAACCCCATTTTTCATCTCATATAAAACATCACCTACCATGCTTACCAATCCATTTAATATTTTCATTTCTCTCCATTGTTTTCCTTTCATAGAAGTCCCAAAATATCACCATAGGTTTCATGGTTCACTTTTATTGGTGCCATTTTCAAAGACTCATATTTTGTCCCAAAAATAATCCATTTCAAAAATCACAAATCTTCATTCATTTTGGCCCTTTAAAACAACCTCCTAGGCATTGATACATGCATTAACCTTAGCCTAAAATTGATCAAAATTTGGGTCATGGGTTCGGCCATACACCATGGCCGAACCCTAAGGTCCATTCAATCCATTAAAGCTTCCATCTTTTCCATACTTAATCCATTCATTTCATTTTTTCCTTAGACCATCTCTTCCATTTCTTTGCCTTCCATTTGATGGATTTTAGATCCATTCCATAGCCTAAAATAATTTGGCCACCATCATATGGCAAGGATGGATTTCAAAATTAAAAACCTTAAATAATAAATTTCTTATTTAGAACATACTTACTATCCGACGACTCCTCCGGTCTTTGTTGCTCCCGTCAACTTCCTTGGCCTCTTTTCTCCTTCTTCTTGATCTTTAATCGGCTAGATGTGCTTGATCAATGGTGGGACATGTTTGGATCGGCTAAGATAGGGTTAGGTTGAGAGAGGGGAAGAGGGGAAGATGATGAAGATAGTAGCTCTTGATCTTCCAATGGTGAATCCAAGGTTTCACCTCTTTTCTTTTCTTTTCTTTTCCTTCTAAGTTTTTCTTCTAAGTTCTTTCTCCTCTCTTGCAAGGTGGGTGCCGTTTTTTTCTTGGTGTATGAGGAATGTTAGAGTGAAATGGGTTGGTTTGCAATGGAATGGAGGTGGTTGGAGTGGTCTTCACTCCAATATTAATTTCTTCACCAACCAAGCATGGGTTGGCTTGACTTTGGTGGTGGTGGTTGAGACCCAACCACCATTCAAGCCCATGGTTTTAATTTGTGTTTTCTTGAGGTGGTTTGTGTTTGTTGGAGTGGTTTTGACCATCTAACCATTTGACCATTTTAATCTTAGGTTGATTAACTTAGATCACCTTGATCCCTTGATTAATTTAATTAATCACTTTCTATTTAATTTAATCCCATTAATTTCCCTCCATGATCCACCCATGGTTGACCAAGTCAACCACGGTGGTCGGCCCCACTACTCTTGGGTCCACACGCCACCTCAATGGGTGAGGTGGAGGTGGGCCCCATTGGCCATGTTACTTTGGTCCATTTATCACCTAACTTAGGTGATTTAAATTTTATTAATTGTATCCCTCTTATTGGATTGCCATTGGGCCCATGGCCCAATTAGATTCTTGTCTTATCCATTTATCTTAGGGCTTAGTTATCTTGGCCCATTGGGTCCCACATGGCCCTTTCACTCAAATTGACCATCTTTGACCCGATTACTTACCATTGACCAATTACATGTATTAATTCTAATTCATGGTTTATTGGGTAAACATTGGGCCCATGGCCCAATTAAATTCCCTCCTTAACTTAGGCTTACCTCAATTGGGTCCATCGGGTCCCAAATGAGTATTGGGCCCAATTTGACCATCCTTGACCCGATTAGTCCTCATTGACCCATTAAGTGGATTTCATCTAACCCATGGCCCAATTGGGCCATCCTTGGGCCATTGTCCCAAAATTTGGTCCATTTGGGATTTTATTACATCAAACTTCAATTTAAAATGAATAAATGCCAATATATATATTTATCAAAAATTTGGGTTATTATACCGAGTAGGGCTAGCACATGGATTAGTGATAACTGTAATGGCCCGGAATTTATAAATCAATATATATGTGTTATTATTTATTTTAATAGCGGAATTGGAAATTTGATGGAATAAATGGTGAATGGATCAAGATATGGGCAAAGGCCAAATTATGGCCCAATGAACTATGGATTGGATTTAAATTCATTTAAAGGGTCAAGGATGGTCAATTGGGCCAAGGATGGTCAAATTGGGCCCAATACCCACTTGGGACCCAATGGATCAAGTTGGTGTAAGCCCTAAGGTAAATGGGTAGGAGGAAAATGTAATTGGGCCATGGGCCCAATGTTGATCCAATAAGTGGGAATGTATGAAATGGGGTCAAATCATCTAAGTAAATGTTAATTGGACCTAAGTGACATGGCTGAATGGGGCCCACCTCCACCTCACTAAGTGAGGTGGCGTGTGGACCCAGAGATTGGTGGGGCCGGCCACCATGGTTGAATTGGTCAACCATGGGTGTATGTATGAAGGCAAATTTAAGTAGATGGGATTAAGTTAAAGTGGGAATTAATTAACTTAACCTAATGATCCAATTAATTAATTAGTTAATTAAGCTAAGTTAAAAGAATGGTCAAATGGTCAAATGGGAAGACCAAACAATCCATTTCAAACATGAAAAAACGTTGGCTAGTGCTGGTTGGGTCAAAAAGCATGAAAAATATCTTGTGTGGTAGGTGGAGGAGTTAATTACTCAACCAAATGAGATAACTCTCATCTCATTCTCCAACCCCTCCTTCATTACACGTTCTCCCTCTTATTCCATCTCAAAACCGTCCTACACCCAAGGAGAAGAAAGAAGAAGAGAAAGCATGGAGGAAAGAAGAAAAGAAAGCTAAAAAGAGAAGAAAAAATTGAAAGCAAAGGCCCACCACTCCAAGATCAAAGGTTGGGATCTTCTTTCTCACCATCTCCTCCTCTCCCTCTCTCAAGCACACCCCATCTTGGCCGACCCAAGCTATGGTGTTTTCACCATGGATCAAGCATCTTAGCCGATCAAACAAGGAGAGGAAGAAGAAAGGAGGCCAAGGAAGCCGATGGGGAGTGACGAAAGTCGGAGGAGGCGTCGGATTGTAAGTAATTCCTAAACAAGAGATTTGGATTTTTAGGGTTTAAGTTTTGGGATCCATTCTTGTTAAATTTGATGGTGGCCAAATAATCATAGGCCTTGGATCTCAAATCCATCAAATGGAAGGATGGAAAAGTGGATAAATTAGGTTAAGGAAAAATAAATACATTAAGGACATTATGTAATGAAATTTATTTAAGCATGAAATGTGTGTGATTTTTGGAAGCAATTATGGTGAGTAATTAAGTAAGCTTAAATGGGGTTTTTAAGATCAAAACCATGGAAGGGGGATTTATGATTTTAAGATGTTAATGAATAAATGTTAGTGAAGTTAAAGAGTTTTAATGAGGAAAAAGAATGGAGGATGATTTAGGGTTTGTAAGTGTTTATTGATTAAATGTGGTAGTTCTTTTTAAAGGGATCTTGAATGAAAATCATGGAAAGATGGTTTATGTTTTTTTTTTTAAGGTGCTAATGATTAAATATGGTGATTTGTAGAGGGTTGTTAAATGAAGAAATTCATGAAAGGAATGATTAGGATTATTAGGGTTTCTAGTGATTAAATGTAGGAAATTTCTAAAAGGGCTTAAATGAGGAAATGCATGGGAGGTGTGAATGGTGTTGGTAGCCTTAAAAGGCATGGGGAAACTTTGATGAATTTAGTGTTTTAGAAACCATGAAAAGAATGGGAAGTATGGCATGACTAAATGAGTCATTAATGGACTCAAGAAAATGTACCAAAATGATGGATCATGAACCATGGGCTCGGCCATGGTGAATGGCCGAACCCAATGGTGATGAAATGGTAGGTGATTAGGTGATTTATGAGGGATTTAAAGAATGGAAGCTATGGAGGATAATTAATGATTTTTAGGGTTATGTGGTTGTAAATTTGAAGGGTGTAAAAATAGGGAGGAATGGTTGAGAATGGGATAGTTTAAAAATGGATTTTTAAGTGTGGGAAATAATGTTTTAAAAATAAAACCATGGAGAGATTTTAGGGATGGAATGTTTTTAAATCCTATGGTAGTGTAATGGTGGTTTTTAAATGGGTTTAAAAGGATAGAAAATGTGGAGTAAGGTGTTAATGTATTGGAGGCTTAAAAAGGGTCAAGTGTTTGTAAGTTTTAAGGGGATGTTAGTGAAGAAAAACATGGAAGGTGGTTAAGTGATTTCAATGGGGAAGGTTGGTAATGTTGATAAACTCAAAGTGATAAACATAATGTTGATCAAAGGGTTTAATGATTTTGAAGGTTTTGAATGAAAGAATAATGGTAATTTTAAAAGGGGTTTTTAAATGAGGGAATCCATGGATGAAGGTAAATGTTTTTTTTTTGTGGTCTTAAATGTCACCAATGAATGATGAACCCATGAACCATTGGTGGGTAAACTTATGGATTAAATTTGGTATTATGTATATGAGAATATGGATTAAATTTGGTATTATGTATATGAGAAATGAATGAGGGTTAGAGTATTTAAATGGCTGATTTTCTAGTATTGTTATGTTATGGTTAATGAGACATCAATGGACCCATTTTGTGAACCAATTAAGGACTAATATTAAGGTGTATGCATATGGATTAATTAATGGGGATTAGATTAAGTAAATGGCTATTTTTAATAATTTTTATGTCATGATTGATGGGTCATGAATGGATCCAAGTCTATGATCAATTATGGACTGAATTAGGCATGGATGAATAGTGATTAACCATGGAAAAAGAGGTAGTGGCAAAACCATAATGAATGGCCAAAATGAAGAACCCCATGGGAGATGACCATGGACTGAGGGGCTCTAAGTAACAAACTTATGTAAGGTTAAATAAAACCTAGGGGGCTGATTTTTAGACTTATGTGATTAAAATAGTTGATAGATTAAATGGGACCCACAAAACCTAATTAGTGAGGTTCGGCCATGGTGTATGGCCGAACCCCACTAAGGTATGATTAATGGACTTAAAAGGTTAAAAACATGGACTAATTAATATGTATAATAAGGTACCGGACATCGCAAGCGGTGCGTGATCGGCGACCGGATTATTAGACGGAAGCGAGAAAGGACGCTAGTCGGTATTCGGTAAGATTCCTACCTTTTTGTAAACCATGGATTGAGTGATGGTTTCTTTGAATTATTTTGGAAATTATATGGTTTGTTTTAAGATGAGTTTTGGATTAAGTATTATGTGATGTTTCCCTTTAATTTATTTTGGAAATCATGTGGTTGTTTTTAAGATGGGTTTTGGATTTAGTATTATGTGATGGGTTTCCTTTGATTTATTTTGATAACCATGGGATTGTTTTAAGATGGGTTTTATGACTATGAGTTACATAGATTACATGGTATATGGAATTTACATCTCATGCGTGACATGGGAGGGATATGGTAGGGGATGGATGAAATGAAACCGGAGTAATGCTCCGTCGGGGCGACTGAGAAGCAGCCATGGGGATAGCCTGATAGGCTATAACCAGAGACCATGCTCCGTCGGGGCGACCGAGAACCAAACATGGGGATATCTTGATGTGATTCATCCATCAAGGGGGTACCATAAGGTACAACCGTAATTCATGCTCCGTCGGGGCGACCGAGAAATAAGCATGGGAACACCTTGACGAGGCCTTGCCGTCAAGGGGGATACAGTGTGATTGGTTATATCTTGACGAGGTTTTTCCGTCAAAGGGGATATGGCATCATGATAGTAAGGATGATGGGTGGGATACATGACATAAGACACCCATGGCATGGCATTCACTTTCTAGTTTTCATTATATGATTATTTGTATGCTTGTTATCACTAATCCATGTGTTAGCCCTACTCGGAGTCCTACTGGGCGCGTGGTCTAACGCCCTACTTCTACCCTAGCTGATGATGCAGGAAATGCTGGAGCAGAAGGACGAAACGGGAGCCAAGCTTAGGAGCTTGGGGAGGCGGACTATTTACTTTATTTAAGTTTATTTTGGGAAATGTATATTTGAATAGTTTAGCTTGTCGGAAATGTAATAATTTAGGTTGCTTGCTATATTTTGGTTTTTATTTTTGGACGTGGAGACGTTGTGATATTTTGGTAATATTATGAATGTTATCTTCCCTGCTATCTAAAAATTGGTAAGATAGTCTTTATTGTAATTTTCCGCACTCAATGTAATATTCCTTGAGCTTACGTCTACGTGTGAACCGTTCTTCGTGGACTTCGTTCCACGCACACGTAGGGTTGGCCAGTTAAGGGCTGTGCTTTAGAGGCTCGAACTTAACTCGGGTCGTGACGTCCGCGCCCTTTGTCACTATTCATTTTTTTTAAAAAAAAGATAGGCTCTGATTTCGGTGAAAAGGGGCAGGCATTACAGTTGGTATCAGAGCGAAATCGGAAGAATGAATCTCTCGAAGTAAGATTAAAACGGTTGCATGTCTCACTGGCAGCTAAGAATCCCAACTAACCGACTCTTCGAAGTCCGCTGCACGGAAGCCGGGTTAATTTACTTCCATTGACTCAAATTGAAGTATTCAATCTGAGAACAATGTTTGACGAAAAGGAATGATAGCAAGGGAAGAAAAATTCATTATAGGTTAGATTTATCAAACATAGCAAGATAGGGCTTATCTCCCTCGAAAGTGAGAACACGATACTTTGATGCTTAGGAAATTTTTCCCCAAAAACAAGGTATAATCACTTGGAAATATTTCCCCCGAATTGATGAAATAGTGATAGCTTTGTCAAACGTAGCAAAAATAGGAATTTAGAGATCCCCCCCCAAAAACAAAGGAAAACCAAGTGTGCTTATTTGGCAACTTCCCCCAAGCGAAATACATTGCACTATGCATAAGAAATTTCCCCAAAACTAAGTATGATTATTTGGTGATTTCCCCCAGAATGAGAAAACAAATCTAGTTTTCCCCGATTGATGGAACAGTGATGAATTTATCAAACGTAGGAAAATTTCCCCGATCTCACCAAATAGAACAAGCATTGATACTTAGGAAATTTATTCTCAAAAACTAAGTGTGCTAATTTGGAAATTTCCCCCAAAATACATTGTGGTATACATAAGAAATTCCCCAAAGTCTAGATTGGTTTTATTGGTAACTGTTGTTGATGATTTTTGTGTTCTATTTATATTCTATGATACAGATATGTCAAGTGACGGGGAGTATATGGAATTATGGGATAAGAGAACCCCTAGCTATCCCATAGATTTGGTGTCTGCTTCTAGTATAGCAGTTAGCCTGGACTTTCAGGAGGGACCTACCGAGGAAGATGAAGAGGATTTTACATCTCTTCCTGAAGAGAATGTGGAAGACTTTCCGATGGTAAGAGAGTTGGTAGGGGAAGTAGAACCCGATTATATGCACGAGTTGTGCAATCAGGTTGGGCACAACCGCACATACTGCCCTACCCTTTTGAAGTTGTATGCCCGGTTTGTGGGCTACATGGACACGGGAAAGAAAGGACTAACTGTCCTTATATTGGAAGATCAGGGATAATACCTTGTTTGACATATGGAGTACTGGGTCACATGTCGATGTCGTGCCCTGACAGTTCTTTTGTGTTTGAGGATGATGCAGGGTCTTCTACGGAAGACTAGGCTGGGGAGTAGTAAGAAAGGTCATTCAAAGAGGATTATTTTGTAAAGGTTGGGGGTATATGTTGTTATTTTGAAGGGTTTATTTTAACCCTACCAACCTTTGTATTATGATAGAAGTTTGAATGATTTTTTCTTTTTAAGAAGTATGTAGCTTACGAATTTATGAAGGAACTAAGCCAACAAATGTCCACTGCACTTACTATGCTATTCCCTATTGGTAGACAAGGACGACCATTGGTGGGTATGTAGATTCCCCGATAGATACAGTTTGGTTCCATAAGTTGTCACATGAGTCTTGTGATAGACATTTGATTTCGTAGTCGACGCATGGGTCGTATGTTAGACCTGTTAGCCCTATGATAGACAGAATAGTCCTACGAAGGTATTAGTTATGCCCATGAATGGATTATACCCATAGGAGGGTTATATTCATGGATGCTTACTAACCATGGATGAGGGTTCCCATGGTGGTTTGGATTGATGCCGGGTATTGGTGTCGTAGAAGTTATGAACAAAAGGGTTAGTCACATACTGACTTATGTGCAAATGAAGAGGTGCTAAGTTTTGGAGAGATAGTTAATGGGAAAGATAGGAGTCTAGTGAAACTCGAATGGGAAGCTATGGGCGACTGCCGAATTAGTCTAGCTAGTTGACTCTGTAGTTAGCCGATGGAGTTCCAGGAGAGTGCAGCTAGAAACATAGTTGAAATGGAATCAGCAAAGGACTTGAGTGTAGACTTGTACTGGCAGGCTACCTCACACAGAGAGTAGACGAAAGAACGTGTTGAATGAGTACGAATGGGAAATATCTTGGTAGCAGGTAAAGCGGAATAGAATACATTAGTCTACATAGATTGCAAATGAGTTCATGAGGAAAAGAGGTAACATGAGACAAAATAAACTCTGCAAGAATGAAACTCGTAGGTTGATATGAGTGATGTTGATGTAATTAAGAGGTACTTGACACGATTGGACGGGAACAACGAATAGGCCCATAAATGGAGGAGATATGGACTAAGATGTCTACTGGTGAGGTGGTACCGGAATAGGAGTTACAACCGGGACAAGGTCTTTTATTTCGAGGTAGGACATATGAGCCTGAGAGCTGCAGAAAAGAGTTGTTGGTTAAGGCATGCCAAACCAAGCTCTCTATCCGTCCGGGCAGCATCAAAATGTATCATGACTTTAAGAGACACTATTGGTGGCATGGACTCAAGAGAGATGTGGCAGAGTTTGTTACTCGCTGCACTAACTTGTCAGTAGGTTAAGGTGGGGCATCAGGAGCCACCAGGTTTACTCAAACCCTTACCTGTACCGGAGTGGAAATGGGAGCAAATCTCCATGGACTTAGTGACAGGGTTGCCAAAGTCCTCCAAAAGCAACGATACAATATGGGTCGTGGTGGACCGGTTGACCAAATCTGCACATTTCCTTCCTATTAAAACGACCGATTCATCGGAGACCTTGGGTCGAAGGTACATCCAAGATATTATCAGACTACATGGTGTGCCCCGGACTATTGTGTTCGATAGAGATGGCCGGTTCACTAGCAGGGTATGGCAGAGTATGCAATCGGCTATGGGGAATGATGTGTTGACCAGCACAGTATTCCACCCACAGACTGATGGACAGTCAGAGAGGACAATACAGATATTGGAGGATATACTGAGAGCATGTATGTTGGATTTCAAGGGTGGATGGGAGGATCACTTGCCATTGGTGGAGTTTTCCTACAATAACAGTTACCAGGCAAGCCTCCAGATGGCTCCGTTTGAGGCCTTATATGGTAGGCCGTGTAGATCGCCAGTGTGTTGGACAGAGGCTGGTGAGCCTGCGCTAATTGGACCGGAGTTGGTTGCAGAAACTACAACGCAGATCAAATTGATACGGCAACATCTACTTACTGCACAGAGCCGTCAGAAGAGTTACGCCGACAAGAGGAGAAGGTTCCTCGAATTTGAGGTGGGAGACTTAGTGTTTTTGAAAGTCTCACCACGGAAGGGACACATGAGATTTGGAAAGAAGGGGAAACTGTCACCTAGATTTGTGGGGCCATTTCCAATCTTGAAGAGGGTGGGGGAAGTAGCTTATCAGTTGGTGCTTCCTCCACAGTTATCCTCTTTGCATGATGTATTCCATGTGTCCATGTTGAGGAAGTACAACCCTGATCCTTCCCATGTGTGAATGTTCAAGACATCAATGTACAAAGCGATGTGACATATGTGGAGAAGCCGGTCAGAATAATCGGGAGCAAGCAAAGGGTGCTGCGGAACCGTGCCATTCAGTTCGTCAAGGTGGTATGGGAACGACATGGCAATGAAGAAACCACCTGGAACTTGAGTCAGAGATGAGAGCCGCTCATCCAGAGCTCTTCGTATGAGACGTTTTGAACCTCTACTTCGCTCGAATTTTCGGGACGAAAATTTCAAAAGAGGATTGTATTGTAATGGCCCGGAATTTGTAAATCAATATATATGTGTTATTATTTATTTTAATGGTGGAAATTGGAAATTTGATGGAATAAATGGTGAATGGATCAAGATATGGGCAAAGGCCCAATTATGGCCCAATGAACTATGGATTGGATTTAAATTCATTTAAAGGGTCAAGGATGGTCAAATTGGGCCCAATACCCACTTGCGACCCAATGGATCAAGTTGGTGTAAGCCCTAAGGTAAATGGGTAGGAGGAAAATGTAATTGGGCCATGGGCCCAATGTTGATCCAATAAGTGGGAATGTATGAAATGGGGTCAAATCATCTAAGTAAATGTTAATTGGACCTAAGTGACATGGCTGAATGGGGCCCACCTCCACCTCACTAAGTGAGGTGGCGTGTGGACCCAGGGATTGGTGGGGCCGGCCACCATGGTTGAATTGGTCAACCATGGGTGTATGTATGAAGGCAAATTTAAGTAGATGGGATTAAGTTAAAGTGGGAATTAATTAACTTAACCTAATGATCCAATTAATTAATTAGTTAATTAATCTAAGTTAAAAGAATGGTCAAATGGTCAAATGGGAAGACCAAACAATCCATTTCAAACATGAAAAAACGTTGGCTAGTGTTGGTTGGGTCAAAAAGCATGAAAAATATCTTGTGTGGTAGGTGGAGGAGTTAATTACTCAACCAAATGAGATAACTCTCATCTCATTCTCCAACCCCTCCTTCATTACACGTTCTCCCTCTTATTCCATCTCAAAACCGTCCTACACCCAAGGAGAAGAAAGAAGAAGAGAAAGCATGGAGGAAAGAAGAAAAGAAAGCTAAAAAGAGAAGAAAAAATTGAAAGCAAAGGCCCACCACTCCAAGATCAAAGGTTGGGATCTTCTTTCTCACCATCTCCTCCTCTCCCTCTCTCAAGCACACCCCATCTTGGCCGACCCAAGCTATGGTGTTTTCACCATGGATCAAGCATCTTAGCCGATCAAACAAGGAGAGGAAGAAGAAAGGAGGCCAAGGAAGCCGACGGGGAGTGACGAAAGTCGGAGGAGGCGTCGGATTGTAAGTAATTCCTAAACAAGAGATTTGGATTTTTAGGGTTTAAGTTTTGGGATCCATTCTTGTTAAATTTGATGGTGGCCAAATAATCATAGGCCTTGGATCTCAAATCCATCAAATGGAAGGATGGAAAAGTGGATAAATTAGGTTAAGGAAAAATAAATACATTAAGGACATTATGTAATGAAATTTATTTAAGCATGAAATGTGTGTGATTTTTGGAAGCAATTATGGTGAGTAATTAAGTAAGCTTAAATGGGGTTTTTAAGATCAAAACCATGGAAGGGGGATTTATGATTTTAAGATGTTAATGAATAAATGTTAGTGAAGTTAAAGAGTTTTAATGAGGAAAAAGAATGGAGGATGATTTAGGGTTTGTAAGTGTTTATTGATTAAATGTGGTAGTTATTTTTAAAGGGATCTTGAATGAAAATCATGGAAAGATGGTTTATGTTTTTTTTTTTAAGGTGCTAATGATTAAATATGGTGATTTGTAGAGGGTTGTTAAATGAAGAAATTCATGGACGGAATGATTAGGATTATTAGGGTTTCTAGTGATTAAATGTAGGAAATTTCTAAAAGGGCTTAAATGAGGAAATGCATGGGAGGTGTGAATGGTGTTGGTAGCCTTAAAAGGCATGGGGAAACTTTGATGAATTTAGTGTTTTAGAAACCATGAAAAGAATGGGAAGTATGGCATGACTAAATGAGTCATTAATGGACTCAAGAAAATGTACCAAAATGATGGATCATGAACCATGGGTTCGGCCATGGTGACTGGCTGAACCCAATGGTGATGAAATGGTAGGTGATTAGGTGATTTATGAGGGTTTTAAAGAATGGAAGTTATGGAGGATAATTAATGATTTTTAGGGCTATGTGGTTGTAAATTTGAAGGGTGTAAAAATAGGGAGGAATGGTTGAGAATGGGATAGTTTAAAAATGGATTTTTAAGTGTGGGAAATAATGTTTGAAAAATAAAACCATGGAGAGATTTTAGGGATGGAGGCTGATTTTAAATCCTATGATAGTGTAATGGTGGTTTTTAAATGAGTTTAAAAGGATAGAAAATGTGGAGTAAGGTGTTAACGTATTGGAGGCTTAAAAAGGGTCAAGTGTTTGTAAGTTTTAAAGGGATGTTAGTGAAGAAAAGCATGGAAGGTGGTTAAGTGATTTCAATGGGGAAGGTTGGTAATGTTGATAAACTCAAAGTGATAAACATAATGTTGATCAAAGGGGTTAATGATTTTGAAGGTTTTGAATGAAAGAATAATGGTAATTTTAAAAGGGGTTTTTAAATGAGGGAATCCATGGATGAAGGTAAATGTTTTTTTTTATGGTCTTAAATGTCACCAATGAATGATGAACCCATGACCCATTGGTGGGTAAACTTACGGATTAAATTTGGTATTATGTATGTGAGAAATGAATGAGGGTTAGAGTATTTAAATGGCTGATTTTCTAGTATTGTTATGTTATGGTTAATGAGACATCAATGGACCCATTTTGTGAACCAATTAAGGACTAATATTAAGGTGTATGCATATGGATTAATTAATGGAGATTAGATTAAGTAAATGGCTATTTTTAATAATTTTTATGTCATGATTGATGGGTCATGAATGGATCCAAGTCTATGATCAATTATGGACTTAATTATGCATGGATGAATGAGTGATTAACCATGGAAAAAGAGGTAGTGGCAAAACCGTAATTAATGGCCAAAATGAAGAACCCCATGGGAGATGACCATGGACTTAGGGGCTCTAAGTAACAAACTTATGTAAGGTTAAATAAAACCTATGGGGCTGATATTTAGACTTATGTGATTAAAATAGTTGATAGATTAAATGGGACCCACAAAACCTAGTTAGTAAGGTTCGGCCATGGTGTATGGCCGAACCCCACTAAGGTATGATTAATGGACTTAAAAGGTTAAAAACATGGACTAATGGATATGTATAATAAGGTACCGGACATCGCAAGCGGTGCGTGATCGGCGACTGGATTATCAGACGGAAGCGAGAAAGGACGTTAGTCGGTATTCGGTAGGATTCCGACCTTTTTGTAAGCCATGGATTGAATGATGGTTTCTTTGAATTATTTTGGAAATTATATGGTTTGTTTTAAGATGGGTTTTGGATTAAGTATTATGTGATGTTTTCCTTTAATTTATTTTGGAAATCATGTGGTTGGTTTTAAGATGGGTTTTGGATTTAGTATTATGTGATGGGTTTCCTTTGATTTATTTTGATAATCATGGGATTGTTTTAAGATGGGTTTTATGACTATGAGTTACATATATTACATGGTATATGGCATCTACATCTGATGCGTGACATGGGATGTAACGCTCGCCCCTTTTTCACCGAAATCAAGGTCTATTTTCCTTTTTTTTAAATGAAGAGTGACAAAGGGCGCGGACGTCACGACGCGAGTTGAGTCCGAGCTTCTAAAGCCCGGCCCTGAACTGGCCAACCCTACGTGTGCTCGGAACTAAGTCCACGAGAACGGTTCACGCGTAGAAAGTAAGCTTGCGGAAACTAACTGAATGCGGAACATGATAATAGAGTCTATCCTACCGGTTTTTAGATAGAAGGGAAGATACAACATTAACTTACCAAAATACCCCTATGTTCACATTTATGCCTCAAAACGATATTGTCCATAATGCAGTCCAAACCATAGCAAGAAATATAAATTATACAGTCCGACGAGCTAAGCTACTTTAAATTACATCTCCAAAATGAAACTTAAATAAAACTAGATATCCGCTTCCCAAGCTCCTAAGCTTGTCTCCCGGCGTGTCCACCGTTTCCGCCATCTCCTGCGTCATCAGCTAGGGCAGAAGTAGGGCGTTAGTCAACGCACCCAGTAGGATTCTGAGTAGGGCTAGCACATGGGTTAGTGATAACATGCATACCGACAATAATATAATAAACATATGATGAATGCCATGCCATGGGTGCCTATGTCATGTGTCCCACCCATCCACCGTATCATCATAAAATATCGTATCCCCCTTGACGGCAAAGCCTCATCAAGGTGTCCCCATGTTTGCTTCTCGGTGGCCCCGACGGAGCATGGACTCCGGTTATAGTATAAGAGCTATCCCCATGTCTGATTTTCGGTGGCCCCGACGGAGCATGGACTCCGGTTTCATTATTTTCCCGCCCATGCCATGCATGAGATGTAAGTGCATTATGCTATGTAATATATATATAATCCATATAAAATCCATAGCATCTAAGTATAGTCCATAGTCTTAAAAAAATATTATCCATAGCATTAAATCATAATCCATAGTACTTAAACATATAACTCATAATTCGAATAATCATCAAATTAAAGAACCATCACATATCCAATGCATACAAAAAGGTAGGAATCCTACCGAATACCGCTTAGCGTCCCGTTACGTTTCCGTTCGATAATCCGGTCGCCGATCGCGTACCGTTTGCGACGTCCCGGTACCTTATTACATATTTACAGAATTAGTCCATATGTTATCCATGATTAAGTCCTTAACTTAATACAACCTTAGGTTCCTAATTACGTTATCCGTTTACCAAAATCAGCCCCTAACTTAGCCTCGTTTTCCGTGGTTTAAAACACATCCATAAATCCAATTTTGGCCATTTTAAATATTCCGATTTGCAAGGCTAAAACGCAGCATCTATCCGTTTCATTTAATCATTCACAATGTATCCAATTTTATGTCTAACATACATAGGGTTCGGCCATGCATCATGGCTGAACCCATGGTTCTTCAATGTGGCCACTAATTACGGTTTTGCCACTAGATCTCCATGGTTTAATATTTCCTCATTCATGCATATTTTAAAGTCAAAATTTCATCCATAACTTAGATCCATTAGGCATTCATTGACCATGCCCTAATATCCATAAAAATAGCCACCTACTTTGATTAAATTTGAAAACATTTAATCCCATAATTCATTCCATTCTTGGCCCTAAATATGGCCCACAAAGAGGTCATGGGTTCGGCCATACACCATGGCCGAACCCGTGATGTCCATTTTTTTTTTCAATTTCTTGGGTCCATCTTGCCTCATCAACTATGCCATACGATCGTTTAAAATTAGCCATTGATTAGACTAATTTCCTTTCATTTATGCGCATATATATATATATTACTTTAGACCCAAATTGATCTAAAATTGGGTCATGGGTTCGGCCATACACCATGGCCGAACCCATGATGTTTCTTTCTCCATTTTTTCTTGGTCTATCTTACCACCTTTACTCCTACCTCAAATGAAATTAAATCATCCATTTTCATTCCATTTAAACATCACATACCATACTCATAAATCCATTTAAATTTATCATTTTTCTCCATTATTTTCCATTCATAAAAATCTCAAAATTTTACCATAGGGTTCAGCCATACACCATGGCCGAACCCATGGTTCATGGCTCACCTTCCTTAGTGCCATTTAAGACCATGGTTTCACTAATATTGATCCATGGTTTTCTTCATTTAAAAATTCTTTTTTTTTTTAAATCAATAACACCATTCATTTGTTCCCTTTAAAAAAAAATTATATCATACACTTGTAAATCCATCTTTCTATCCTTTAAACCCTATTTAAAATCACCTATTTTAAATCACTTGAAAACTAATTATCATTTCTCATTCTCCAAAATTTTAAACCTTATAATCTTAATAAAAAAAATCATCCATCATTTACCATGGGATTCGGCCATGCTACATGGCCGAACCCTATGGCCCATCAATCCATTTAAAATCCAAATTCTCTATGCTTAATAAAGACTTGAAATTCCATTAAAAATTCCATTCTTCCATTTCATCCATTTCTTAATCCATTCCTCCATTTTATCCATTTCTTATCGTACCATTTGATGGATCTTAGATCCATGGCCCACAACATTTTTTTTGGCCATATTAAATCTAAGAAATGGATTCCATATCCTATCTAGAAAACATAAATTCTTGTTTTAAGAAAATCTTACCACCCGATGACTCCTCCGGTCCTTCTTTCCTCTTTGTTCTCCTTAGCCTTCTTTTCTCTTCTTCTCCTTGATATACGGTCAAGATGAGCTTGATCAAATGGTGAGGCTCTCCAAGCTTAGGATCAGCCAAGATTGAGTGGGTTTGCTTGAGAGAGGGAGAGGGGAAGGTGATGAGAAAAGTGTCTCAAGTGTTTACCTTGAGGTGGTGGGTCAACACTTAGCCTTTTCCTTTTCTTTTCTTCTCTTTTCTTCTCTTTTTCTTCTAAGTTTTCTTCTTTCTTCCTCTTGTGAAGGTAAGGGACGGTTTTGAGAGTGCAAAGAGATGGAGAGAGTGTAGTGGTTAGATGGAAATGAGATGGGAAGTCATCTCATCTTTTTTTGGTTGTCATTCATTCCTCCCACCAACCAACATGGCATTAATGGTGGTGGTTGGGGTAACACCACCATTTAAACCCATGGTTTCAATCTTGTGTTTCTTCAAAGTGGTTTGGGGTGGTTTGTGATTGTTGGAATGGTTTTGACCATTTGACCATAATTAACTTAATCAATCTAATTCAATTGATCCTTAGGTTAAGTTAATTAATTAATTCCTACTTAATTTTAATCCCATTAATTTCCCTCTATGAAATCCACCCATGGTTGACCAAGTCAACCATGGTGGTCGACCCCACCACCCTTGGGTCCACACGCCACCTCAATTGGTGAGGTGGAGGTGGGCCCCATTTGGCCATATCACTTAATCTTAACTTAGATAATTTTATAATTATCTAATGCATTTAATTTATCTTAATTGGATCACCATTGGGTTCATGGCCCAATTATATTTTTGTCTTACCCATTTACTTTAGGGCTTACCTCAATTTGATCCATTGGGTCCCAAATGGGTATTAGACCCAATTTGACTATCCATGACCCAATTACTTACCATTGACCCATTTAAATGAATAAATCAAGTCCATGGCCCATTGGACCACACTTGGGCCATTGTCCCAAAATTTGGTCCATTTGGCATTTTATCACATCAAACTTCAAATTAAAATAAATAAATGCCTATATATATTGATCCAAAAATTCGGGCTATTACATGGGAGGGATATGGTAGGGGAAGGATGAAATGAAACTGGAGTCCATGCTCCGTCGGGGCGACCGAGAAGCAGCCATGGGGATAGCCTGATAGGCTATAACCGGAGACCATGCTCCGTCGGGGCGACCGAGAACCAAACATGGGGATATCTTGATGTGATTCATCCATCAAGGGGGGTACCATAAGGTACAACCGGAATTCATGCTCCGTTGGGGCGACCGAGAAACAAGCATGGGAACACCTTGACGAGGCATTGCCGTCAAGGGGGATACAGTGTGATTGGTTATATCTTGACGAGGTTTTTCCGTCAAAGGGGATATGGCATCATGATAGTAAGGATGATGGGTGGGATACATGACACAAGACACCCATGGCATGGCATTCACTTTCTAGTTTTCATTATATGATTATTTGTATGCTTGTTATCAATAATCCATGTGTTAGCCCTACTCGGAGTCCTACTGGGCGCGTGGTCTAACGCCCTACTTCTACCCTAGCTGATGACGCAGGAAATACTGGAGCAGAAGGACGAGACGGGAGCCAAGCTTAGGAGCTTGGGGAGGCGGACTATTTACTTTATTTAAGTTTATTTTGGGAAATGTATATTTGAATAGTTTAGCTTGTCGGAAATGTAATAATTTAGGTTGCCTGCTATATTTTGGTTTTTATTTTTGGACGTGGAGACGTTGTGATATTTTGGTAATATTATGAATGTTATCTTCCCTGTTATCTAAAAATTGGTAAGATAGTCTTTATTGTAATTTTCCGCACTCAGTGTAATATTCCTTGAGCTTACGTCTACGTGTGAACCGTTCTTCGTGGACTTCGTTCCACGCACACGTAGGGTTGGCCAGTTAAGGGCTGTGCTTTAGAGGCTCGGACTTAACTAGCGTCGTGACGTCCGCGCCCTTTGTCACTATTCATTTTTTTTTAAAAAAAAGATAGGCTCTGATTTCGGTGAAAAGGGGCAGGCGTTACAATAACAAGCACACCAATAACAATATAATAAAACCATAAAATGAATTCCATGCCATGGGTGCCTATGTCATGTGTCCCACCCATCATCCATATCATCATACAATGTCATATCCCCCTTGACGGCAAAGCCTCGTCAAGGTGTCCCCATGTTTGCTTCTCGGTCGCCCCGACGGAGCATGGACTCCGGTTATAGCATATCAAGCTATCCCCATGTTTGTTTCTCGGTCGCTCTGACGGAGCATGGACTCCGGTTATAGCACCTCAGGCTATCCCCATGTTTGCTTTTCGGTCGCCCCGACGGAGCATGGTCTCCAGTTCCTTTATTTTCCCGCCCATGCCATGCATGAGATGTAAGTGCATTATGCTATGTAGTATATATATAATTCCTACCCTTAATATAAAATCCATAGCATTGAAATATAATCCATAGCCTTAAAAATATCATCCATTGCATTAAAGTATAATCCATAGCATTTAAAATATCATCCATAGCATTAAAGTATAATCCATAGTATTTAAAATATCATCCATAGCATTAAAGTATAATCCATAGCATTTAAAACGCATCTTAAAATAAATCATATAATTACAGAAATAAAACGAGGAAACCATCACATACACATAATTCACGGCTTACAAAAAGGTAGGAATCCTACCGAATACCGCTTAGCGTCCCTTTACGTTTTCGTTCGATAATCCGGTCACCGATCACGTACCGTTTGCGATGTCCCGATACGTTATTATACATTTACCAAATTAGTCCATATTTTATCCATGATTAAGTCCCTAACTGATCACAAACTTAGATCCATTAATGATCCCTAACCATGTTACAAGGTTATCAAAAATCAGCCCTTAACTAAGCCTCATTTCCATTGATTTAAACACATGCAAAATTCCATATTTTTGCCCATTAAACATTCTAATTTTGTGAGCCTAAAATGCAGCAATCCTAAGCTTCATTTAATCACTCATAATGTCATCTTAATGCACCCAAGTTCATGTCCAACCTACATGGGGTTCGGCCATGTACCATGGCCGAACCCATGGTTCTTCATTGTGGCCAATAATTACGGTTTTGCCACTACACTTCCATGGTTTAATATTTCCTCCATCCATGTACATTTTTGTCCATAATTCATCCATATACTTAGCCCCATTAATGATTCATTGACCATGACATGACATCCCTAAAATCAGCCACTTAATTTAATTAAATTTCCAATCATCTAATCCCATACATAATTCAATTTTTAGCCCATAACATGACCTACAAATGGGTCATGGGTTCGGCCATACACCATGGCTGAACCCATGATGCCTTCTTCCCATTTTTTCTTGGGTCCATTTTACCTCATTTGGTCCTACCATAAATGAATTTAAATCATACATTTAAATCACCCTTTCTTAATCATCATGAGGTACATCTTTGTCCATCAATTCAACCATCATTCTCATTCATTTTTCCATGGTTCCCAAAACACCAAATTCCTCAAAGTCTCCCCATGGGGTTCGGCCATGTTCCATGGCTGAACCCATGGTCCATAGTTTTTATTTTAAAAACTTCATTTCCACCCATTTAAACCTTGTTTAAAATACTAAAGAAAAATCCACTTAATTACCATTAACCTTCTCCATTAATTTCCACACTTTTATAATCATTAAATACATCATTCCATCACCATAGGGTTCGGCCATACACCATGGCCGAACCCATGGTTCATGATTCACCATTTTCCTATGCCTCTTGAGGCCACAAAATCATTCACACACTCCATGATTTTTCCTCATTTAAACCCCTTTAAATTTTTCCAACATTTAATCATTTACAACCCTAAAAATCATAATCATTCTCCATGGCTTTAAACTTTAAAACCCTAATTAAAATCATCAACCATTTACCATGGGGTTCGGCCATACTATATGGACGAACCCTATGGTCCATCAATCCATTCAAAAACCCATACTTCCATGCTTAATCCATTTAATTACATAACCTCCTTAATCCTTTTATTTATTTTTCTTAATCTATCTCTCCCATTTCATCCATTTTTCATCTTATCATTGGATGGATCTTAGATCTAGGGCCCATAACATTTGTGGCCACAATTCATTCTAAGAAATGGATTCCATAAACACATCTTAACCTTTTAAAAAAATAAATTCTTGTTTAAGAATTTCTTACCACACCGACGACTCCTCCGGCCTTTCTTTCTCCTTTTGATTTCCTTAGCCCTTTCTCTTCTTCTTCTCCTTGTTGTTCGGTCACTATGTGCTTGATCAAGATGGAGTCTCCAAGGTTAGGGTTCTACTAAGGTAGGGTTAGATTTTGAGAGAGGGAGAGGGGAAAAGGGGATGGAAAATTATTTCAAACTTTGGTCTGGGGTGGTCGGCCAACACTTGGGTTCTCCTTCCCTTTCTTCTAAGTTTCTTCTCCTTCTTTTTCCTTGGATGGGGTCGGCAATGAGAGGGAGGAGGAGAGGAAGAGAGTGAGATGAGAGAGAGCTTGAGAGGTGAGGTGGAAACTACACCAATCTTGGTTCCTTAGACCATACACTTCCATGATGGCCTTCACCCACCAAGTATGGGCTCTCTTGTCCTTGGTGGTGGTGGTTGAGACCAAGCCACCACCAAGCCAACGGTTTGGTCTCTTTGTGAGGAGTGGTTTGGTCTTCCTCCCTTTGACCACTTGACCATATGATGAGAGGTATGGGTCCTCATACCTTGAGTGGTGGTGATTGAGATGAAACCACCACCCTAAGTCCATGGTTTCTTTTGTGTTTCTTTGGGTGGTTTCAATGGGATGAAACCACCCTTTGACTTGCCCCTTTGACTTATTCACTTGACCCTAATTTGATCAACCTAATTAATTAAATTAGATCTTTACTTAAGTTAATTAATTCCTATTTAATTTAATTCCATTAAATTCTCTTTCTAAGAAATCCACCCATGGTTGACCAAGTCAACCATGGTGGACGGCCCCCACCAACACCTATCCTACCCGTCACCTCACTTGATGAGGTGGAGGTGGGCCCCACTCGGCCATGTCACTTAAACTCCATTAATCTTAACTTAGATAATTTAAAATAATTTAATCAACTTAATCTACTTTAATCCTCCTTAGTCCCCTTTACTTATCCATGGTTGACCAAGTCAACCATGATGGTCGGCCCCACCTTTTCCTTGGTCCACACGCCACCTCACTTGATGGGGTGGAGGTGGGCCCCACTTGGTTATGCCATCTTAATCATCTCATCATTAACTTAGGTGGTTTAATTCCAATTCAACCCATTCCAATCAATTGGGTCACCATTGGGTCCATGGCCCAATTAAATTATTTTCTATCATTTAGCTTAGAGCTTGACTCATTTTGACCCATTGGGTCCCAAATGATTATCGGGCCCACTTGACCATTATTGACCCCTTAAATGAATTCCATCCAATCCATGGTCCATTGGGCCACACTTGGGCCTTTGCCCCAAAATTTGATCCATTTAACATCCATAACATCAAAATTCCAATTTTTTCCATTATTAAAATAAATAAATGCCATATATATGTTGATTTAAAAATTCGCGCTATTACACAACACATGGATTAGTATAAACAAAACACATAGATATAAGTATATCAAAACCATTCAACTAAATGCCATGCCATGGGTGTCATATGCCATGAGTCCCACCCATCATCCATATCATCATCACATAAGATCCCTCTTGATGGAAAACGCACATCAAGGTACCCCCACAAATGCTTTACGGACGCCCCTACGGAGTGTGGATCTCCTGTTACAAATCAATCATACATAATGTCCCTTTTGATGGAAAACCCTCATCAAGTATCACAAACTCATAGTATCCCTCTTGATGGATAAAACACATCAAGGTATCCTCCACAAATGCGCTACGGACGCATCGACGGAGTGTGGATCTCTGGTTACATTTCAAACATACATCCCATGGAATCAGTGTGGATTCCACCCCAGGGTTCCTTTATCGGAAATCTGAATGGAGCGTGGACTCCTTTCAATTGATCCCTCCCATGCCATGCATGAGATGTAAGTACAAACATGCTATGTAATATTACAAACCATAGCATTAAAATCCCATCATTAAGACATACCATTTGATACCAAAATAATTCAAGCAAAACATCCATATACACATAATCCATGGCTTTCAATAAGGTAGGAATCCTACCAATGTCTAAATACCGGGTCCTTGGTTTTCCGTCCAAAGATCGATCACTAATCGTCCACTGCTTATGAGATCCCATTACCTTATTACACATCAACAAATCAACCTAAAGTTCCATTTAATTTAAAACCATGTTCAAGTCCATAACAGGCCTTGGTGGGGTTCCGCCATACAACATGGCCGAACCTCACCCACTTGGTTTTGGGTCCCTTTTTAATCCTTATCATACTAATCATGTGGTTTCAAGATCATCCCATCTTTTGTTTATTAACCAATCACATAAGTTAAACATTTAAAGAACCCTAAGTCCACAAACATTCCCCATGGGGTTCGGCCATACACCATGGCTGAACCCATGGTCCTTTCACTTTCACCATATTTACCTCCTTGCCGTCATTCTTTTCATGGCTAATCACTCCTTTTATTTATACATACTTAGGTCCATAACTGATCCATAAACATGGATCCATATTGATTCATTAATCATGACATGAAACCCTAACAAATCCCTAACAAATACCTCCATTGTTTAGCTTGATAATCCATTCATTTTAAACATGCAAAGATCCATAGATTACCCATTAAAATGGTTCATGGGGTTCGGCCATACAACATGGCCGAACCCATGATGTCATTTTTCCTCCTTTTCCTTAAATCATCTATCACATTAGATCCATAACCCAAGGTCCATCAACATGTCTTCCATCATTTCCATGGTTCAAACCCATCTAAGTTCATCAATATCTCTCCATGTGGTTCGGCCATACAACATGGCCGAACCCATGGTCCATGGTTCTTCACCTTTACAACATTTTGGACCATTAAAATCATTAACATTTCTCCATTATTTCCCCCATTTAAGACCCCATTAAAATCACTGACATATATCCATTTAAAACATTTTAAAATCATTAACACCCTTCCATGGGGTTCAGCCATACAACATGGCCGAACCCTATGGTTCAATATTTCCTTTAAAAACAACATACATCCATGATTTGTTACCTTGATGGGGTTCGGCCATACATCATGGCCGAACCTCATCCAACCTCTTTTTGTCTTTGATTGTTCTCATAAAAAAAATCCTAGGGTTTGGCCATGCAAAGGCCAAACCATGCACCTTGATCATTTACCTTATCTTAGACATGCATGAGGTCCTTTCCATATATCCATAGCAACTAGGGTTCGTCCATGCAAGGACAACCCATGATCCATGATCATAATCCTCATATGGTTCATGCAAGAGATCCTTAGCCATATATACATAATGTCCTTAATATTTCATCATTTACATAGCCTATCTGACCAATTAGGGTTTGTCCATTTTCTATCCCATTTCTTGGATGGATTTTAAATCCATGGCCCATAATATTTTGGCTAACTCTCCAATCCAAAAATGAGATTCCATGGTTTCCTTTAAGTCCTTGATAAAATCTTGTCAAGTGATACTTGCCGATTCCGCGACTCCACTGGTTTCTTTCACTGCTTCTTACTCTTGTCTTTCTTTAGTCTTTCTCATTCCTTCCTCCTTGATCTTCGGCCTTGAGAGGGAGAGGGTCAAAGGTGGAACCCCCCAAGAAGATGGTTCGGCCTTGGTGAATGTTTGAGAGAGGGAGAAGAGGAGAGAATGGATGAAACTCCAAGTCATGTTCAATGAGAGTGGTCGGACAAACTTGAGAGAGGGAGAGTGAGATGAGATCCAAATTTCTCTAAGTCTTTTTTCTTCTTTCTCTTAGAGTGAGGGTCGGCCTTGAGGGAGAGAGGGAGAGAGTGAGATGAGGTAAATGGGATCAAAAGTCTCCTTTCCCATCTTTATCTAGGGTTTGCTTAGGTTAGACTCCACCCTCATCAATGTGGAGTCTTCCCCATGGGTTCTTTGACCGAACAAGAGGATGAATGCCCTCCACATGGCACACACCACTCTCCTCCCACGGCTTTGTCTTGGGTTCCTTTGGTGGTTTGGGGTGGTTTCCATGAGATGAAACCACCACCTCACTTTTGCCCAATGCATGGTCTTGCATGTCCCCATTTTGAGCTTCTTGTCTTGCATACCACCCCGATGTCCAACGGTTTTGGTTTGGGTTTCCTTGGGTGGTTTGGTGGTTTTCATGAGATGGAACCACCACCTCTCTTTTGCCCAATGCATGGTCTTGCATGTCCCCATTTTAAGCTTCTTGTCTAGCATACCATCCCCATGTCCAACGGTTTTGGTTTGGGTTTCCTTGGGTGGTTTGGTGGTTTGGATGAGGTGGAACCACCACCTCTCCTTGGACCAATGCATGGTCTTGCATGTCCTCCATTCAAGCTCCTTGTCTAGCATACCACTCCTATGTCCAGCGGTTTTGGTTTGCTTTCCTTGGGTGGTTTGGTGGTTTTCATGAGATGAAACCACCACCTCTCCTTTGGCCAATGGATGGTCTTGCATGTCCTCATTTTAGGCTTCTTGTCTAGCCAAGGGGGGGAAGCATGCCCTCCACATGGCATACCACCCCTTATCCCAACGGTTTTGGTGGAGTGGTTTCCATGAGATGAAACCACCCACTTGACTCACTCCATCTTTTGTCTTTTAGGTGACTCACTCCCCATTTGACTCACTCCATTTAATGTAACTCAACTCCCAACTCAATCATTTGAATTGATATCTAACTTAGGTCATTACAATTAAATAATTTAATTCCACTTACTATATTTGATCTTGGACTCACCCATGGCTGACCAAGTCAACCATGGTGGTCGGCCCCACATTGTCTTGGTCCACACGCTAACTCACTTGATAAGGTGGAGTTGGGTCCCACTTGGCGATGCCACTTGGATTTATTGAAAATTAACTTAGGTGATTTTAATTAAATAATTCAACTCAATTCACTTGATCCTCCTTAATTCACCTAGTAATTCACCCATGGTTGACCAAGTCAACCATGGTGGTCGGCCCCACATGTGCCTTGGTCCACACGCCACCTCACTTGATGAGGTGCAGTTGGGTCCCACTTGGCTATGCCACTTGGATATCGACTCCTACACTTGCCAATGAGATGGACGCCATGCCTTTGATCTTAATTGGGACCATGACCCGATTAAATCCATTCTTTACCCATTTACCCTAATGCTCAATCCATCTTGACCCATTGGTTCCCAATTGGGCATTTGACCCAATTGACCACTTTGACCCAATTAAATAAAATCAAGCCTATCCATGGTCCATTGGACCATTCTTGGGCCATTGCCCCAACTTTGATCCATCTAACATACATTCCATCTATGAATCTAAATCCATTCCTTACCTATTTCCCCTAATCATCAATCCATCTTGACCCGTTGGGTCCCAATTGGGCATTTGACCCAATTGACCATCATTGACCGAATTAAATAGAATTGATCATATCCATGGTCCATTGGACCATACTTGGGCCATGGCCCCAACTTTGATCCATTAAACATCCATTCCATCTATGGATCTCAATTTTTTTAGCCATTAAAATAAATAACAGCCAATATATTTATTGCATTGAAAATCAGGGCTATTACAATATTACCCTCTTTTGAAATTTTCGTTTCGAAAATCGAGTGAAGTAGGGTTTCAAATAACTTATACAAAAAGCTCAGGATGAGCTGCCCTCATTTCTGACTCAAGATCCCAGGTGGCCTCCTCATTACTATATCGATCCCATACCACCTTGACGAACTGAATGACGCAGTTTCGAACTACTCATTGTTCTTTCCCAATCGCTCTGACCGGCTTCTCCACATAAGTTACGTCGCTTTGCACATCCACATCTTGCACGTTCAACATGTGTGAAGGATCGGGGTTGTATTTCCTCAACAAGGAGACATGGAACACATCGTGCAAAGATGACAACTATGGAGGAAGTGCCAATTGATAAGCCACCTCCCCCACCCTCTTTAGTATTGGAAACAGCCCCACTAATCTAGGCGACAGTTTCTCTTTCTTTTGAATCGCATGTGTCCCTTCCGTGGCGGGACTTTCAAGAACACTAAGTCTCCCACCTCAAATTCAAGGAAGTGTGCGGACTTGGTCAATCGATCTACCACGACCCATATTCAATCGTTGCATGTGACATGTCCTAAGAAATTGACCTTAGATAGCTAGAACTCGCACTTGTTTGCTTTAGCATTTAATTGATTTTTCTTCTGGGTGTCCAAGACTATCCTTAGATGTTCTGTATGCTCCTCTCGATTGTTGAAATCAATCAGGAGATTGTTAATGAAGATGGTTACAAACTTGTCCAATTAGGGACGAAAGATTTTGTCCATCAGATCCATGAATATAGCCCCTCCATGGGTATAATCCATTCATGGGCATAACTAATACCTTCGTAGGACTAATATGTCTATCATAGGACTAACAGGTCTAACATACGGCCAATGCGTCGACTATGGAATCAAGATGTCTATCATAGGACCAATACGTCAACTATGGGACAAAAATGTCCCTCACACGACCAATACGTCCCTAATGCCACTATCCGGCATCAATCCAAACCACTATGGAAACCCCCATCCATAGGAACATAATATCTATCCGTAGCCCCGTCGTATCTACCATGGGACCAATGTATCTACCGTGGGACCGATATACCCACCAATTGTCGTCATCGTTTACCAATAGGGGATACTATAGTAAGTGCAGTGGACATTTGTTGTACTAAAGTGCTAGTAACAGATGTGAAGGCAGTAGACACAAGAGAGTGAAATGCTCCCAAATCAAATAACGCATAAGCATATGAACTACAAATTATTGCCATACCTTGAATCACTGAATGATCCGTTGTCTCTGAAGGAGAAACCAAAGTATTCAGTCGTCCAGATCCTGTCGGAGTAGGTGTCCGTCCTGTAGGGGTCATGTGTTTTAGGTCCTTGTGACTAGCTGGTCGAGCTGGACGACGGAAAGAACCCCTGAAGTACGACGATGTATAGTTCTGTGGACACTCTCTTTTGAAATGGCCCTGCTAACCACACTGGAAACAGAGACTTCCAATAGAGGCTGAATGTCTCCCAAAAATGGGTTTGAATCTCTTGTGAGGGCGAAGGATATTTCCCCCACTGTGACCTCTTCGGTCCTGTGTTTCATTGGAGGTTGTGTCTCCATTTCCGTTCAAGAGTTGCTGCAAAACGGAAGTGACTACAGTTTGCACTAAGTTTTGTAGCTCGGGAGATACCATAGGAATATTTACGCCATTCTGCTCCTCTTCTTGGCGTGGCTGTTGTACCCCTTCCTCCTGATGAGGTTGTTGTACCTCTTCCTCCAGATGAGGTTGCTGTACCTATTCCTCTTAATGAGGTTGTTCTTCCTCTTCCTCCGGATGAGGCTATTGTACCTCTTCCTCTTGATGAGGTTGCTATACCTCTTCCTCCACAAATGGGTTTTGTCGGGTTCTTCTCTTCGGAGGCATTTTCCTAAGTCATTGAAACATCGTCAACTTAGTTTCTTCATAAAGTTTTGTGTTTACGTATTTTGGGGGAAATTACCAAATAAGCACTCTTATATTTTTGGGGAAAACTTCCCATGTATCACATAATGTCTCTTGTTTGGGGAATTGCCAAATAAGCACCTTGTATTTCTTGTCTGTTGGGGAAATTTTCCTAACTATCAAGTAACATTTCTTAATTTGGGGAAACCGGGGAAATATCTCCTATTTTGCTACGTTTGATAAATTCATCACTGTTTCTCAATTTGGGGAAATCGGTGATATATTTCCTACTTTGCTATGTTTGATAAATCTATCACTGTTTCTCAATTTGGGGAAATTCAGATGTTTCTCATTTTCGGGGAAATTTTCCTACCTATCAAGTGTTGTTCCTTAGCTTGGGGGAAAAACATTGGTGGTTCTCATTTTCGGAGAAATATGTCCTACCTTGCTATGTTTGATAAATCCAACTTATAGCGACTGTCCTTCCCTTGCTATCATTCTTTTTTGTCAAATGTTGTTTTCAGATTGAATGCTTCAGTTTGAGTCTAACGAAGTAAATTAATTCGGCCCCCGTACAGCGGACTCCGAAGAGTCGGTCAGTTGGGATTCTTGTCTGTCAATGAGACATGATCCGTCTTAATCTTACTTCGAAAGATTCAGTCTTCCGGTTTCACTCTGATACCAACTATAACGCCCCGCCCTCTTTCACTATGCCGAAAATCAGAGTCTATTTTTTTTTTTTGAGTGACAAGAGAGGGGGATGTCACTACACTAGCTAAGTCCGAGCTTCCAAAGCCCGGCCCTTCACTGGCCAACCCTACGTGTGCATGGAACTAAGTCCACGGAAACGGTTCACACGCACTAAGTTAAGCTTGCAGAATGGAAACTTAAAGCGAAAATTATAATAGAGTCGATCCTACCAATTATTAAATAGCAAGGAAGTACATCACTTAATTAATAAATACCTTAACTTAGAACGTCCAAAAGTAAAGTCCAAACCATAGCAATAGTCTAAGTTATTACAGTCCAACGAGTTAATTACTCAAATTACATTTCCATAAATAAAACTAGCTCCTAAGCTTGGCTCCGATCACGTCCTTCGCTTCCTCCATTTCCTGCGTCATCGTCTAAGATAGAAGTAGGGCGTTAGACAACTTGCCCAGTAGGTACTCCGAGTAGGGTCAACATATGGATTAGTATAATATAAACATATAGATATAAGTATATCAAAACCATGCAAGTAAATGCCATGCCATGGGTGTCATATGCCATGAGTCCCAACCATCATCCATATCATCATCACATAAGATCCCTCTTGATGGAAAACGCACATCAAGTACCCACACAAATGCCTTACTGATGCCCCGATGGAGTGTGGATCTCCGGTTACAAATCAATCATACATAATGTCCCTTTTGATGGAAAACCCTCATCAAGTATCACAAACTCATAGTATCCCTCTTGATAGATAAAGCACATCAAGGTATCCTCCACAAATGCCTTACGGACGCCCCGACGGAGTGTGGATCTCCGGTTATATTTCAAACATACATCCCATGGAATCAGTGTGGATTCCACCCCACGGTTGCTTTATCGGAAATCCGAATGGAGCATGGACTCCTTTCAATTGATCCCTCCCATGCCATGCATGAGATGCAAGTGCAAACATGCTATGTAATATTACAAACCATAGCATTAAAATCCCATCATTAAGACATACCATTTGATACCAAAATAATTCAAGTAAAACATCCATATACACATAATCCATGGCTTTCAATGAGGTAGGAATCCTACCAATGTCTAGATACCAGGTCCTTGGTTTTCCGTCCAAAGATCGATCACCGATCGCGCACCGCTTATGAGATCCCGTTACCTTATTACACATCAACAAATCAAACCAAAGTTCCATTTGATTTCCAACCATGTTCAAGTCCATAACATGCCTTAGTGGGGTTCGGCCATACAACATGGCCGAACCTCACCCACTTGGTTTTGGGTCCCTTTTTAATCCTTATCATTCTAATCATGTGGTTTCAAGATCATGCCATCTTTTGTTTATTAACCAATCACATAAGTTAAACATTTAAAGAAACCTAAGTCCACAAACATTCCCCATGGGGTTCGGCCATACACCATGGCCGAACCCATGGTCCTTTCACTTTCACCATATTTACCTCTTTGCCATCATTCTTTTCATGGCTAATCACTCCTTTTTATTTATACATACTTAGGTCCATAATTGATCCATAAACATGGATCCATATTGATTCATTAATTATGACATGAAACCCTCACAAATCCCTAACAAATACCTCCATTGTTTAGCTTGATAATCCATTCATTTTAAACATGCAAAGATCCATAGATTACCAATTAAAATGGTTCATGGGGTTCGGCTATACAACATGGCCGAATCCATGAAGTCATTATTCCTCCTTTTCGTTAAATCATCTACCACATTATATCCATAACCCAAGGTCCATCAACATGTCTTCCATCATTTCCATGGTTCAAGCCCATCTAAGTTCATCAATATCTCTCCATGGGGTTCTGCCATGGTCCATGGTTCTTCACCTTTACAACATTAAAATCATTAACATTTCTCCATTATTTCCCCCATTTAAAACCCCTTTAAAATCACTAGCATTTATCCATTTAAAACATTTTAAAATCATTAACACCCTTCCATGGGGTTCGGCCATACAACATGGCCGAACCCTATGGTTCATTATTTCCTTTAAAAACAACATACATCCATGATTTGTTACATTGATGGGGTTCTCATACTAAAAATCCCCGTTTTGTCTTTGATGGTTCTCATACTAAAAATCCTAGGGTTTGGCCATGCAAAGGCCAAACCATGCACCTTGATCATTTACCTTATCTTAGACATGCATGAGGTCCTTTCCATATATCCATAGCAGTTAGGGTTCAGCCATGCAAGGCCAACCCATGATCCATGATCATAACCCTCATATGGTTTGTGCAAGAGGTCCTTAGCCATATATATATATAATGTCCTTAATATTACATCATTTACATAGCTTATTAGGGTTTATCCATTTTCTATCTCATTTCTTGGATGGATTTTAAATCCATGGCCCATAATATTTTGGCCAACTCTCCAATCCAAAAATGAGATTCCTTGGTTTCCTTTAACTCCTTGATAAAATCATGTCAAGTGATACTTGCCGATTCCGCCACTCCTCCGGTTTCTTTCACACCTTCTTGCTCTTGTCATTCCTTAGTCTTTCTCCTTCCTTCCTCCTTGATCTTCGGCCTGGAGAGGGAGAGGGTCTAAGATGGAACCCCCCAAGAAGATGGTTCGGCCTTGGTGAATGTTTGAGAGAGGGAGAGGAGGAGAGAATGGATGAAACTCCAAGTCTTGTTTAATGAGAGTGGTCAGCCAAACTTGAGAGAGGGAGAGTGAGATGAGATCCAAATTTCTCTAAGTCTTTTTTCTTCTTTCTCTTAGAGTGAGGGTCGGCCTTGAGGGAGAGAGGGAGAGAGTGAGATGAGGTAAATTGGATCAAAAGTCTTCTTTCCCATCTTTGTCTAGGGTTTGCTTGGGTTAGACTCCACCCTCATCAATGTGGAGTCTTCCCCATGGGCTCTTTGACCAAACAAGAGGGTGCATGCCCTCCACATGGCACACACCACTCTCCTCCCACGGTTTTTTTCTTGGGTTCCTTTGGTGGTTTGGGGTGGTTTCCATGAGTTAAAACCACCACCTCTCTTTTGCCCAATGCATGGTCTTGCATGTCCCCATTTTGAGCTTCTTGTCTTGCATACCACCCCCAAGTCCAACGGTTTTGGTTTGGGTTTCCTTGGGTGGTTTGGTGGTTTCCATGAGGTGGAACCACGACCTCTCTTTTGCCCAATGCATGGTCCTGCATGTCCCCATTTTAAGCTTCTTGTAGCATACCATCCCCATGTCCAACTGTTTTGGTTTGGGTTTCCATGGGTGGTTTGGGGGTTTAGATGAGGTGGAACCACCACCTCTCCTTGGACCAATGTATGGTCTTGCATGTCCTCCATTCAAGCTCCTTGTCTAGCATACCACCCCTATGTCCAACGGTTTTGGTTTGCTTTCCATGGGTGGTTTGGTGGTTTTCATGAGGTGAAACCGCCACCTCTCCTTTGGCCAATGGATGGTCTTGCATGTCCTCATTTTAGGCTTCTTGTCTAGCCAAGGGGGGGAAGCATGCCCTCCACATGGCATACCACCCCTTATCCCAACGGTTTTGGTGGAGTGGTTTCCATGAGATGAAACCACCCACTTGACTCACTCCATCTTTTGTCTTTTAGGTGACTCACTCCCCATTTGACTCACTCCATTTAATGTAACTCAACTCCCAACTCAATCATTTGAATTGATATCTAACTTAGGTCATTACAATTAAATAATTTAATTCCACTTACTATATTTGATCTTGGACTCACCCATGGCTGACCAAGTCAACCATGGTGGTCGGCCCCACATTGTCTTGGTCCACACGCTAACTCACTTGATAACGTGGAGTTGGGTCCCACTTGGCCATGCCACTTGGATTTATTGAAAATTAACTTAGGTGATTTTAATTAAATAATTCAACTCAATTCACTTGATCCTCCTTAATTCACCTAGTAATTCACCCATGGTTGACCAAGTCAACCATGGTGGTCGGCCCCACATGTGCCTTGGTCCACACGCCACCTCACTTGATGAGGTGGAGTTGGGTCCCACTTGGCTATGCCACTTGGATATCCACTCCTACACTTGCGAATGAGATGGACCCCATTCCTTTGATCTTAATTGGGACGATGACCCGATTAAATCCATTCCTTACCCATTTACCCTAATGCTCAATTCATCTTGACCCATTGGTTCCCAATTGGACATCTGACCCAATTGACCACTTTGACCCAATTAAATAAAATCAAGCCTATCCATGGTCCATTGGACCATTCTTGGGCCATTGCCCCAACTTTGATCCATCTAACATACATTCCATCTATGAATATAAATCCATTCCTTACCCATTTCCCCTAATCATCAATCCATATTGACCCGTTGGGTCCCAATTGGGCATTTGACCAAATTGACCATCATTGACCCAATTAAATAGAGTTGATCATATCCATGGTCCATTGGACCATACTTGGGCCATTGCCCCAACTTTGATCCATTAAACATCCATTCCATCTATGAATCTCAATTTCTTTAACCATTAAAATAAATAATAGCCAATATATTTATTGCATTGAAAATCCGGGCTATTACACAAGTATGGTCCAATGGACCATGGATATGATTAATTCCATTTAATTGGGTCAATGACAGTCAATTGGGTCAAATGCCGAATTGTGACCCCATGGGTCAAGATGGATTGAGCATTAGGGTAAATAGGTAAGGAATGGATTTAATCGGGTCATGGACCCAATTAAGATCAAATGCATGGGGTCCTTCTCATTGGCAAGTGTAGGAGTGGATATCCAAGTGACATTACCAAGTTGGGCCCAACTGCACCTCATCAAGTGAGGTGGCGTATGGACCAAGGCACATGTGGAGCCGACCACCATGATTGACTTGGGTGAATTAATGGGTGAATTAAGGAGAATCAAGTGAATTGAGTTGAATTATTTAATTAAAATCACCTAAGTTAATTTTGAATAAATCCAAGTGGCATGGCCAAGTGGGACCCAACTCCACCTCATCAAGTGAGGTGGCGTGTGGACCAAGACAATGTGGGGCCGACCACCGTGGTTGACTTGGTAAACCATGGGTGAGTCAAAGATAAATTAAAGAAGATGAAATGTAGTAAGTGGAATTAAATTATTTAATGGTAATGACCTAAGTTAGATATAAATTCAAATTTTGAGTTGGGAAATGAGCTACATTAAAATAAGGTGAGTCAAATGGGGGTGAGTTACATATAAATGGAGTGAGTCAAGTGGGTGGTTTCATCTCATGGAAACCACTCCACCAAAACCGTTGGGATAAGGGGTGGTATGCCATGAGGAGGGCATGCTTCCCCCTTGGCTAGACCAAAAGCTTAGGTGGAGACCATACATTGGGCAAAAGAGAGGTGGTGGTTCCACCTCATCTAAACCACCCAAGGAAACCCAAACCCAAAACCGTTTGACATGGGGGTGGTATGCAAGACAAGAAGCTTAAAATGGGGACATTCAAGACCATGCATTGGGCAAAAGAGAGGTGGTGGTTCCACCTCATCCAAACCACCAAACCACCCAAGGAAACCCAAACCCAAACCTGTTGGACATGGGGGTGGTATGCAAGACAAGAAGCTTAAAATGGGGACATGCAAGAGCATGCATTGGGCAAAAGAGAGGTGGTGGTTCCACCTCATCCAAACCACCAAACCACCAAGATGAAACTAAGCCAAAACCGTTGGACATGGGAGTGGTATGTGCCATGTGGAGGGCATGCACTCCTTTGTTTGGTTAATGGGCTCATGGGGAAGACTCCACATTGATGAGGGTGGAGTCGAACCCAAGCAAACCCTAGACTAGATGGGAAAGAGGACTTTTGATCTCATTCCTCTCATCTCACTCTCTCCCTCTCCCTCTCCCTCTCTTGGCCGACCATCACTCTAAGAGAAAGAAGAAAAAGACTTGGAGAAATTTGGATCTCAAGCTTGGCCGACCTCTCTCACAAGACAAAAGAAAAGGACTTAGGGTTTCCATTCTCTCCTCCTCTCGCACTCTCAAACATTCACCAAGGCTGAACCATCTTCTTGGGGGTTTCATCTTAGACCCTTTCCCTCTCAAGGCCGAGATCAAGAAGGAAGAAAGAAGAAAGACTAAGGAGAAGATCGGAGGAGAAAGAAGGAGTGAAAGAAACCGGAGGAGCCACGGAATCGGTAAGTATCACTTAACAAGATTTTTGTAATTTGAAGGAGTTAAAGGAAACCATGGAATCCTATTTTTGGATTGGAGAGTTGGCCAAAATATTATGGGCCATGGATTTAAAAATCCATCCAAGGAATGAGATAGGAATTGGACAAACCTTAATGGGTAAGATATAGGCTATGTAAATGATGGAACATTAAGGACATTATATATATATGGCTAAGGACCTCTTGCATGAACAATATAAGGATTATCATCATGGATCATGGGTTGGCCTTGCATGGCCGAACCCTAATTGTTATGGATATATGGAAAGGACCTTATGCATGTCTAAGATGAGGTATATGATCAAGATCATGGTTTCGCCCTTGCATGGCCAAACCCTAGATTTCTATGTATATGGATCATAAGAACTAAAAAGGATTTGGATGAGGTTCGGCCATGATGTATGGCCGAACCCCATCAAGGGATAAAATCATAAGTATGTGATTTTTAAGGGTAAGAGATGAACCATAGGGTTCGGCCATGTTGTATGGCCGAACCCCATGGAAGGATATTGGCGATTTGTAGTGTGTTTTAAAGGATGAAATTCATAGATGCATTTTAGGAATTTTAAAAGGTTTTGAATGGATGGATGTCAATGAGTTTAAATGGTCTCAAATATTATAAATGGTGAAGAACCATGGACCATGGGTTCGGCCGTGTTGTATGGCCGAACCCCATGGAGAGATATTGATGGACTTAGGTGTTTTTGGACCATGAAGATGATGGGGAATGTTGGTAATTTTAATAGGTTTAAAGTGTGGTTAATAATGATCTAAAATGATGACCTAAGTGTACGATTAAACCCCCCCCATGAAGGGACTTGGGTTATGGATCTAATGTGGTAGATGATGTAAGGAAAAGGAGAAAAAAATGACATCATTGGGTCAGCCATGTTGTATGACTGAACCCCATGAACCATTTTAATGGGTCATCTATGGATCTATGCATGTTAAATGAATGGATTATCAAGCTAAGGAATTGAGGCATTTGTTTGGGTTTTATGTCATGATTAATGAATCATTTATGGATCTATGTTTATGGATCAGTTATGGACCTAGGTATGTATAAATAAAAGGAGTGTTTAGCCATGAAAAGAATGATGGCTAAGATGGAAAAATGGTGGAAATGAAAGGACCATGGGTTCGGCCATGGTGTATGGCCGAACCCCATGGGGAGTGTTCTTGTTGACTTAGGGCTTTCATTAATATAAAACTAATGGAATGATCTTGGACTTAATTAAAAGATCAAAGGACTAAAAACAAGGGTCCAAAACCAAGGGAGTGAGGTTCGGCCATGTTGTACGGCCAAACCCCACTAAGGTATTTTGTGGACTTAAGTATGGTTAGAAATTAAATGGAACATTGTTTTAATTTATTGATATGCAATAAGGTAACGGGATCTCAAAAGTGGTGCGCGATCGGTGAGCGGTTTTCGGACGAAAACACAAGGACACATTAGTTGGTCATTGGTAGGATTCCGACCTCATTGAAAACCATGGACATATGTGTTTATGATGTTTTTACTTGAATTATTTTGGTATCAAATGATGTGTCTTGATGATGGGATTTTAATGCTATGATGTTATTATTACATAGCATGTTTGTACTTGCATCTTATGCATGGTGTGGGAGGGATACTATGTGATTATGATACCTTGATGAGGATTTTCCATCAAGAGGATATTATGTGATTGGATACCTTGATGAGGATTTTCCAGCAAGAGGGATACTATGTTTGAGATATAACCGGAGTCCATGCTCCGTAGGGGCGACCGATAAACAAATGTGGGGATACCTTGATGTGTATTTTCCATCAGAGGGATATTATGTGATTGGATACCTTGATGAGGATTTTCCATCAAGAGGGATACTATGTGATTGTGATACCTTGATGAGGATTTTCCATCAAGAGGGATACTATGTGATTGTGATACCTTGATGAGGCTTTATCATGAAGAGGCATACTATGTGATTGTGATACCTTGATGAGGATTTTTCCATCAAGAGGATACTATGTGATGGTGATATGGATGATGGGTGGGACTCACGGCATATGACACCCATGGCATGGCATTGACTTGCATGATTTTTGACATTACTTATATCTTTGTGTTTTTGTTATACTAATCCATGTGTTGACCCTACTCAGAGTACCTACTAGGCGTGTTGTCTAACGCCCTACTTCTACCTTAGATGATGACACAGGAATGGACGAAGCGAAGGACGCGATCAGAGCCAAGCTTAGGAGCTTGGATGATTAGATTCATTTTATGTAAGTTTCATTCATGGAAATGTAATTTGAGTAACTTAGCTTGTTGGACTGCAATAACTTAGACTATTTGCTATGATTTGGACTTTTATTTTGGACATTTTAATTTGAGGTAATTATGATTAAGTGATGGACTTCCTTGCTATGTAATAATTGGTAGGATAGAACTCTATTATAATTCCGCATTAAGTTTACATTCCGCAAGCTTAACTTATTACGTGTGAACCATTTTATTGGCTTAGTCCACGCACACGTATGGTTGGCCAGTTGAGGGTCGGGCTTTGGAAGCTCGGACTTAGCTCGCGTCGTGACGTCCCTCGCTCTCTCACTCTTTTATATATATATATATATATAAAAATAGACTCTAATTTTCGGTGTAGTGATAGAGGGCAGGGCGTTACAGTTGGTATTAGAGCGAAATCGGAAGAATGAATCTTTCGAAGTAAGATTAAGAAGGTATCATGTCTCACTGACAGATAGGAATCCCAACTGACCGACTCTTCGGAGTCCGCTGCACGGGGGCCGGATTAATTTATTTCGTTAGACTTAGACTGAAGCATTCAATCTGAGAGCAACATTTGACAAAAAGGAATGATAGGAAGGGAAGGACAGTCACTATAAATTGAATTTATCAAATGTAGCAAGATAGGGTATACTTCCCGAAAATGAGAAACAACATTTGATACAAAGGAAAATTTTCCCCGAAAAAGAGAAACATCCGGATCTTTCCCCAACATTGAGAAACACCACTTGATACAAAGGAAAGTTTCCCTGAAAACAAGAAAACAACAAGATTTCCAGTGGAGGAAGAAGTACAGCAACCTCATCAAGAGGAAGAGGTACAGTAGCCTCATCTGGAGGAAGAGGTACAACAACCTCATCAAGAGGAAGAGGTACAACAACCTCATCTGGAGGAAGAGGTACAACAACCTCATCAAGAGGAAGAGGTACAGCAGCCACACCAAGAAAAGGAGTAGAATGGCGTAAATATTCCAGTGGTACCCCCCCAGCTACAAAACTTAGTGCAAGTTGTAGTCACTTCCGTTTTACAGCAACTCTCGAACGGAAATGGAGGCACAACCTCCAATGAAACACATGACTGAAGAGGTCAGGGCGGGGGAAATACCTTTCGCCCTCACAAGAGATTCAAACACAACTTTTGGAGACCTTCAACCTCTACTGGAAGTTCCTGTTTCTAGTGTGGTCAGCAGGGCCATTTCAAAAGAGAGTGCCCACAGAATTATAAATCTTCGCACTTCAGGGGTTCTTTCTGTCGTCCAGCTCGACCAGCTCAGTCACAAGGACCTAGAGCACATGACCCTTCAGGACGAGCACCTACTCCAACGGGATCTAGACTACTGAATACTTTGGTTTCTCCTCCAGAGACAGCCGATAATTCAGTGATTCAAGGTATGGCAGTAGTTCGTAGTTCATATGCTTATGCGTTGTTTAATTTGGGAGCATTCCACTCTCTTGTATCTACTGCCTTCACATCTGTTACTAGCACTTTAGTACAACAAATGTCTACTGCACTTTGGTAGACGATGACGACAATTGGTGGGTATATCGGTCCCACGATAGATACAGTGGTCCCATGGTCGATATGACTGTGTTATGGATAGATATTATCTTCCCATGGATGGGGGTTTCCATGGAGGTTTGGATTGATGCCGGATAGTGGTGTTAGAGACGTATCGGTCGTGTGAGGGACAGTTTGGTCCCATAAGTTAACATATTGGTCTTATGATTGTAATATCCTAGATTTTTTTCAATATATCAATATTTACGAAAATGCCATTGGAATTATGAATTAAAGGGTTATGATCGTAGATGAGAAAATGGTGGGACCCATTGTTCAAGTAGGAACAAATGTACTTGGTATAAGATTCAAATTAAGTTAAATGGGTAATGTACATTTATTTGGGTCAAAGTGGTTAATTGGGTCAAAGGACCCTATTGGGACCCAATGGGTCATTGTGGACATGATTAACCATTGGATGAGCTCAAGTTTAATTGGGTTAGGCTGAATTGAATGGAATGTTAACAAGTGTTTAAGATAACTCAAATTGAAGATTGAGTTGAAATAAATGATGGAGTTTAGTTGAGTGGAATTTATGGGTTGAGTTGCATTAAATTGATGAGTTAAATGGGTGAGTTGTGTCATATGAGTTGGATGGGAAGTTATGGAGATATTATCTCAAAGGAGTAAAGTGTGTGGATGAAATGTCCAAACAATGAAAAACGTTGGCTGCATGGTCATTCCATGCATGTAACTCTTAGATAACAATGAAGGTTTTTGGGAGTTACATAAGGTGAGAGGTTATGTTTTAAATTTAAACATTGTGCCGTTGGAATTGCATGAGAGATTAGTCTATGCATGAGGATTAAAGGGGAATTGGATAGTTGAATGGTCCAAGGGTTAAGACACAAAACCGTTGGCATGTAGGAGTTTCATCTCATTGATGAAACTCCCACATGGGCAAGTAAATGAAAGGTGGCGGTTATGGATTGCCAATTCAACATGACCGTTGGAGCCTATGGGAGTTTCAATTCAAGATGAAACTCTCATATGCAAGGCTAATGAGAGATGAATGATGGAGGAATGTATACAACAAGACATGCATGGGAACCGTTGGGTACCTTGGGAGTTTCATCTCAAGGATGAAACCCCAAGGGAGGCATTAAGCAAATGGGTGTTACAAGTGGGTTCACACTTGAAGAAGGTTGCATCTAGGGCAGCCAAGAGCCAAAACCGTTGGTGCCTTAGGAGTTCCATCTCAAAGATGAAACCCCCAAATAGAATAAGTAAAGGAGATGAATGCAAATGGGAGTTACATGTGGTGCCAACCTTAGGCTGAATTTCATTAGCCAAAGGAGTTTCATTTTCACTCTCTCCCTCTCTCTCCCTTGGACGTTTTTCACCTCTCAAGACAAAGATCATTGGCTGGTTGTCTCTCACACAATTCAGTCCTTGGCCGATCATTTTACCAAGAAAAAGTACACATAGAGCAAAGGAGTTTTGCACCAAGGTTTATCACTCTCATCCAAAGCCAAATTTCTATCTCTCTCTCTCAACTCAATAATTTGGCTGAACCATTTCAAGGGGTTTCCAGCAAGGTTTAGATCGGCTAAAGATCAAGACGAAAGGGAGGAAGGAAGGACTAAGGAAGGAGAAGGTCAAGAAGGAGTGAAGAACCCGAAGGAGTTGCGGTATTGGTAAGTGCACTATAAACCCTTGTTAATAAAATTGGTTAAGGGAATATGATCCGGCCATTGTATGGCCGAATCTATCAAGGGTTTAGATCATGGTTATGCTGTTAAAAAGGGTAAAACATGAATCATAGGGTTCGGCCACTTGGGATGGCCGAACCCCATGAAAAGACTTGGTAATTTTATGGTTTTTGAGAGATAAAAACCACACCATGTTTTGAAGGTTTAAAGGGGTTTAAATGGAGATAAGGTTACTGTTTTGGATCGGCTATTGCATGGTTGAACCATGTTGTTATTATGGCTAAGTTGCTGATCATAAACCATGGATAAATGATGGAATGATTGAGCCAAGAGAACCATAGGGTTCGGCCATGTGTATGGTCGAACCCCATGGACTGTTTTTATGGGTTAATTGGAGTAAGAACTGTGGTTGGAAATTATGGATGATTATATGTTTTTGATCTAAGAATCACATATGTTTATCTATGGACTTAGTATAAGTAAATAATCAGCCATCAAAGATGATGGAAAAAAGGGACAAAAATCAGTTTGGTAAGGTTCGGCCATGTAGTATGGCCCCCCCACTAATGATCATTTGGTGGACTTAGTGGTCAACTTATAATGTAATTGGAGATGGATGTATGAAGGATTTAAAGGACCAAATTAAGATGATGAGGTTCGCTATGTTGTATGGCCGAACCCCACTAAGGTGGATTGATTATGAATATTGGTTATTAAGCAAAATTAGACAAGGGTTTAGTTTAATGGCACAATTGTAAATATGGAATGAAAATGACCAAATGATTTGAAAGATGGGCCAAACCAAAGTGGTAAGGTTCGGCCATGTTGTATGGCCCGAACCCTACCAAGGTACATTTGGAAGATTAAGTTATTTGGATGGTTTTGGATTAAATAATAAAGGAGATCAAAATTTAAGTGGGTGAGGTTCGGCCATGTAGTATGGCCGAACCCCACAAAGTGGTTTTTGGGACTTAGACTTAGTTGGTAATTAATACACATATATTGACTTGCTGTTATATAACAAGGTAACGGGACTTCTTAACGGTGTACAAGTAGTGAACGGGTGACGGTTTAAAAGAGCTGTCAACCTAAGTGAACATTGTGTAGGTTTCCTACCTTTTTGTTACCACACTTATATTTGATGTTTTATCTTAATTTGATGAAATATGTGCTAAGTTATTATGTTTCAAAGTGGTTTTGTATGTTAAGATATGTTTACAAATGGCATGAAGTCATTAACATCTCATGCATGGCATGGGGTGATAATTATGGAAACTGAAGGCCACACTCTGTCGGGGCGTCCGAAAGACCACTGTGGGGTACCTTGATGAGAATCCCATCAAGAGGAAACCGGAGGCCACACTCCGTCGGGGCGTGTAAGGGCTCGGAATTTGTAAATCAAGGAATACGTGAATATTATTTATTTTAGATGAAAATTGGAAAATTGGTGGAGTAAATGGTAAATGGGCCAAAATTTGGATAAAGGCCCAAGTGTGGCACAATAGACTATGGTTTGGATTTAAATTTATTTAAATGGGTCAAGAATGGTCAAATTGGGTCAAATACCCATTTGGGACCCAATGGGTCAAGATGGTTTGCTCTAAGGTAAATGGGCTAGATGGGAAATGTAATTGGGCCATAGGCCCAATGGTAATCCACTTAGAGTGGATTCAATGATTTTAAATCACCTAAGTTATTTGGAATTAAACAATGGTGATGTGGCCAAGTGGGACCCCCTCCACCTCATCAAGTGAGGTGGCGTGTGGGCCAAGGTTTGGTGGGGCCGGCCACCATGATTGATTTGGTCAACCATGGGTGGAATAATGGACTTAGGCTAAGTACCAATGGATTAACCTAAGGTAATTATCTAATTAATTAAATAATTAAATTATTTAAAATGGTAGTTAAGAGTGGTCAAAGTGGGGCCATGAGGTGAAGACTCACCTCATCTCAAACTCAAGGGAAACACGTTGGCTTGGTGGTGGTTTAGATAACCACCACCATAAAGCATTTTAAATATCTAAGAAAATATCTTAAGGTTGGTGGGTGTCATTAATGTAAAGTAAAAAATGGAGATGAGCTTTGTTGGTGTCTCATTCTCATTTTTTTTGTTAACTCCATCCCTCCCACTCCTCCATTGCCGTCCCATGTTCAAGTGAAGGGAGAAAGAGAGCTAAGGAGGAGAGAAGAGAAGGAGAGAAGAAAGAAGTGGAAAAAAAAATTAAGCAAAGAAAAAAATCACTCTAAGGTAAAGGGTTGTCACCTTCCCTCTCATGATTTTCCCCTCTCCCTCTCTCACACAAAACCTACCATGGCCGATTCTAGGGTTAGGGATTGCCACACTTGATCAAAGATCTTAACCTACCAAAGATCAAAAGAAAGGAAGAGGAGGCTACGGAGACCGACGGGAGCGGCAAAAATCGGAGGAGACGTCGGATAGTGAGTATTTCTTAAACAAGAAATTTTGGATTTTAGGGTTTAAGATTTAGGGTTTAGTTTTGTAAAAATTAATGGTGGTTACATAGATATATGTCATGGATGTTAAACCCCTCAAATGTGAGAGTGGAAGATGGAGGAAACCCTAAGTGGGAAAAATTAGGGTTAGGTTAAGAAAATAAATTGGGTTATGTGCATTGTGTAATTTATGAAATTTAAGCATAGAATGGGATGATGGAAGAAGAATTATTGGCCATAGGGTTCGGCCATGTAGCATGGCCGAACCTCATGGTGGGTGATTGGTGGTTGGTTTAATTGGTTAGGGTTTTTGATTGATGAATTTAGTGTTTTAATGAATGCATGGGAGTAAGGTTTTAAAATGAGTTTATGATAAAAATGCAATGGAGTTTTATGGTTTTGAAATGCATGGAGGGAATGAGCCCTAAACCATGGGTTCGGCCATGGTATATGGCCTAACCTATGGTGATGAAATGATGACTAAATGGTGGGTTTAAAGGATAATGTGTTGATGAATTTAGGGTTTTTAAATGAACAAGTGTAATGATCCAAATGGTTAAGAATATGGTTTAGATGCATGATTTAAAGCCCTCAAGGAAGGATTATTGGTGGATCTAAAATGTAACAATGGACCCAAAAAAAAAGAAAAAATTGGAGAAAGGATCATCATGGCTTCGGCCATGGTGTATGGCCGAACCCATGCCCCAAATTGTAAATCAATTTGGGTTTAAGGTCAATGGGTATATATGTGATTAAGTATGGGGTTTGAATGGGTTTAAATGAGTAATGGTTAGATTAATTACATGACAAATTTTAATGTTTTGGTAAGTCAATAATGGACCTAAGTTAAGGACCTAAGTTGTGGATTAAATTTTGGGCTTAAGTAGGCATGAATTAATGAAAAATTGTTTATGTGAAGGGTAGTGGCAAAATGGTAAATATGGGCTAAAATGAAGAAACCCACTAAGTTATGATTTATGGGCTTGGAAATGATTAAAACTTGGATTGATTTGGTAATTTAATAAGGTACCGGATTGCGCGAGCGGTACGCGAGTCGGTAGCCGGATTGTCGGACAAAAACGAAATAAAGACGCGAGTCGGTATTTGGTAGGATTCCTACATTTTTGTAAGCCATGGATTGGGTGATGTTTTCTTTAATTTATTTGGAAAGCATGTGGTTGTCTTTAAGATGAGTTTTGGATTATGCATCTTGTGATGTTTTCCTTTAAATTATTTTGGAAATCATGTGAATGTCTTAAGATGGGTTTTGGATTAAATATTATGGGATGGTTTCCCTTTGATTTATTTGGTCATCAAGTAATTGTTTTAAGATGGGTTTTTTACTATTGAATTACATATATTACATGGCATATGGCATCTACATCTCATGATGGCATGGGAGGGATATGACAGGGGAAGGATGAAATGAAACCGGAGTCCATGCTCCGTCGGGCGACCGATAAACAAGCATGGGGACATTTCACATATGTATTATTATACCTTGATGAGGCTTTGCCATCAAGGGGGGGACTCTTGTAATTATGATACCTTGATGATGGTTCTTCCATCAAGGGGGGATGCCTAGTGTGGATCACATCTTGATGAGGCTTTTCCATCAAGAGGGTCATGGCACGATGATGGTATGGATTATATTTTGAACATTATGTATGGATAAAAGGGACATTGTACAATGAGGATGAGATTGATGGGTGGGATTCATGACATAGAA
>CM023533.1:52980809-53066930 GCA_013350335.1 Chimonanthus salicifolius
CACATATCTTGGTGACAATTTCCCTTTCTTTCCAAATCTCATGTGTAACACCCTGGAATTTCAAAGTTATCAATTTATATGAAATTATTCATATTTACGGAATTGCCATTGTGATATAATTGATTTGAATTTAAATGGGTCAATGGTTCAATCAAGACCCAAAGGATGGTAGTTTGTTTACAAAACAAATAAATGTATAAGATATACTTAAACGGGTCAAAAGTCATAATTGGGTCAAATTTTGTTAAATGGGTCAAAAATGAGCAAATTGGACCCAATGGGTCGTAGTTGACATATTTGACTATTTGGTGAGCTCAAAGCTTAATTGGGTTAAGATGAGTTAAATGTTTGAGTTGGGTTTGAGTTGAAATAAATGTTGGAGTTGAGTTGAGTGGAATTTATTAGTTGAGTTACATTAATGAATGAGTTGAGTTTTGGGTGAGTTAAATAAAAGAGTTGGATGAATAATTGTTTAAGTGAGTGTATGAGAGTGGAGTGGACTGGTGGTAGGTTTTAAACACAATGAACATTGGCTGCATGGGAGGTATTACCATGCATGTAACTCCCATTTAAGTGGTAAAGGAAATGGGAGTTACATTTTGAAAATACATGGAAGACGTTGGAGGTGGGAGTGTTATTTCAAATGCAAAGTGTTTACACGTTGGAAATGGTTAGAGTGCATTGGTTGGGTCTTCAAAAGACAACATTACATAGATTGATGGTTCATGCATGTAACTCCAAGGTTGGAGAACAAATGGGTAGCTGATTGGAGGAGTAACACATAAGAGATTACAGCATTTTAAATTCAAATTAGATATTAAATCAATGGGAGTAACAAAGTGTGTTCACACTTGGAAGAGGGGAGTTTTTATTCCAATGATAGAACTCCCACATGGGACGTTGATGAGGGCCAAATGGGGCTGATTGGAGCTGCTGTTTGTGGAGTTACACTTGAGAGTGGTGGCTGTTACATAAGCCAAATTTAAAGGCAACCAACAAGGGACGGTGCAGCACATGGGAGTTACATTTCAAAATGAAACTCCCATGTGAGACCTTAAGGAGAGGGGAGGTTACATTAGTCCAACCACAAGAGACGTTGGTTGCTTGGGGTGTTTCATTTCATAGATGAAAACCCCCAAGTAACATAAAGAAGTTTGATTAAATTGAGGGAGTTACACAAGGGTAACCTTGGACTGTTTTTAATCAAACAAGGGATTTTCATTTTACTCTCTCTATCTCTCTTTCTTTCTTGGATTGTATTATCATCTCCCAAACACCAAGAACAGCAGCTGGTCACGAATTTTGTAATCAGTCTTGGGTTGTTTTCTTTCACCAAATCAAGAGCACACATTGAGCAAAGGACGGGGGGATCAAGGTTTCCCATCTAAAAGCCAATATTCTATCTATCTCTCTTTGCTGTCCTTGATTTTTCCAAACACCTAGAGCAACAACTGATTGTTTAAATCAGTCCTTGACCATCAAGGAATCAAGAAGAAGGAGAGGCTAAGAAAGGGAAAGGAATAAGTCGGAGTGAAGATCAATTGGAGGAGTCGCGGAAACGGTAGGTTTTTCGATAAACAATTTTTAAATCATGATCCGACCATTGGATGGCCAAATCTAACAAGGGTTAGATATTGGATGGAGGTACATGAACGAGATAAAAAGATGGACCATAGGGTTCGGCCCCATTGGATGGCCGAACCCCATGGAAATAATTGATTTATTTGGATGGTTTTTGGAAGTTAAAATCATACAAGTATGGGACTGTCTTTAGATGATAAAAGTGGATTAAGTTTGACGTTTTTAAAAGGGACAAAAATCTTGTCCAAAACATGGGTATAATTTTATATGTCAAATGGGCCCATTTGTGGCCAAAAATCAGTAAGTAGGATAAGAAGATTTACATCAAGGAAACCTTGGGGTTCGGCCATGTGTATGGCCTAACCCCATGGACTGTTTTTTATGGTTATTTGGGTCAAGTGTAGGATGGATTTTTTATGTAAACATAATGTGCTTTGATTTAAGAATAAACCAAGTTATAAATGGATAAAGGATCATAAACCATAGGCCATGAGGTTCAGCCAATTGGGTGGGCCAAACCCATGAAATGGTATGACATTTCATGGAAGTATTAAATGTTTTGTGAGATTTTAAAGGATTGACAATGAAGATAAGCTTACTGTTTTTTTAGGTAACTATGGCTTGGCTGAACCATATTAATACTATGGTTAAATTATGGATTAAACCATGGACAATGGTTGGATTAATTACACCCAAGAACCATAGATATGGCCGAACCCCATGGACTGTTATGTGGATATTTGGATTGAGTTTTACAAAATGGAAATCATACCAAAGTGATGGGCTTATTGGATGGTTTTGAAAGGTAAAAACATGATAATATTATACTGTTATCCTATGTCTAAATGAGACCAAAAACATATTTAAAAGGACCAAAACTATGGGGTTCTATGGCTAAGATAGGACATGGAAGTTTAAGTGGATATTTTTGGGACCTTAGACGCAAGTTTAGAATCACATGACTGAATGTTTAACTTGCTGTTATGGTCAAATAGGTTTTGGGATTTCTAGAATGGTGTACAAGCCGTGATCGGAAGACGGTTCAAAGGAGGGTCGAACACAAGTAAACAAGTGTAGGTTTCCTACTTTTATTGTAACCACTATTTCATATGCTGTTTTATGTTGATTTCAATAACTTATATGATTGTAAAGTTATGTTTCTAAAATGACATGTTTGCATAGACTCTCATGCATGGCATGGGATGATGGTGTTGTAACCGGAGGCCACACTCCGTCGGGGCGTCCGAAAGACCACTTGTGGGTACCCTGATGATGAGAATCCCATCAGGAGGAATCCGGAGGCCACACTCCGTCGGGGGCGTCCGAAAGACCACTGTGGGTTACCTTGACGATGAGAATCCCGTCAAGTGATGTCTATGTTGAATGGTGATGGGTGGGACTCATTACATGTTCATTTCATACATAGCATGTTTTTATGGAATTTTGTCGCACATGTATTATTATTATATTATTTGCATGTTTTGACTAACCATATGGTAGCCCTATTCGGAAACACTACTGGGCGCGTTGATCTAACGCCCTATCTATATCCTTAGTGGATGATGCAGGGAAAGGGAAGAACGTGGATCGAGAAGAGGACCAAGTACGGAAACTTGGGCGGTTTGAATGATTGGAATGGATTATGAATGGACTATTTTATGGACTTGATATTTGATATATTTGGACAATGTAATTTGGTAATTATTTATGTTGGCTTGTATAAGTAGTTTAAGATAGATGCCATGGTTTGTTTTTTGTTGGATGTTTTGATTAAACGATTAGTTAAGATTGATTAGTAATTTTGGAGAATAAGTTATGTACTTTGCTATCTAAGAATGGAAAATTGGATTAGTCATTGGTTCTATTATAACCTCAGTTAGATTTAGACTAAGTTAATTCCGCAAGTTATTTATGTACCATGTGCGGATCAGTTTTATGGACTTAGTTCATACGCACATGGGCTTGGCCAGTTAAGGGTCGGATTTAGAGATCCGAACTTAACTCGCGTGTGACACTCCGCCCCGATCACATGATTATTTTAAATAAAAAAAAATAAACTCTGAAAATTGGAGTGAAAAGGGCGGGGTGTTACAGTTGGTATCAGAGCGAAACGGGAAGTTGAATCTTCCGAAGTAAGATTAAGACGGTTTCATGTCTCACTGACGGATAAGAATCCCAACTGACCGACTTTTCGGAGTCCGCTGACTAGGGGCCGGATTAATTTACTTCGTGGACTCAGACTGAACAAATCAATCTGAGAACAACAGTGAAAGATAGCAAAAGTACAGTATTATAATTGATCTATCAAACGTAGCAAATAGGATATACATCCCCCAATACTCCCCAATTGAGAAAAAACAACATAGGGAATTTAGAGACTCTCCCCTCAAAAACAAATAGAAAACCAAGTTTGCTTATTTGGAAATCTCCCCAAAATTGTGAAAATACAAACTGTACGAGGAAACTAAGTCAATAATGTTTTTATGACTTAGGAAATGGCTCCAAAGAAAAGGATCCCTCAGAACAAGAAAGGGAAGGAAAAGGTGTTGCAAATCATGCAACATGAGAAAGTGTTATCACAACACGAAAAATCTGTGCATGAGAAGGAGTCGTCTATACATGAGGAAGAGGTAACCCAACCTGATGAGGAGCGATCTGTTCATGAAAAGTCGCACAACTGGGAAGAAGCACGGCACTCTTGGAGGGAAGAAAAGGGGAGTGAGAATGCATCACGGAAGGAGGGAGAAGGGAACAGTGGTGTACATATACCACATGTGCCGCCTGAGCTTCAGGGCTTAGTCCAAGCAGTGGTAACCTCTGTACTCCAGCAACATATGAATGGGAGTGAAAGTTCCAGGGATGCCAGTGACCGGAGTATGGCACGAGAATTTCAACAACAAGCGTCCTCCCTACTTCAAAGGGAAGGAAGGGCTGTCGGAGCCGAGGATTGGCTGAAGAAGATCACTCAGATCTTAAAATTACTTAAGATCTCGAGTCATGCTGACAGGATTCTACTGGCTACTTCACAATTGATAGAAGATGCCGGTAAATGGTGGGAGGTGGTGGAGAAGCAAAGGGCACTCATACCAGTTAGGGAGAGGACGACCATGACATGGAATAAGTTTTCAGCAACCTTTCTGGAACACTACTTTCCGGAGGAGGAGAAGGAGCGACAGACGAAATTTTTCTGTCCTTGGTACAGGGCTCTATGACGGTGGCAGAGTATCACCGTGAATTTCTCAGTTTATCCATTTATGCATTCTATATGGTGGACACAGAACTTCGCAAGGCAAGAAAGTTTGAGAGGGGTCTACGGCCAAACATCAGGGCCAAAGTGACCATATTTAAGTGCACCACATCGGCTGAGGTGGTCAACAAGGCCCCAATAGCAGAACAAGAGTTGAATGCAATGGTGCGGTTTGACAATCGTCGAGCTCCAAGTGGGAGGGGTGGGTTCCAGCCCAACAAGAGGTTCCGTCCGAACTTTAGTAGACCCTCACCATCTTCAGGGTCCACGGGGGGCTTTCGTCCCAATCAGTCCTCCCCATATGCATCAGTCACCCAGTCATTCAGAGGGGTGAACAACTATTTCCACTGTGATCAGCCGGGTCACTTCAAGAGAGACTGTCCAAAGCTCAATAAGCTCTCATATTCTAGAGGATCTTTCCGTCCACCAGCTAGGCCAGCTAACTCCCGAGGAGGCAGGACTTATAATCAGGAGGGACGGGCGTTTAATCCTACCTGATCTGGACGACTATTTGCTCTGGAAACTCCTGAGGATGTGGATCATTCTGTGATTCAAGGTATGGCCGTGTCAATAGTTCTTATGCTTATGCATTGTTTGATTCTGGAGCATCGCACTCTTTATATCTGCATCCTTTATAACTGCTACTGGAACACTAGTTCAAAAGCTGTCCACCACACTCACAGTAGTATCCCCTGTCGGAGACACGTCTTTGGGACTCATATGCACGGCCATAAATACAGAACTCGCTGGACTCAGATTTGAGTTCAATTATCTGGTGCTCGACATGATTGAGTCGATATTATATTTGGCATGGACTGGTTGGCTGGTTATGAAGCCAATATTGATTGTTATCGCCGAAGAGTGACATTTTGGTCACCGAGGGAAAGCAGTATATAGTTCGTACCGACAAGCAAGCAGACTGCAGGAAGGGTTGCATCATGTGGTGTTGAACAATATTGTCGTCAACAAGCACCAGTCACTGAACTTCCAGCAATTGTGAAAGAATTTGTTGATGTCTTTCCAAAAAAACTCCCTGGTATACCGCCTATGAGGGAGCTCAATTTTGAGATCAAGCTGTATCCTGGTACCTCACCAGTGTCTCTACCCCATTATCGGATGGCACCAGCAGAAATGTCTGAGTTGAAGAAGCAGCTTAATGAGTTATTCAGACTGGGTTGCATTCGGAATAACACATCATCATGGGGAGCTCCAGTGTTGTTCGTGAAAAAGAAGGATGGTTCACTCAGAATGTGTGTGGACTACCGAAAGTTGAATCAGCTAACTGTCCGGAACAAGTATCCTCTACCTAGGATCGATGATTTATTCGATCAGTTGAGGGGATCCAGTCACTTTTCCAAGATTGACCTGATGTCCGGTTATCATCAAATCCTGGTCAGGGAGGAAGATATCGAGAAGACAGCTTTCAGAATACGGTATGGACTATTTGAATTTGTAGTCATGCCATTTGGGCTTACCAACGCACCAACTGTGTTCATGGACTTAATGAACAGAATCTTCCGTCCATATCTGGATCGGTTTGTTATAGTGTTCATTGACGATATCATGATCTATTCCAAGAGTCAAGAGGATCATGTTGAGCATCTACGAATAGTATTGAACACCTTGAGACAGAACCAGTTGTATGCCAAAGCAAGCAAATGCGAATTTTGGCTGCCTGAGGTCAAATTCTTGGGGCATGTTATAACAGCAGATGGTATAGCCGTTGATCCGGCTAAGGTGGCAGCAGTAAGTGAGTGGAAAACACCAAAAAATGTCACTGAAATCCGTAGCTTTCTGGGTTTGGCTGGATATTATAGGAAGTTTATCATGGACTTCTCCAAAATTGCATCCCCATTACCTCGACTCACGCAAAAAGGAGTCAAATATGAATGGTCAGAGTTGTGCAATCAGAGATTTGAGGAGCTGAAAGAGAGACTTACAACTGCTCCTATTTTAGTTTTGCCGGAAAGAGGCAAAGGTTATGAAGTACAATGTGATGCATCAGGAGAGGGACTGGGATGTTCACTCATGCAACGTGATCAGGTGGTGGCATATGGTTCAAGACAACTAAAGATACATGAACGCCTCTACCCCACACATGATCTGGAATTAGCTGCGGTGGTCTTCGCTCTCAAAAGCTGGAGACACTATCTATATGGTGAGAAGTTTGAAGTATTTTCAGATCACAAGAGCTTGAAGTATTTATTTGATCAGAAAGAGCTCAACCTGAGGCAGCGCAGATGGATGGAATATCTGGCGGACTATGAATTTGCGCTCCGATATCATCCGGGAAAGGCCAGCAAGGTGGCGGATGCTCTCAGCCGCATGTCTCATGCATCAGTGGCATGTTTGATCATGACCGAATGGGAGATGTTGAATTCCATTCATGAGTTTAATCTATACATCACAAACCATGGGAGTATGTACAATTTGATAATACGATCCAACATGGTTACAAAGATTGAACAGGAGCAGCGAACAGATCCGAAAATGGCAGAGACATGGGCCAAGATGTCTATTGGCGAGGTTGTACCGGATTTGGAATTACGACCAGGACAGGGTCTTATGTTACGGGGTAGAATTTATGTGCCAAGAAGCTGCAGAAAAGAATTACTGATAGAGGCACATCAGAGCAAGCTCTCCATTCATCCGGGTAGCACAAAAATGTATCATGACTTAAAAAGACATTATTGGTGGCATGGACTCAAGAAGGATGTTGCAGAGTTCGTGGCTCATTGTTTAACTTGTCAGCAGGTTAAGACGGAACATCAGAAGCCACCAGGGTTACTCAAACCCTTAGCAGTGTCGGAATGGAAATGGGAGCACATTTCCATGGACTTTGTGACGGGGTTGCCGAGGTCCTCGAAGGGCAATGACGCTATATGGGTTGTGGTAGACCGACTGACCAAGTCCGCGCATTTTATTCCTATCAAGATGATGGATTCATCAGAGACATTGGGTCAGAGATATATCAAAGACATCATCAGATTACATGGTATCCCACGGACTATAGTGTCTGATAGAGATGGCCGATTCACTGGCAGGGTATGGCAGAGCATGCAGTCGGCCATGGGGACCGATCTACTTATTAGCACAGCATTCCATCCACAGACCGATGGACAATCGGAAAGAACAATACAAACGTTGGAGGACATGTTGAGGGCGTGCATGCTAGACTTCAAAGGTGGATGGGAGGATCATTTGCCATTGGTGGAGTTTTCTTATAACAATAGCTACCAAGCAAGTCTTCAGATTGAACCATTCGAAGCTTTGTATGGTAGACCATGCAGGTCACCAGTGTGAGGTCGGCGAACCTGCGCTGATAGGACCCGAGTTGGTTGCCGAAACTACTGCACAGATCCAGTTGATACGTCAACATTTGTTGACCGCACAGAGTCGGCAAAAGAGCTATGCTGATAAGAGGAAGAGGTTTCTCGAATTTGAAGTAGGAGACATGGTATTCTTGAAGGTCTCGCCACGAAAAGGGCACATGAGATTTGGGAAGAAAGGAAAATTGTCGCCAAGATATGTGGGACCGTTTTCAATTATCAGAAGGATGGGAGATGTAGCCTATCAGTTGGCACTTCCTTCGCAATTGGCGTCTCTACATGATGTATTCCATGTGTCGATGCTGAGGAAGTACAACCCTGATCCCTCTCATGTTTTGAATGTGCAAGATATAGATGTGCAAAGCGACGTCACTTATGTCGAGAAGTCGGTCAGAATATTAGAGAGTGAGCAAAGGGTGTTGCGTAACCGAGCGATTCAGTTCGTCAAGGTGGTATGGGATCGACATGGTGTTGAGGAAGCCACTTGGGAACTGGAATCGGAGATGAGAATATCTCACCCTGAATTGTTTGTATGATTTATTTTGAAATCCTACTTCGTTCGATTTTCGGGACGAAAATTATAAAAAGAGTATTGTGTTGTAACACCCTTGAATTTCAAAGTTATCAATTTATATGAAATTATTCATATTTACGGAATTGCCATTGTGATATAATTGATTTGAATTTAAATGGGTCAATGGTTCAATCAAGACCCAAAGGATGGTAGTTTTGTTTACAAAACAAATAAATGTATAAGATATACTTAAACGGGTCAAAAGTCATAATTGGGTCAAATTTTGTTAAATGGGTCAAAAATGAGCAAATTGGACCCAATGGGTCGTAGTTGACATATTTGACTATTTGGTGAGCTCAAAGCTTAATTGGGTTAAGATGAGTTAAATGTTTGAGTTGGGTTTGAGTTGAAATAAATGTTGGAGTTGAGTTGAGTGGAATTTATTAATTGAGTTACATTAATGAATGAGTTGAGTTTTGGGTGAGTTAAATAAAAGAGGTTGATGAATAATTGTTTAAGTGAGTGTATGAGAGTGGAGTGAACTAGTGGTAGGTTTTAAACACAATGAACGTTGGCTGCATGGGAGGTATTACCATGCATGTAACTCCCATTTAAGTGGTAAAGGAAATGGGAGTTACATTTTGAAAATACATGGAAGACGTTGGAGGTGGGAGTGTTATTTCAAATGCAAAGTGTTTACACGTTGGAAATGGTTAGAGTGCATTGGTTGGGTCTTCAAAAGACAGCGATACATGGATTGATGGTTCATGCATGTAACTCCAAGGTTGGAGAACAAATGGGTAGCTGATTGGAGGAGTAACACATAAGAGATTACAGCATTTTAAATTCAAATTAAATATTAAATCAATGGGAGTAACAAAGTGTGTTCACACTTGGAAGAGGGGAGTTTTTATTCCAATGATAGAACTCCCACATGGGACGTTGATGAGGGCCAAATGGGGCTGATTGGAGCTGCTGTTTGTGGAGTTACACTTGAGAGTGGTGGCTGTTACAGAAGCCAAAATTTAGAGGCAACCAACAAGGGACGGTGCAGCACATGGGAGTTACATTTCAAAATGAAACTCCCATGTGAGACCTTAAGGAGAGGGGAGGTTACATTAGTCCAACCACAAGAGACGTTGGTTGCTTGGGGTGTTTCATTTCATAGATGAAAACCCCCAAGTAACATAAAGAAGTTTGATTAAAGTGAGGGAGTTACACAAGGGTAACCTTGGACTGTTTTTGATCAAACAAGGGATTTTCATTTTACTCTCTCTATCTCTCTCTCTTTCTTTCTTGGATTGTATTATCATCTCCCAAACACCAAGAACAGCAGCTGGTCACGAATTTTGTAATCAGTCTTGGGTTGTTTTCTTTCACCAAATCAAGAGCACACATTGAGCAAAGGAGGGGGGGATCAAGGTTTCCCATCTAAAAGCCAATATTCTATCTATCTCTCTTTGCTGTCCTTGATTTTTCCAAACACCTAGAGCAACAACTGATTGTTTAAATCAGTCCTTGACCATCAAGGAATCAAGAAGAAGGAGAGGCTAAGAAAGGGAAAGGAATAAGTCGGAGTGAAGATCAATTGGAGGAGTCACGGAAACGGTAGGTTTTTCGATAAACAATTTTTAAATCATGATCCGGCCATTGGATGGCCGAATCTAACAAGGGTTAGATATTGGATGGAGGTACATGAATGATATAAAAGATGGACCATAGGGTTCGGCCCCATTGGATGGCCGAACCCCATGGAAATAATTGATTTATTTGGATGGTTTTTGGAAGTTAAAACCATACAAGTATGGGACTGTCTTTAGATGATAAAAGTGGATTAAGTTTGATGTTTTTAAAAGGACAAAAAACATGTCAAAACATGGTAAATTTTATATGTCAAATGGGTCATTTTGTGGCCAAAAATCAGTAAGTAGGATAAGAAGATTTACATCAAGGAAACCTTGGGGTTCGGCCATGTGTATGGCCTAACCCCATGGACTGTTTTTTATGGTTATTTGGGTCAAGTGTAGGATGGATTTTTATGTAAACATAATGTGCTTTGATTTAAGAATAAACCAAGTTTATAAATGGATAAATGGATCTAAACCATAGGCCATGAGGTTCAGCCAATTGGGTGGGCCAAACCCCATGAAATGGTATGACATTTCATGGAAGTATTAAATGGTTTTGTGAGATTTTAAAGGATTTAAAGTGAAGATAAGCTTACTGTTTTTTTTAGGTAACTATGGCTTGGCTGAACCATATTAATACTATGGTTAAATTATGGATTAAAACTATGGACAATGGTTGGATTAATTACACCAAGAACCATATGGCCGAACCCCATGGACTGTTATGTGGATATTTGGATTGAGTTTTACAAAATGGAAATCATACAAAATGATGGGCTTATTGGATGGTTTTGAAAGGTAAAAACATGATAACATTATACTGTTATCCTATGTCTAAATGAGACCAAAAACATGTTTAAAAGGACCAAAACTATGGGGTTCTCTGGCTAAGATAGGACATGGAAGTTTAAGTGGATTTTTGGGACTTAGACTAAGTTAGAATCACATGAATGAATGTTTAACTTGCTGTTATGTAAATAAGGTTTTGGGATTTCTAGAACGGTGTACAAGCCGTGATTGGAAGACGGTTCAAAGGAAGGGTCGAACAAAGTAAACAAGTGTAGGTTTCCGACCTTTATTGTAACCACTATTTCATATGCTGTTTTATGTTGATTTCAATAACTTATATGATTGTAAAGTTATGTTTCTAAATGACATGTTTGCATAGACATCTCATGCATGGCATGGGATGATGGTGTTGTAACCGGAGGCCACACTCCGTCGGAGCATCCGAAAGACCACTGTGGGGTACCCTGATGATGAGAATCCCATCAGGAGGAATCCGGAGGCCACACTCCGTCGGGGCGTCCGAAAGACCACTGTGGGTTACCTTGACGATGAGAATCCCGTCAAGTGATGTCTATGTTGAATGGTGATGGGTGGGACTCATTACATGTTCATTTCATACATAGCATGTTTTTATGGAATTTTGTCTCACATGTATTATTATTATATTATTTGCATGTTTTGACTAACCATGTGGTAGCCCTATTCGGAAACACTACTGGGTGCGTTGATCTAACGCCCTATCTATATCCTTAGTGGATGATGCAGGGAAAGGGAAGAACGTGGATCGAGAAGAGGACCAAGTACCGAAACTTGGGAGGTTTGAATGATTGGAATGGATTATGAATGGACTATTTTATGGACTTGATATTTGATATATTTGGACAATGTAATTTGGTAATTAGTTGTGTTGGTTTGTAATAAGTAGTTAAGATAGATGATATGGTTTGTTTTATTAAACGATTAGTTAAGATTGATTAGTAATTTTGGAGAATAAGTTATGTACTTTGCTATCTAAGAATGGAAAATTGGATTAGTCATAGGTTCTATTATAACCTCAGTTAGATTTAGACTAAGTTAATTCCGCAAGTTATATATGTACCATGTGCGGATCAGTTTTATGGACTTAGTTCATACGCACATGGACTTGGCCAGTTAAAGGTCGGATTTAGAGATCCGAACTTAACTTGCGTCGTGACACTCCGCCCCGATCACATGATTATTTTAAATTAAAAAAAAAATTAAACTTTGAAAATTAGAGTGAAAAGGGCGGGGTGTTACATCATGTGTCCCTTTCGTGGCGAGACTTTCAAGAACACCATGTCTCCCACTTCAAATTCAAGGAACCTCCTTCTTTTGTCAGCATAGCTCTTCTGACGACTCTGTGCAGTCAATAGGTACTGCTGTATCAACTGTATCTAAGCTGTAGTCTCTGCAACCAACTCAGGCCCAATCAATGCAGGCTCACCGGCCTCTGTCCAGCACACAGGTGATCTGCATGGTCTACCATATAATGCCTCAAATGGTACCATCTGGAGGCTTTCCTGGTAACTGTTATTGTACGAGAATTCTACCAATGGCAAGTGATCCTCCCATCCACCCTTGAAATCTAGCATACATGCTCTCAGCATATCTTCTAGTGTCTGTATGGTCCTCTTAGACTGTCCATCAATCTGTGGATGGAATGTTGTACTAGTCAATATGTCTGTTCCCATGGCTGCCTGCATGCTCTGCCATACTCTGCCTATGAATCGACCATCTCTGTCAGACACAATAGTTTGAGGTATACCATGCGATCTGATGATATCTTTGATATACCGCCGACCTAAAGTCTCAGATGAGTCTGTCATCTTAATAGGAATGAAATGTGCAGACTTAGTTAGTCGGTCTACTATAACCCATATTGCATTGTTGCCCTTTGATGACCTTCGCAACCCTGTGACAAAATCCATGGAAATGTGCTTCCATTTCCATTCCGGTACTGGTAAAGGTTTGAGTAACCTTGGTGGCTTCTGATGTTCCGTCTTAACCTGCTGACAAGTTAAGCAATGAGCCACAAATACTGCCACATCTCTTTTGAGTCCGTGCCACCAGTAATGTCTTTTCAGGTCGTGATACATCTTGGTACTGCCCGAATGAATAGAGAGTTTGGTCTGATGTGCCTCAACCAACAACTATTTTCTGCAGTTCTGTGATACATAAATCCTTCCTCGGAATAAAAGACCCTGTCCCGGTCGTAACTCCCATTCTGGTATAACTTCACCATTGGACATCTTGGCCCAAATTTCCTCCACTTTTGGGTCCGTCCGCTGTTCCTGTTCAATCTTGGTAACCATGTTGGACTATATGATCATATTGTAAATAGTCCCATGGTTATTGAGATAAAGTCTAAATTCTCGAATGGTATTCAATATCTCCCTTTCTGTCCTGATCAAACATGCCACTAATGCATGTGATAAACGGATGAGGGCATCCACCACCTTGTTCGCCTTGTCAGGGTGATATCGAAGTGCGAATTCATAATCCGCCAGATATTCCATCCATCTGCGCTGCCTCAAGTTGAGTTCTTTCTGATCAAACAAATATTTCAAGCTCTTATGATCTGAAAACACTTCAAATTTCTTGCCATATAAATAATGTCTCCAACTTTTGAGAACAAAGACCACTGCGGCTAGTTCAAGATCATGAGTAGGGTAAAGGCATTCATGTATTTTCAATTGTCTTGATCCGTATGCCACCACACGATTATTTTGACTGAGTGTACACCCCAGTCCTTCTCCTGAAGCATCACAATATACCTCTTAACTCCTGCCTGTTTCCGGCAAAACTAAAACAGGGGCAGTGGTAAATCTCTACTTCAGCTCTTCAAATCTCTGATCGCACAATTTTTACCATTCATATTTGACCCCTTTCTGAGTTAGTCGAGTAAGTGGAGATGCTATCTTGGAGAAGTCCATAATAAATCTCCTGTAGTAGCCAGCCAATCCCAAGAAACTACGGATCTTAGTTACATTCCTTTGCGCTTTCCAATCTCTCACTGCAGCCACTTTAGCCGGATCCACGCTATACCTCCTTCGGATATAACATGTCCCAAGAAATTAACCTCGGGTAACCAGAATTCACATTTGCTGGCTTTGGTATACAACTTGTTCTTCCTCAAGGTGTCCAAGACTATCCTCAGGTGCTCAGCATGTTCTTCCTGACTTTTAAAATAAACCAAAATGTCATCAATAAATACAATCACAAACTGATCCAAGTAAGGACGGAAGATCATGTTCATTAAATCCATGAACACAGCCAGTGCATTGGTGAGTCCAAACGGCATGACTACAAACTCATATAATCCATACCGCGTTCTGAAGGTTGTCTTCTCTACATCTTCCTCCTTGACCCGAATTTGATGATATCCAGACATCAGTTCAATCTTAGAGAAATGACTGGAACCTTTAAGTTGATCAAACAAATCATCGATCCTGGATAGAGGATACTTGTTTCTGACCATCAACTGATTTAGTTTTCGGTAATCCACACACATAGGGAGTGAACCATCTTTCTTTTTCACAAAAAAAATTGGAGTTCCCCAAGCTGATGTACTGTTCCGGATGAAACCCAGTCTGAGTAATTCATCAATTTGTTTCTTTAATTTGGACATCTTCGCTGGTGCCATCCGGTAGTGTGGTAATGATACTGGTGCAGTGCTAGGGTACAACTTGATTTCAAAATCAATCTCCCTCATGGGAGGCAAGTTAGGGAGTTCTTTTGGAAATACGTCTGCATAGTCTTTTACTATTGCCGGAAGTTCAGTCACCGGTGCCTCATTGATTCTTATACTGTTCAATACTAGGTGATTTACCCTTTCATGCAGCCTGCTTTGTTTGTCAGTACGCACCACATGTTGTTTTCCTTCCGGTGACCAAAATGTCACCCTACGGCGATAACAATCAATGTTGGCCTTAAAGCTAGCCAACCAGTCCATGCCGAAAATAATATCATACTCGGTCATATCGATTACCAAACAATTGAACTAAAATCTGAGTCCAGCAAGTTCAGTATTCACTGCTATGCATATAAGCCCCAATGACGTGTCTCCGACGGGAGATACAATAGTGAGTGATATGGACAGTTTTTGTACCAATATACCAGTAGCAGTTATAAATGCAGCAGATATGAAAGAATGTGAAGCTCCAGAATCAAATAGTGCAAAGGCGTAGGAATTACTGACTACTGCCATACCTTGAATCACCGAATTTTCCACTGCTGCTGGAGGAACTAATGTAAACAACTGTCCAGATCCTGTAGGTGGTCGTCCCGCCTGGTTAAATGTCCTGCCACCTTGGGAGTTAGCTGGCCTAATTGGTGGATGAGACGATCCCCTTGAATAAGAGAGCTTGTTAAGCTTCGGGCAATCCTTCTTAAAATTTCCAGGCTGATCACAATGGAAGCAAGTGCTCACACCTCTGGTAACCTAGGTGACTGATGCAGATGGGGAGGGACGATTGGGACGAAAGCCCCATATTGACCCAATAGATGGTGAGGGTTTGCTAGAGTTCGGTCGGAACCTCTTGTTGGGCTGAAAACTACCCCTCCCACTCTGAGCTCGGCGATTATCAAAACGCGTTAACTCAGCCAATTCTTGCTCTGCTATTGTGGCCTTACTGGCCACTTCTGCCAGTGTGGTTGCCTTGAATATGGTGTCCTTGGCCCTTATGTCTGGCCGTAGGCCCCTCTCAAACTTGCATGCTCTTCGGTACTCTGTGTCCACCATATAAAATGCATATACAGACAAACTGAGAAACTCTTGGTGGTACTCTGCCACTGTCATGCTACCTTGTACCAAAGACAGAAAGGCCTATGTCTGGCGCTCCTTCTCCTCCTCAGGGAAAAAAATGCTCTAGGAAGGTAGCTAAAAACTGTTCCCAAGTCATGGCAATCCTCTCTCTTTCTGGAATAAGTGATCGCTGCTTGTACAACCTCCCACCATTTGCCAGCATCATCAATCAATTGCGATGTGGCCAGTAAGATCTTATGAGCATGACTCGTAATATTCAGCAAAGTCAGGATCTGAGAAATCTTCTTAAGCCAATTCTCTGCTCCGACAGCCCCTTCTCTTCCCTTGAAGTAAGGAGGGCGCTGTTGCTGGAAGTCCCTGACCATGCTCCTGTCATTGTTCTCCCTGGTGTTTCCATTATCATTCATGTGCTGTTGAAGCACCGAAGTGACCACTGCTTGAACCAAATTTTGTAATTCAAGAGGTACCGCTGGTATGTGTACGTTGCTGTGTTGCTCTTCCTTTTCATGACGAGAATGTTGTTCCTCCTCGTGATGAGAATGTTGTTCCTCCTCATGATGAGAATGTGGTTTCTCCTCATGATGAGACTGTCGTTCTTCCTCATGATGAGATTGTCATTCCCTCTCATCTTCACCCCCAGTTGGGTTTTGTCGGGTATTTCTCCTTGGCCTTCCCCTTGGAGCCATTTTTTCCTAAGCCATTGAAACATATCAATACTTAGTTTCCATAATAAAATTTTGTTTTTCCTAACTATGGGAAAATTTCCAAATAAGCACTCTTGGTTTTCTTTGTTCCGGGAATACATCCTATTTTGCTATGTTGAATAATCTGATTATTTTGACTGTACTTCCTTTGCTATCATCCGTCTGAGTCTAACGAAGTAAATTAATGCACGAGAGCCGGATTAATTTACTCCGAATGATTCTCTCTTTAAAACCAACTATAGAAAGACAAGATCAAGAAGAAAGAACCATAGGGTTCGGCTATGTCCCATGGAAAGACATGTTTAATTTATGGGTTTTGAGGATTGAAAACCAAGAAGGAACATTGGGTTTGTTTAATGGATTTTTGGAAGGAAGAGACTAAATTGAAAAGTCTCTAATTATGGAAGTTAGGTGTTAAATTTAGAAAGCTTTTAATTTTGGAAAACCTCCTAATAATGGAAGGTGAAGTTTATTATTGGAAACCTTCGAATAATAGAAGGTGGAGTCTAATTAAGGAAACCTTCCAATTATGGAAAGGTGGAGTTTAATTTGGAAACTATACACCATAGGTTCGGCCAAAGTGTATGGCCGAACCCCATGGTCCAAATTAAGGGATCAAATGGCATTTTAATTCATGGTTAAGGGCAGATTGATGAATCGAATTATGAACCTATTTTATGAGTTATGTTTTGTATATTTTTAAATAAAGGGAAGGATACAAACATGTGTTATGAATTATTGATGAAGATAGTGGCAAAATGGTAATTACATGCCAAAGTGGAGGATCATGGGTTCGGCCATGGTGTATGGCCGAACCCCATGAGTTGTGTTTGATGGACTTGTTTGGTTAAGGAAATTTGTAGGGTCTAGTTATTGTAGATTTAAAGGAATAAGGGAACCAATGGCATTTTTGTAAATATGTGAGAATATTGGACATTGGGTCGGTCATGGTGTATGGCCGAACACCATGAATTATTTTATGGACTATGTGTTTTGGATTAAAAGAAGCATGTATGGATGATTTGGAACCTAAGCAAAGAAAAATGGCTATGGTTATGAACAATGGCATTTTCGTAAATAGGTGTGAAAATGGTAAGTCATGGGTTCGGCCATGGTGTATGGCCAAACCCCATGGGGTTTTGTTTATGGACTTAGAACCTTGTAATCAAGTGGGACTTGGTGTTGATTTATTATTATATTATAAGGTAACGGGATCTCGCAAGCGGTGTGCGATCGGTGATCGAATCTTGGATGGAAACGCAAGGACTCGTGAACGGTCTTTGGTAGGATTCCACCTCTTTGAAACCATGCGTTTATGTAGTTTGTTTTATCTTATGTTTGATGAAAATATGTTTCAAAGGATATGCTTTATTATTGAATTTCAAATGCTATGTTTAACTTGTTTAAATAGCATGGATTGGTTATGTTTTCAAAAGGTGATTTTCAATGCTATGTTTATGTTATAAAATAGCATGTGTTTCATTGGCATCTCATGCATAGCATGGGGTAGAGGATTTATAACCGAAGGGGTCACACTCCGTCGGGGCGTCCGAAAAACCTATGTGCGATACCTTGATGTGATTTCCATCAAGAAGATTCCGGAGGGTCCACACTCCGCCGGTGCGTCCGGAAGACCTATGTGGTGGGTACATTTATGTACATGTGATGGGTGGGACTCATTGCATATTTGTCATCATTGCATGGCATGGATTTTATATGGTTTTGACATCACTATATTATTATATATGTTTTGTACTAACCATGTGTTAGCCGTAACTGGAATACCTACTGGGCGCGTTGTTCTAATACCCTACTTCTACCTTAGTTGATGATACATGTAATCAGGGGAACGATGAACGTAAGACGGACCAGGCGTAGGAGCTTGGAAGACTTACTTTGCTATCTGAATGGAACAGAACTTGGATCTATTATGATTCCGCATTTTGATGTTATGATTCCGCAGGTTATGATTTTTATTCCCTATCATGATATTGCAATGCGTGAACCATTTTAGTGGACTGAGTCCATGCACACATAGGGTTGGCCAGTTAAGGGTCGGACTTTGGAAGTTCGGACTTAGCTCGCGTCGTGATGTCCCGCGCTCTATCACTCTACTCTGTTATAAATATATATATATATATATATATATATATATATATATATATATATATATATATATATATATATATATATATACACTGAATTTAAGGGAAAAAGCGAGTGAAAAAGGGCAGGGCATTACAGATCTTGCCACCTCAAGTGTGGGTCACTTGCCATGTGGAAAGTTGTGTCACCACAAATGGGACCCACTTGACACCTCATTAACTTATGTGTACAAGATTAGATTAATTTAATTAAACACCACTAATTCCACTCATTAATTAATTTATTCAATTAACTCTACAACGCCATTACCTTTAATATTACCACCAATTTTATTTAACACCATCATTCCCTCATAACTTAATTAATTTGATCATTCACTTTTTAATCATCACAATTCCCATTATTGCCACTATTTAACACCAATATTCACATCAAATTTCTCAATGATTACCAATTTTAGATTTAAATTTCCAAATTCATTCAAAATACATAGGGAAATTCCATAAGATATCGGGGGTCGAATTCTCGGGTCATTACAATAGTACCATCTTTTTGGAATTTGTGTCCTGAAAATTAGACAAAGGTTGGGCCTAAAAACAAAGATTACACAAATAATTCTGGATAATGAGTCCTCATCTCTAACTCTAATTCCCAAGTAGGCTCCTCATTGCCATGTCTTTCACATACCACGTTAACAAATGGTATTACTCTGCTTCTTAGAATTTTTTTCTGTGAATCTGTGATCTCGATGGGTCTCTTGACATATGACACGTCACTTTGTACATCCAGTTCTTTCACATCTAAGACATGTGATGGATCGGGGTTATACCTCCGCAACATGGAGACATGAAACACATCGTGCATACTAGACAGTGGTACAGGAAGTGTTATCCGATATGCCACTTCACCAATCTTCTCAAGGACTGGGAACGACCCAACAAATCTTGGCCAACTTTCCTTTCTTTCCGAATCTCATCTGACCTTTACGCAGTGATACCTTCAAAAACACTAGGTCCATCCACCTCAAACGCCAAAGGTCTTCTTCTCTTGTCTGCATAAATTTTCTGTCAACTTTGAGTAGTCAGTAAATGTTGTCGAATGGCCTTGATCTGTTCTGTGGTATCTGCCACTAATTCTAGTCCAATTAGTGTCGCCTCTCCTGCCTCAGTCCAACAAATTGGTGACCTGCAAGATCTACCATACAATGCTTCAAATGGGGCCATCTGAAGACTCGCCTGATAACTATTGTTGTACGAGAATTCTACCAATAGAAGGTGATCTTCCCAGCTGCCTTAAAAATCCAACGTACAAGCCCTCAACATATCCTCCAATGTCTATATGATCCTTTCTGATTGTCCATCGGTCTGTGGATGAAACACTGTGCTACACAACAGGTCTATACCCATGGCCGTTTGCAAACTCTGCCATACCCTTTCGGTGAATCTGCCGTCACGATCTGACACAATCGCCTTGGGTATCCCATGCAGTCTAACAATATCCTTTATGTACTGCCTGCCCAACTTCTTAGACGAATCTGTCATCTTGATAGGCATAAAATGTACTGGTTTGGTGAAACGGTCAACTATAACACAAATAGTATCATTTCCTTTAGAAGATCTAGGCAATCCCGTCACAAAATCCATCGCAATGTGTTCCTTTTTTCATTCAAGAATGGAAAGGGGCTTAAGTAAACCAGGGGGCTTTCGATATTCTGTTTTGACTCGCTGACATGTCAAGTAGTTGGATATGTAATCTACCACGTCTTTCTTGAGTCCACACCACCTAGACTGTCGCTTGAGGTCTCTATACATCTTTGTACTTCCAGGGTGTATCGAAAAGTTCGATTGGTGTGCTCCTGTCAATAATTCTTTCATGCAGTCCTCTGGCACATATACCCTGCCTTTGAACATGAGTCCTTGTCTAGGTTGCAGTTGCCAATCCTAGATTGTCTCCCCTGCAGATAACTTGGCCAAAATTTCTACCATTCCCGGATCTGTTTTCTATGCCTGCTCTATTTTTTATGTCAACGTCGAATGTACGATCAAATTACATATACATCCTCTATTGGACATCTGCAAGTTCAATTCCACAATGGCCTCTTGCATGATTAGACTTGCTATGGTTCCATAAGGTTTGCGGCTAAGTGCATCCGCAACTTTGTTCTCTTTGGCCGGATGATAGTGAAGAGTAAAATCATAATCCTGAAGATACTCCATCCATTTCCTCTGCCTCATGTTGAGTTCTTTTTGTCCAAACAAATATTTCAGGCTCTTGTAGTCATAATAAACTTCAAAATTCTCTCCAAAGAGATAGTGTCTCAAGCTCTTGTGTGCGAGCACCATGGCTGCCAATTCCAAGTCATGAACAAGATAATTTAGCTCATGTATCTTCAACTATCGGTGTAACACTCCGCCCCTTTTTCACTCGCTTAGCCGAAAATCAGAGTCTATTTTTTTTTTTTTGAAATAAAGAGTGACAAAGAGCGCGGGCCGTTACAGTTGGTATCAGAGCGAAACCGGAAGAATGAATCTTTCGAAGTAAGATTAAGACGGTTTCATGTCTAACTGACAGATAAGAATCCCAACTGACCGACTCTTAGGAGTCCGCTGCACGGGGGCGGATTAATTTACTTCATTAGACTCAGACTGAAGCATTCAATCTGAGAACAACATTGACAAAAATGAATGATAGCAAGGGAAGGACAACCACTATAAGTTGGATTTATCAAACATAGCAAGATAGGGCTTTCTTCCCCAAAAATGAGAAACAACATTTGATACATAGGAAAATTTCCCCGTTTTCCCCAAAACTAAGTATGCTTATTTGGCAATTTTTCCCCAAATTTGAAAGGGAACATTTGATACTTAGGAAGTTTTCCGCAAAACTAAGTATGCTTATTTGGCAATTTTTCCCCAAATTGAAAAGGAACATTTGATACTTAGGAAGTTTTCCCCCAAAACAAAGTATGCTTATTTGGCAATTTTTCCCCAAAATTGAAAAGGAATAATTGATACTTAGGAAGTTTTTCCCCAAAACTAAGTATGCTTATTTGGCAAATCTCCCCAAAATATGAAACACCAATTTTATGAAGGAACTAAGTCAATAAATGTTTTCGATGACTTAGGAAATGCCTCCAAAGAGAAGGACTCGCCAAAACCCATGGGTGGAGGAAGAGGTGCAACCACCTCATCAGGAAGAAGAGGTGCAACCACCTCATCAAAAGGAAGAGGTACAACAACCTCATCCGGAAGAAGAGGTGCAACAACCTCATCGGGGGGAAGAGGAAAACAGAGTGAACATCCCCGTAGTGCCTCCCGAGTTGCAAGATTTAGTTCAAGCGGTGGTCGTTTCTGTTCTTCAATAGCACTTGAGTGGAAATGCGACCACCAGCGACTCAAATGATTGGAGGATGGTCAAGGATTTCCAGCAATAGCGCCCCCCTTACTTCAAAGGGAAAGAAGGGTTTGCCGGAGCAGAAAACTCGTTGAGGAAAGTTATTCAGATCTTGACCCTACTAAAGATCTCGAGTCATGAAGACAAGATCTTGCTGGCCTCCTCACAACTGATAGACGATCCCGGCAAGTGGTGGGAGGTAGTAGAGTGACAGCGGGCGCTCATTCCGGAAGGAGAGAGGACTGCAATGACGTGGAAGCAGTTCTCAGCCATGTTTTTAGACCACTACTTTCCCAAGGAGAAGAAGGAACGCCACATCCAGGCGTTTATATCTTTAGTGCAAGGCACCATGACCGTGGCAGAGTACTACCATGAGTTCCTTCGTTTGTCCTGCTATGCCCTATTTATGGTGGACACGGAGTACCGGAGGGCCCGTAAGTTTAAGCAGGGCCTTCGGCCGAGCATTAGAGCCAAGGTGACCATCTTCAAGGCACCTACACTGGCAGAGGTGGTCAGCAGGGCTACTATAGCAGAGCAGGAGATGGCCGAGATAGTGTAGTTTGACAACCACCGAGGTCAGAGTGGGAGGGGTACATTTCAGCCCAACAAGAAGTTCCGCCCAAACTTTAGCAGACCCTCACCTTCCACTGGGTCCACAGGGGGTTTTCGTCCCAATTAGTCCTCCCCATTAGCATCAGTCACTCAAGTTCCCCGGGGTGGGAACACATTATACCAGTGTGGCCAACAGGGCCACTTCAAGAGGGAATGTCCGCAGAATAGCAAGCCCTCTTACTCCAGGGTTTCCTTCCGCCCTCCAGCTAGACCAGCTCAGTCACGAGGAACCAGGGCTTACAACCAGGCGAGACAGGCACCTAACCCCATGGGATCTAGACGGCTCTATACCTTAGCTCCTCCAGCAGCGGTGGATCACTCCGTGATTCAAGGTATGGCCGTAGTTGGTAGTTCCTATGCCTTTGCATTATTTGATTCTAGAGCTTCCCATTCATTTGTATCTGTTGCATTCATATCTGCTACGGGCACATTAGTACAGAAATTGTCCACATCATTTACCATTGTATCCCCCGTCGGAGACACACCCTTGGGACTTATATGCATGGCAGTGAACACTGAACTCGTTGGATTCAGATTCGAGTTCAACTATCTAGTACTCGATATCACTGAGTATGATGTTATTTTTTGATGCGGACATATGTGGACGTAATCAAAATTTTAATTTTGACCCGGGTGGGTATGTTAGCAATTTACCAAGCTCGGGCTCCGATACGAAAGATGAAAATTTTATTTTTGATCCCGGCGGGTGCATGAGCAATTTGGGTCAGCCCAAAGTCCAAGGTGAGCCTCTTTAAAATGGGCCAAAATTTGAAGCCCAATTAAGATGAAGACCCAATATTGGAAGATTTGAGAATCCCAAACCTACTTAAATTGGGACACCTTGTGGAATGGAAAAACAACCACCACGTGGCTTAGTTTTATTAGGATTTGTTTTTAATTAGTAGTTGTTTATTATTAGTAGTTCCTAATTAGATAGGACTCTTATTTAGTAGGTTTTTATTATTAGGAGTTCCTAATTAGATAAGACTCTTATTTAGTAGGTGTTTATTATTAGGAGTTCCTAATTAGATGACTCTTATTTAGTAGGTGTTTATTATTAGGAGTTCCTAATTAGATAGGACTCTTGTGTTTTTATTTAAGGAATTATAATAGCCAGTTTTGGAGGGAGATTATTTTGATCAATAAAATTGTTATTTTGTTTAGCAAAACGAAGGACTGTTTTGTGAAGATTCAAGTGCAAAACGAAGGACTGTTTTGTGAAGATTGAAGGGTTATTCAAGATATTATTCAAGCTTCCGCTATAATTTGAGGTTGGGTATTCTTAATCGTACCTAGCCTGCATCAGAATGGCTATCAGAGCTTCAGAGTCAATTGAGACTCATCCTTCGATCAGGGGTTAGTTATGACAAGACGTGATCGCTTTCGTAGCCGACAAGCCAGGAATAGTGACTGGTTTCATTCTAGTCAGAGTCGTCATGTGAGACACGCTCCAGAAGATGATCGAGTTGAATTCTCTAAAGACCGCGACAGGAAGTTTGATTGGTTATTTGAGTCATGTGTTAATCTACAGAGAGAGATTGCGGCTCTAAAGAATCAAACAAGCCAACACCCTTCTAGTTTGCCATTAGTGAGATCAAGGTACTCCAGATACTCATCTTCTGAAGAAAGTTCGGATGACAATTCAAATCAAAGTTCAGATGAAAGTTCAGACGAAAGTTTCTACTATCACAGACATAGGACAAGACATGTCGTCTGACAGCCTGAGAGAAGGCAACAATTCGTCCGATTTGCTGATGAAGTAGACACGACTGCACAAGTCAAAATTGTTGACTCAGATTCCTCTAGTGAGGAAGATGTTGATGATTCTGTGGAGACGGACTTCATGAATGTGCAACTCTTGGAAATGGTACAGGAACATCCAATTCATATTGGTGAACCCCGAGTGGACAACATACACCACAATAGCACAGAGGCTGAGGCCATCAATGAGTTTGTGTTTTGTGATGCTCATTCCACGAGAACATTGGATGAGTATAGACCTTATGTTGATCTAATGTGGGACGAACACATGAACCAGTTGGCTACACCCAATATCTCACCCATTTTAGCAATTCATGAAGCTACGGTAGATACAAGTGCAATAGAAGGATGTATCCGACAGTTTGAGGCAAGTTCCATCTTGAAGTAGGAATTTGAGACACACCATCTTGAGCCATAGTCCAGTGATCAGCAATTAGAAGATGCTAGTGATAGAGGTGACAGAGAATGGCTAGTACAAGTTCGCACACTAGGAGTTGGAGATGACCGGCATCTTGTGGACTCAGACCACACCATCCGGTCATATGTCGACCCTATTTGGAAAGGTTCTGAGAGACAGTCATCAACACCTACCATCCAGTCACTTTTGGTAGGCCCCGAGGCGACATCTCCTAAAGCGAGTACTCCACAACGGTTGAGTATTCAGCATAATGAAATTTCATTGAAGCATAGGACAAAGACTATGAGAAGACCGCACCCTTCGTCAATAAACCTTATAAACTCGAGGGCGAGTTTTCTCCGAGAGTGGGAGAATGATGCGGACATATGTGGACGTAATCAAAATTTTAATATTGACCCGGGTGGGTACGTTAGCAATTTACCAAGCTCGGGCTCCGATACGAAAGATGAAAATTTTATTTTTGATCCCGGCGGGTGCATGAGCAATTTGAGTCAGCCCAAAGTCCAAGGTGAGCCTCTTTAAAATGGGCCAAAATTTGAAGCCCAATTAAGATGAAGACCCAACATTGGAAGATTTGAGAATCCCAAACCTACTTAAATTGGGACACCTTGTGGAATGGAAAAACAGCCACCACGTGGCTTAGTTTTATTAGGATTTGTTTTTAATTAGTAGTTGTTTATTATTAGTAGTTCCTAATTAGATAGGACTCTTATTTAGTAGGTGTTTGTTATTAGGAGTTCCTAATTAGATAAGACTTTTATTTAGTAGGTGTTTATTATTCGGAGTTCCTAATTATATAGGACTCTTATTTAGTAGGTGTTTATTATTAAGAGTTCCTAATTAGATAGGACTCTTGTGTTTTTATTTAAGGAATTGTAATAGCCAGTTTTGGGGGGAGATTATTTTGATCAATAAAATTGTTATTTTGTTTAGCAAAACGAAGGACTGTTTTGTGAAGATTCAAGTGTAAAACAAAGGACTATTCTGTGAAGATTGAAGGGTTATTCAAGATATTATTCAAGCTTCCGCTATAATTTGAGGTTGGGTATTCTTAATCGTACCTAGCCTGCATCATTTTTGGCATGGACTGGTTGGCTAGTTTTCAGGCCAACATTGATTGCCATCTTCGTAGGGTGATATTTTGGTCACCCGAGGGAAAACGATATGTGGTGCATGCTGATAAACAGAACATCCCTATGACCCGAAGACTGCATAAAGAGCTGAACCACCTTGTATTGAATAGCATCCGGTTAGACAAGGCACCGGTATTTGAACTTCCGGTGGTAGTGATAGACTACGCGGAGGTATTCCCAACAGAACTCCCTGGTTTGCCACCCAAGAGAGAGATTGACTTTGAGATCAAGTTATATCCTGGCACTGCTCCAGTATCATTGCCACATTACAGGATGGCACCAGCGGAGATGTTCGAGTTGAAGAAGCAGATTGATGAACTGCTCAGACTGGGCTTTATTTGGAACAACACATCAGCATGGGGAGCCTCAGTGTTATTTGTGAAGAAGAAAGACGGTACCCTTCGGATGTGTGTGGACTACAAAAAATTGAACCAGTTGACTGTCAGGAACAAGTACCCTCTGCCTAGGATTGATGATCTATTTGATCAACTTAGGGGTTCCTCTCACTTCTCCAAGATTGATCTAATGTCCGGTTACCATCAAATCTGGGTTAGGGAGGAGGACATAGAGAAGACAGCTTTCAGGACACGGTATGGTCTATATGAGTATGTGGTCATGCCGTTTGGACTAACAAATGCACCAGCTGTGTTCATGGATCTGATGAATAGAATCTTCCATCCTTACTTAGATCAGTTTGTGATTGTATTTATTGATGATATTCTGGTTTATTCCAAAAGTCAGGAGGAACATGCTGAGCACCTGCAGATAGTCCTAGACACCTTGAGGAAGAACCAGTTGTATGCCAAAGCCAGCAAGTGTGAGTTTTGTCTCTCCAAGGTCAACTTCTTGGGGCATATTATATCAGCAGAAGGTATAGCCGTGGACCCAGCCAAGGTGGAGGCGGTGAGAGAATGGAAAGCACCGATGAATGTGACTGAGATCCGCAGCTTTCTGGGATTGGCCGGTTACTACAGGAAGTTTATCATGGACTTCTCCAAGATTGCATCGTCACTTACCCAACTCACTCAGAAAATAATCAAATTTGAGTGGTCAGATCTGTGCAACCGGAGATTTGAGGAGCTAAAGGAGAGGCTTACAACCGCTCCTATTCTGATCTTGTCGGAAAGGGGCAAGGGCTATGAGGTGTACTGTGATGCTTCAGGAGAGGGACTTGGGTGCTCTCTCACTCAAAGTCAGCGTATAGTGGCTTATGGTTCAAGACAGTTGAAGATTCATGAATGCCACTATCCCAACCATGATCTGGAACTAGTAGCAGTGGTCTTCGCTCTCAAAAGCTGGAGACACTACCTTTATGGTGAGAAGTTTGAGGTGTTCTCAGATCACAAGAGCCTAAAGTACTTATTTGATCAGAAGAAACTCAACATGAGGCAGCGCAGGTGGATGGAATATCTGCAAGATTATGAGTTTGAGCTTCGGTATCATCCTGGCAAGGCGAACAAAGTGGCGGATGCCCTCAGCCGCATGTCACATACGACAGTAGCCAGTTTGATCAGGACAGAATGGGATATGTTGAGCACCATCCGAGAGTTCAACTTGTATATCAAGAACCATGGGAGTATGTACAATCTGATCATACGGTCCAACATGGTCTCCAAGATTGAACAGAAGCAACGAACAGACCCAGAGATAGAGGAGATATGGACCAAAATGCCTGCAGGTGAGGTTGTACTGGAATGGGAATTACGACCGGGACAGGGTCTTTTGTTCAGAGGTAGGACATATGTGCCTAAGAGCTGCAGAAGAGAGTTGTTGATTGAGGCACATCAGACCAAACTCTCTATCCATCCGGGCAGCACCAAGATGTATCATGATCTTAAGAGGCACTACTAGTGGCATGGACTCAAGAGAGATGTAGCAGAGTTTGCTGTTCACTGCCTAACTTGTCAGCAGGTTAAGGCAAAACATCAGAAGCCACCGATGTTACTCAAACCCTTACCAGTGCCGGAGTGGAAATGGGAGCACATCTCCATGGATTTTGTGACAGGGTTGCCAAGGTCATCAAAGGGCAACGATGCAATATGGGTCGTGGTAGACCGATTGACCAAGTCTGCGCACTTCCTTCCCATCAAGATGACAGACTCATCTGAGACCTTGGGTCGACGGTACATCCTGGATATCATCAGACTACATGGTATTCCCCAGACTATTGTGTCTGACAGAGATGGCCGATTCACTGGCAGAGTATGGCAGAGCATGCAGTCGGCCATGGGGACAGATCTACTGACTAGCACAGCATTCCATCCACAGACTGATGGGCAGTTGGAGAGGACGATACAGACCTTGGAGGATATGCTGAGAGCATGTATGCTAGACTTCAGGGGTGGATGGGAGGACCACTTGCCACTGGTGGAGTTCTCTTACAACAACAGTTACCAAGCAAGTCTCCAGATGGCTCCATTTGAGGCCTTGTATGGTAGGCCATGCAGATCACCAGTGTGCTGGACAGAGGCCGGTGAGCCTGCACTGATTGGACCCGAGTTGGTTGCGGAGACCACGGCGCAGATCAAGTTGATACAGCAACACCTACTCACTGCGCAGAGTCGTCAGAAGAGATATGCTGAAAAGAGGAGAAGGTTCCTTGAGTTTGAGGTGGGAGACTTAGTATTCTTGAAAGTCTCACCACGGAAGGGACACATGAGATTTGGAAAGAAAGGGAAGCTGTCACCTAGATTTGTGGGGCCGTTTCCAATCCTGAAGAGGGTAGGGGAGGTGGCTTATCAGTTGGTGCTTCCTCCACAGTTATCATCTTTACATGATGTGTTCCATGTGTCCAGGTTGAGGAAGTACAACCTCGATCCTTCACATGTGTTGAACGTGCAAGACGTCGATGTGCAAAGTGACGTGACGTATGTGGAGAAGCCGGTCAAAGTGATCGGGAGAGAACAAAGGGTGCTACGGAACCGCGCCATTCAGTTTGTCAAGGTGGTATGGGAACGACATGGCAATGAGGAAGCCACCTGGGAACTTGAGTCAGATATGAGAGCCGCTCATCTAGAGCTTTTTGTATGAGTTGTTTGAACCCCTATTTCGCTCGAATTTTCGAGACGAAAATTTCAAAAGAGGATTATATTCTAATAGCCCGGATTTTTAAATAATAATTATATTGGCTATTATTTATTTTAATGGTTAGAATTAAGAATTTTGATGGAATGAATGACAAATGGATCAAAATTTGGGCAATGGCCCATGTATGGTCCAATGGGCCATGGACTGGATTAATTTCATTTAAATGGGTCAATGATGGTTAATTGGGTCAAGGATGGTCAATTGGGTCAAATACCCATTTGGGACCCAATGGGTCAAGATGGTTTGAGCATTAGGGTAAATGGGTAGGAGGTGAATTTAATTGGGCCATGGGCCCAATGGTGATCAAAGTAAATGGAATGGAATGAAGTGATTAAAATCACCTAAGTTAAATTGGCATGAATCAAGATGGCATAATCAAATGGGGCCCAACTCCACCTCATCAAGTGAGGTGGCGTGTGGACCAAGACATAGGTGGGGCCGACCACATTGTTGACTTGGTCAACCATGGATAAGTCAAAGGGAATTGAGGAGGATCAAGGTGAATTAAATTGAATAAATTGATTAAAATCACCTAAGTTAAGTTGGAATAAATCAAAGTGGCATAATCAAGTGGGGCCCAACTCCACCTCATCAAGTGAGGTGGCATGTGGGCTAAGATATTAGTGGGGCCGGCCACCATGGTTGACTTGGTCAACCATGGGTGGATTCATGGAGAAATTAAAGAGAAATAAATGGAATTAAATTATGTAATTAAATGACCTAAGTTAAAAATCAAATTAATTAATATAAATGGGGTGAGTCACCTAGGAAATGGGTGAGTCAAATGGGTGGTTTCATCTCATAGAAACCACCCAAACCACCAAGCTAAGACCCACCAAAATTGTTGGCTGATTTGGAGTGCCATGTGAAGGGCATGCTTCCCCCTTGGCTAGACCAAAAGCCTAGGTGGAGAGCATGCCTTGGCCAAGAAAGAGGTGGGGGTGCCACCTCATCCAAACCATGCAAAACCGTTGGCCATGGAGGGGTTTGGAGTGCCATGTGGAGGGCATGCACCCTCCATGGCTAGACAAAGATCCATACGATGGGGGCATGCTAGGGCATGCATTGTAACACCCTGCCCTTTTTCACTCGAAATCGGAGTCTATTTTAAAAAAATAAAAATAAATAAACAAGTGATAAGAGCGGGATGTCACGACGCGGTTAAGTCCGGACTTCTAAAGTCCAACCCTTAAGTGGCCAAACCTATGTGAGTATGGACTAAGTCCATGAGAATGGTTCTCACATAGTAAAGTATAATCATTGCGGAATATTACTTAAATTAACTGCGGATTATAATGGAACGTAAATCTACTCCATTTTATTAGATAGCAAAGTACATTGTCATTTATCCAAAGTTATCTTAAACTTAAACATTCATTCCAAACCATACCAAACGATAGCAAATATCACTAAGTTATTACATGCCAATATCTAACTAACGAATTACATGTCCATGTAAATTTAAACAAAATATCCATAAATAAGACCATTCCAATACCCAAGCTCCTAGGCTTTGTTTCCTTCACGATCCTCGACCTTTCCCTTTCCTGCGTCATCCACTAAGGATAGAAATAGGGCGTTAGATCAACGCGCCCAGTAGGTGTTTCCAATTAAGGCTACCACAAGGTTAGTATAAAACATGCATATAACATAATAATATATGATCATCAAAACTTACAAAAACAATGCTATGTATGTATGCAAATGTAATGAGTCCCGCCCATGACAAGTATACATAGCCTCCTCTTGATGGGATTCTCATCATCAAGGTACCCCACAGTGGTCTTTCGGACGCCCCAACGGAGTGTGGCCTCCAGATTCTTCTTGATGGGATTCTCATCATCAAGGTCTTCCCACGATTGCCTTACGGACGACCCGGCGGAGCGTGACCTCCGGTTACAAAACCATCACCCCATGCCATGCATGAGATGTCAATGAATATATGCCATTTGTAAATAAATCTTTAACATTCAAATCCACATTGAAACATAATAGTTTAACACATAACTCATAAAAATCAACATAAAACAACAAGAATGAATTGTGGTTACAAAAAGGTAGGAAACCTATAGAAAAGTTACTTAAACCGTCCGCTCTTCCTAACCGTCTCCTGTTCACGATTTGAGCACCGTTCAAGTCACGTTAGCTTGTTTATATAACAGCAAGTCAATCACATATCCTTTTGATTTCTAATTAAGTTTAAATCCCAAAAACCACCTTGTGGGGTTCGGCCATACCCCATGGCCGAACCTCACCCACTTTGAATTTGATCTTTCTTTGTTTTGGATCTATACCATCCAAATGACTCATATAAAGACCTCAATCCACCAAACATCACTTGGTGGGGTTCGGCCATACTACATGGCCGAACCTCACAATTTTGGTTTGAGTCCCCTTTTTAAGTCCTTTGATCAATTCATTCATATTTACAATAATGCCACTAGACTAAGCCTTGTTTAATATTTCTAACAATTAATATCCACAAACATCCACCTTAGTGGGGTTCGGCCATACAACATGGCCGAACCTCATTATCTCAAATTTTAGTCCTTTAATTCTCCATCATCTTCATGGTTCCAAAAATACTTAAATCCATCAAAATCTCTCCATGGGGTTCAGCCATACATATGGCCGAACCCTATGGTTCTTTATTTCCATCTATTTACACTTTTGCCATTCATGCACTTTATGATCAATAACATACTCTAACATCATTTATATATAATTTAGGCTCAACACTTTAGCCATAATAACCATATGGTTCAGCCATCCAATGGCCGACCCAAAATATTAAACTTAACTCCATTTAAAACACCTAAAAACCTCCATGACATTGTATGGTTTTTAACTCTCAAAAACCATCAAAATAACCAAATCATTTCATGGGGTTCGGCCATCCAAAGTGGCCGAACCCTATGATCCATGTTTCTACCCTTTTTAAACATCATCTTCCATGGTGTGGTATCCATTATCATTTTCCATAAAACAAACCCAAGTGGGGTTCGGCCATACCCCTTGGCCGAACCTCACTCATTTAACTTGGGTTCTCTTTTAATCCTTGGTCTATTATTTTAAACCATCAAAATTCCTTGACTCTTCCCATGGGATTCGGCCATGTACATAGCCGAACCATGTCTTAACCATTTTCTTATTTACAAAGACTTAATAGAGCACTTACTAATTCCTTGACTCCTCCAATTTGTTCTTCACTCCAGCTTGTTTCTTTCCTTCCTTAGCTTCTCCTTCTTTTCTTGATCTTTTGGCCGATTGTGAGCTTGATCAATATAACTCCTCCAAAAATGGTTCGGTCAAGAGGGTATAGGTCTGAAAGAGAATCGGTTTGAGTGGGATGTAAACTCTAATCTCTTTTTCTCTCTTGTCTTTGTGAGTGATCAGCTAAGAGAGAGTGTGAGGGAGAGATAGCCAAGTGGGATTATCTTCCCTATCTCTACATGAGATAGAAATCTCAAGACTCCAACGTGTATGCCATTTGAATTTTGAATATTTTTAAATGTAAATTATCTCCATTATCTTTCCATGTGCATCCTTGTTTTGATTTTGAAATAAGCCAAACCATCTCCATTATCTCCAACGTGTATGCCATTTGAAACTTGAATATTTTTAAATGTAAATTATCTCCATTATCTTTCCATGTGCATCCTTGTTTTGATTTTGAAATAAGCCAAACCATCTCCATTATCTCCAACGTGTATGCCATTTGAATTTGAAATAAAAAAATACTCCTCCATTTTCTCCAACGTGTATCATTGTTTTAAATTTGAATTAAACATAACTCCTCCATCTTCTCCAACGTGTATCATTGTTTTGAACTTGAATTAAACATAACTTCTCCATCTCATTTGTTTGAATTTCAAATATAAAACCGTCCACCCCATTTATTTTGAATTTGAATTTTAAACCACCCTCATCTCTCCAACGTTTGAATTTTGAAACAAACCAACCTCCTCCATCTTCTCCAACCTTTGAATTTGAATTCCAAATGTAAAAGCCGTCCAACCCAACTCATTTGAATTTGAAATAAAAATCGTCCAACCCATTATTTGAATTTAAATTTAAAATACAAACCATCCTTCCCATTGTTTGAATTTCAATTTAAAATGCAAACCGTCCAACTCAACTCATTTAATTTAACTCAACTCACTTGGTGGTCAACCAAGTCAAACACGACCCATTGGGTCCCAATTGGACATTTTGACCCAATTATCAACTTTGACCCAATTGAATACATCTTACCCAATTATTCCAATTGCCACCATATCCACAATCCGTTGGGTCTTAATTGGGTAATCGACCCAACCCTTTACCCATCTAAGGTCCATATCCAATAATTTCACAATTAAATGACAAATTTCATAAATATTAATAATATGAAATTCCAGAGTGTTACATGCATTGGCCCATTGTGAGGTGGTGGTTCCACCTCACCCAAACCACCAAACCACCAAGCCCAAAACCGTGTACAAGAGTGGTATGCTAGACAAGAGGCCTAAGATTAAGGGCATGCATGGACCATGATTGGGCAAAATGGAGAGGTGATGGAGTCTAACCCAAGCAACCCAAAACAAGATGGAAAAAATCTAGGGTTACCATCTCATTTGCCATCTCACACTCTCCCTCTCTCCCTCCCTCTCTTGGCCGACCCTCACACAAGGAGAAAGACAAGGAAAAAGAGTTAGAGAAAAGGAGGAGATTCCAAGCTTGGCCGACCACACTCCCAAGACCCAAGACTTAGGATATTTTTCATTCTTTCCTCCTCTCCCTCTCTCAAACCTACCACCGTTTTGGCCGAACCAACCCTTGGTGATCTCATCTTGACCAAGCTCATATATTGGCCGAAGATCAAAGAGAAGAGGAAGAAGGAAGGCTAAGGATCAAAGGGGAGCAAAAGGAAACCGGAAGAGCAGCGGGATTGGTAAGTAGTCCTCAACAAGAGTTTATTTTCAAAAAAAATAAAAGGAGACCATGGAGTCCATTTTTCTTGGATTAAAGTGGTGGCCAAAATATTATGGGTCATGGATCTAAAATCCATCCAAAAAAGGGAAGGAGAAATGGACAAACCCTAATGGGTAAGGTAGGCTATGAATAATGGAACAAATAAGGACACTATGTATGTATATGGGTTATGTGTGCATGCATGACAAAAAGGGTTCAAGGATCATGGTTTGGCCATTGCATGGCCAAACCCTAACTATTATGAAGATGTGGAAAGGACCTCATGCATGTCAAAAATATGGTGAAGGATCAAGATGTATGGTTTGACCCTTGCATGGCCAAACCCTAGGGTTTCTTGTATGAGAACCATCAAGTAACAAGTCATGGAAATATGATTTTTGAAGAAATAATAAACCATAGGGTTCGGCCATGTTGTATGGCCGAACCCCATGGAAGAAGATTAAGTAATTATTAAGGGGTTTAAAGGATGTAAACCATGGAATGATGGTTAATGATTTTTGAGGTATTGAATGGTTAAATGTTAGTAAGTTTTAAAGGGGTTAAGTGAGGGAAACCATGGAGAAATGTTAATGAATAATTATGGTCTTAAACCTTACAAATGAAGATGAACCATGGACCATGGGTTCGGCCATGTTGTACGGCCGAACCCCATGGAGAGATTTTGGTGGATTTAAATGTTATTGGAACCATAAAGATGATGGGGAATGTTGGTAAGTTTAGAGGGTTTAAAAGTGGTAAATGATAATGACCTAAATGTATGTTTGAAACCCCCTCAAGAAGGGACCTTGTTGTGGATCTAAAATGTGATAAAGGATCCAAGAAAGATGAGGAAAATAACATCATGGGTTCGGCCATGGTGTATGGCCGAACCCCATGACCCATTTTATGAACCCTTTTTATGGGTTAAGTATGGATCTATGCATGTTTAAAATGAATGGGTATTAAGTTAAGGAGATGGATGATGTATAATGATTTTTATGTCATGGTTGATGAGTCATTGATGGATCCATGTTTATGGATCAGTTAGGGATATGGACATGCATAAATAAAAGGTGATTAACCATGGGAAGAAGGAGTGGCAAAATGTAAATATGGGCAAAAATGAAGAACCATGGGTTCGGCCATGGTGTATGGCCGAACCTCATGGGGGATGGTTGTGGACTTGGGGACTTTTAATGATGACCTTATTTGCTGGATAAATGAACCAAAGGGTGGCTGATTTAGACCCACAAGATTAAAATGATCGATGGCAAAAAGGGACCCAAAAACCTAATTAGTGAGGTTCGGCCATGGTGTATGGCCGAACCCCACTAAGGCATGAATGGTGGACTTAGACATGGTTGAAACATTGGGTTAATTTGTTGATGTGTAATAAGGTAACGGGATCTCGCAAGCGGTGCGCGATCGGTGACCAAATTCGTGGACGGAAACACGAGGCACATTACTTGGTCTTTGGTAGGATTCCTACCTCATTGTAAGCCATGGATTATGTGTATATGAATGTTTTACTTGACTTATTTTGGTATAAAATTATATGTATTAATGATGGGATTTTTAATGCCATGGTTTTTAATATTATATAGCATGTTAACACTTGCATCTCATGCATGGCATGGGAGGGATGAAATGTAACCGGAGTCCATGCTCCGTCGAGGCGACCAATAAACACACATGGGGATACCTTGATGAGGCTTTTCCATCAAGGGGGATACTATGTGCTTATGATACTCTGATGAGGGTTTTTCCATCAAGAGGGACATTGTATAATGATGATATGGATGATGGGTGGGACACATGACATAGGACACCCATGGCATGGCATTGATTGCATGGTTTTGTTATACTATTACCTATGTGTTTTGTTATCACTAATCCATGTGTTGACCCTACTCGGAGTACCTACTGGGCCCGTTGTCTAACGCCCTACTTCCACCTTAGATGATGACGCAGGAAATGGAGAAAATGAAGGATGTGATGGGAGCCAAGCGTAGGAGCTTGGAGGAGCGAGCTAGTTTATTTACTTAAGTTTTATTTTGGAAATGTAATTTGAGTAACTTAGCTCGTTGGACTATAATAACTTAGACTATTGCCATGGTTTGGACTTTTATTTTGGACATTTTAAGTTGAGGTATTTATTAATTAAGTGATGTAACTTCCTTGCTATCTAAAATTGGTAGGATAGATTCTATTATAATTCCGCATTAAGTTATAATTCCTCAAGCTTACTTTCTACGTGTGAACCGTTCTCATGGACTTAGCTCCACGCACAAGTAGGGTTGGCCAGTTAAGGGCCGGGCTTTGGAAGCCCGGACTTAACTCGCGTCGTGACGTCCCGCGCCCTTTGTCACTCTTTATTTCAAATATATATATATATATATATTCTCTGATTTTTCCGCTAAGCGAGTGAAAAGGGGCAGGACGTTACAATCGGGAGCCATACGCCACTGTTCGTGTCTCTTGGGTGAGGACACATCCCACTCCTTCACCTGAAGCATCACAATACACTGCATAACCTTTACCTCTTTTTAGAAAGGTTAGGATAAGAGTTGTTATGAGTCTCCGCCTCAGTTCTTCATACCTCTCGTTGCTTTTTTCTGACCATTTATACTTAGCCCTTTCTGAGTCAGACGAGTGAGTGGAGCTGCGATCTTGGAGAAGTCTGCAATGAACTTGCGGTAGTACCATGCTAATTCCAAAAAACTTCGGATCTTGGTGACATTTTGAGGGGGTTTCCAATTCTGAACTGCTTCTATATATTCCGGGTCCACTGCTATTGCTCATGCTATTATTATATGTCCAAGGAAATTTACTTTCGGTAGCCAGAATTCACACTTACTGGCTTTTGCAAATAACTTGTTGATTCTTAAAGTATCCAAGACAATCCGTAGGTGCTCAGCATGTTCTACTTTGTTCTTTGAGTAGATGAGCATGTCATCGATAAACATGCTCACAAATTTGTCCAGATACGGACGAAAGATTTGATTCATTTGACCCATAAAGACTACTGGAGCATTCGTCAGTCCAAATGGCATCACCACATATTCATACAGTTCATATCTTGTCCTAAATGTCGTCTTCTGTATATCATCCTCTTTGACTTTGATCTGATGATAGCCAGACATGAGATCTATCTTTGAAAAACAACTTGAACCTTTCAACTGGTCAAATAGATCATCTAACCTGGGTAGAGGATACTTGTTCTTGATGTTGTTCTTGATAAACAACACATGTGCTCTCCATGAAGAAGTATTGTGTTGAATGAATCCCATTCGGAGCAAGTCATCAATTTGCTTCTTTAGCTCAGTCATTTCAGGAGGTGTGATCCGATAATGTGGGAGTGATATAGGTGCGGTACCGGGAAACAATTCAATTGTAAAGTTTATCTCTCGCTTGGGAGGTAAACTGGGAAGTTCGGTCAGAAAGATGTCAGCAAAATCTTTTACAATTAGAAGGAGAATAGGGGTAAGTGACTCTTCCAATCTAATGTTGTTCAATAAGACTTGATTAACCCCATCATAGGGTCTAACACATACAGTCGTCTTTTGTCTATCCCCATAAGCTATGAATCTTTGTCCTTCGGGTGACCAAAAGTTTACTCTTTTAAGATAATAGTCAATACAAGCTTGAAAGGTGATTAACCAGTCCATGCCAAAAATTACATCAAATTCTGACATTTCCAACACTAGATAATCAAACTTGAACTTGAAATCAGCCAGTTCAGTGTCGACTGGGGTGGAAACTAAACCTAGTGATGTGTTTCCAACAGGTGAGACTTTAGTGAGAGCAAATGAGATAGATTGTACAAATAAACTCGTAGCAGTAATCATAGATGTAGACATGAAAGAATGTGATGCTCCAGAATCAAATAATGCTACTGCATATGAGCTGCCAATAATAGCCATACCTTGGATCACAGAGTGGTTGGCTGCCTTTAGAGTGGGGACTAAAGAGTACAGCCGTCCTGAGGCTGTTGGAGCTGGTGATAGTCCTGACTACGCCTGAGTTCGGGACACATGTGACTGCACTGGCCTACCTAGTGGACGATAGAAGGTCTGCATTTGAGATGCTTGCTGGAGTTGTGGGCAATTCTTCTTAATGTGATTTGTCCGCCCACACTGGAAGCGTGAAAAAATATTTCCAGAAGACTGTACCACCGATGTCTGGCGAAGTTGAGGACAATTCCTCCTGACGTGGCCCACCTGTCCACACTGAAAACATGAGGAGGTATTTCCAATGGACTGATTTTTAGATGTTGGGGCTGAAGAGTAGCCGGAGTTCTGTCGGCTAGCAAATGTTCTACGGAACTTCTTCTGGGTTCGGTGAAAACCTCCACCACTATGCTTCCTCTAAAACTTGCAGACTGCCAAATCCTGTTCAACAATACTTGTTCAGTTGGCTAACTCGTCATAGGTAGTGATAGCGAGAGGTACCACTCGGGACATAATGGCGGGTCGTATACCTCTCTCAAACATCCTAGTCTTTTTGAGTTCAGTGTCGACCATATAGGGGGCATAGTAGGAAAGTTTGGTGAATTCCTGTTGGTATTCTGCAATAGTCATACCTCTCTGAGTTAGATTAAAAAAATCATGTACTTTAGTCCATTTTTCGGACTCCGGGAAGTAATTTCCCAAAAATAGATCCTCAAACCCCTTCCATGTCATCCCTGCCACTATCCGATTTTCCTTGGTGGCTTTCCATCATTTACCCGCATCATTGATAAGATATGATGCGGCTAAGAGAATTAGTCATGTGCTTCTGTAATCTTCACCGGTTCAAATATTTGGACAATGTTCTCGATCCAATTTTCTGCCTCTATCGGCCCCTCAGTGCGATTGAAATACGGAGGCCGCTGAAGCTGGAAGTCTCTTACAGTAGCTCGATCGGCAGTGGTAGTCGAGTCAATTCATGTTTGTTCCGACTGTTTCAGGGTGTTCACCAATGCTTGCATTAGATTCTAAACTTCGGGGGTTAAGGTGAGAATGTTTCCACTCGTCTCACCAACATTCTCTAGGTTGGTGGGATTCTTCTGGGGTCGTCCTTTTAGTACCATTTTCCTATGTTAGAGAAAATTTGAATCACATCTTATTCACTAGATCATCACAAGAGTCACTCTAAGTTGAGACGGGGGAAACTCAATGTTATAGTTCATCATTTGCTTGAGGGAAACAACCCTATTTTCATTCGTATCACAATCGAGGAAGTTCTTAGTTCTCATTTGAAATTGACTCAAAGGAGTTTCCAACTTTTGCTTTCACACAACATTTGCTTTGATACCAACTGTGGTGCCCCGCCCTTTCCATAGGCTTAAAATCAGAGTACATTTTATTTTTGAAATGAAAACAAAGAGAAAAAGGGGCCCATTGCTCAATGAAGTGGAAAATTACCAAAATGCCCCTGAGTTGTTAAATTAATTATTTTGTGATGTTAAGTAAGGAAATAGTGGGGCCCATTGCTCAAAATAAAATCATATGAGCACATTATGAATGTTAAGTTTGATTGGTTGGGTAATTTTCATCATTTGGGTCAAAAATGGCTAAATGGGTCAAAGGGCCCAAATGGGACCCATGGGGTCAAAATGGATGATTTGACCGTTTTGTGAACTTAAATTAAATGGGGTTAAGCCTATTTGATTGGAAATCAAGTGGAGAAAAATGGGTAGGCCTGATCCATATGTGAAAACCATTTACAAATGACCAAAATTCCATATTTGGGTCATGGAGTCAAAAACGGGTCAAGGAGCTAAAGGTGGACCCAACGGGTCGGGTTGACTAGTTTGACCACGGATGACCGTGTGGGCCCTCAATGGAACTCAAGTGTGAGATAATTCAGCTTGAGTTGGACTGATTTGGAGTGAGTCTAAATTAAGAAAAGAGTTGACTCAAAGATGGAGCATTAAATGTGATGAGTTGGGTTGGAATAAAAATATCTTGAGTTGGGTGAGTCAAAAAATGGAAATCCAAGGGACTGTAAATTAGTGAGTTTAATGGTAATTTGAAGAGGTTGGCTGGTCTCAAACCAACCAAAACAAGCCCAACACGTTGGGGACTTGTTTTGGTGAGTTCAATGGTGTATGATTAATGGAAAAACATGGGTTTTGAGATGAGTTGCTTGGGGATCTGAATGGCTGCATGGGTAGCTGCCAAGGGGTGCCTTGGAGGGCACCCAATGCCCATCGTTTTGTGCATGGATTGATGAGGAAGTGGAGGGGTTATGGTGGCTGAAATACAAAACCAATGAACACCATCACTTGGCCGATTTATCATTGCAAAGCCTAAGATTTTCCTCATCTCTCTCTCCCTCTCTCCTCTCTCCAATTCGTTGTTCTTCCTAGCTGGAACATCAGAGGATTTTACACTAGTAGATCAAGCACAAAACAGCAAAAGAAAAGAAGAAATAAAAGGGAGAAAACAAGGATCAAAGACAAGGAGGAAGTTTGGAAAATTTGGTAAGTATCTTTATGATATTTTGGTTTAAAAACATAAAACAAGTAGGGTATGTATTGGGCCATGGTCATGGCCGAATACACCAATGTTTAACCTTGATTATGGAGGATTTAAAATGATGAAAATAACCATTGGGTTCGGCCACCATGGAGGGCCGAACCCCATGTAAAAGATTGCATGGTTTTCATGTTTTGGAAACATGAAAACCATGGGTTTTATGGACTGATTTTTGGGTCATTTTGTGGCTGAAATAAGTAAGGTTTTAAAGTGTGATGATAAAGATTGAAAGCATGGATTTGAATGTCATAATTTGGCCATGCTATGGCCAAATTTGACAAGGGTCTAAACCATGTAAGAGATGGCTTGGTTTTCATGTTTTGAAACATGAAAACCATGGGTTTTGTGGACTGTTTTTGGGTTTTTGATTTAAGATTTAAATACATGTTTTAGAATGGTTAAAAACATGGATCTGAATGACATAGGGACTGAAGTTTATATGGTCTAAAATCAGTGGATTAAAAGATGGAAAAGGACCATTGGGTTCGGCCACTTAGCATGGCCGAACCCCATGGAAACAAGTGGATGATGGTGATGGTTTTTGGAAATTAAAACCATATAAAATGATGAACTGTTATGGGTGTTTAAATCATGAAATTGGATGTCATGTTTGGGCCATGGAATGGCCGAATACTTCAAGAAAATAAAACCTTGGATTAAGTTGATTAAAATGGTGTAAGTGTATCATTGGGTTCGGCCACATGGGATGCCGAACCCCATGATCTTGTTTGAGTAATTGGTTGGTTTTTAAAAGGTAAAACCCGATAATGTATGCTGTTGATTACATGATGACTGGAGGTTTAAAAAAAATAGTAAGAATAACCATTGGGTTCGGCCAACATGGAGGGCCGAACCCCATGTAAAAGAGGGTTGGTTTTCATGTTGGGAAACATGGAAACCATGGACCTTTGTGGACTGTTTTGGTATGGTTTTTGGAGAGATAAAACCATACCAATGGTGGAGATTTTTATGTGATAAGGGTACTGATTTTGGGTTGGCCATAGGATGGCTAAACTATGTGTTTAACATGGCTAAGGGGTAGAGCCAATTGGTATTTAAATAATGGGGCTGTTTTTGGGATAAATGGACTAAAGTTTATGGGTTTCTTATGAGATTTAAATGTGATAAGCTTACTGATTTGGCTCAGCCTATGGATGGCTGAACCATGTAATAACCTTGGAAAAAGGGTATAACCTAAGTTAAATACCTAGGTTAAAGTTATTGGAACCAATGGCATGTTTGTAAATAAGGGTCACAATTATGAGATGAAAGATGGACCTAAGTGAAATAAGTGTGGTTCGGCCAAGGTGTATGGCCGAACCCCACCTATAAACATTTGTTTCGGGTAATATTTCTATGGTCATAAATTATTATAAAAGATGAGCCAATGGCAAAAATTGTAAATATGAGCAATAAGGGAAGGACTTGTAAGAAGGACCAAATCAAGATGTTTTGGGTTTTATATGTGAATGGATATTTAAGTGACAATATGATTTACTGATTATTGTATCACAAGGTGACGAGAGTTGAACGACGAACGAGTCGTGACCGGATAAAGCTTAAGAAAGAACGGACGCTGAAGTGATTCTTCAGTAGGTTTACTACCTACTTGTAACCACAGTTTTATCCCAGTTTTCTTATGAGACTCTTGTTTTATTATATGTGTTTCAAATGATATATTATGCATTAACAAATGGCATACAGGCATTGGCATCTCATGCATAGACATGGGATTATGAATGAGGTTCTACAGTGTTTCAAGTTATGAGTTACGTCCTCCTGCGGCGGTGCAAGTCACGCCAGGAGGAGTAACATGGTGGTGGCTATGAATGTACATGATGGGGGAGGCTCATTGCATGTGCATATTTCATAGCATTGTTTTACCTGCTTTTACTAATCATGTACTATGATATATATATATATATATATATATATATATATGCATGTTTTATATGCTAACATGTGGTAGCCCTGATTTGGGAACCTACTGGGCGTGTTGTTCTAATGCCCTAATTCTATCCTCAGAGGAGAATGCAGGCACAAGTAAAGGAAAAGGAAAGGTCGTTGACCGGGAGGGGAGCCAAGCCTAAGCGCTTGAATGATGGACCGGACTTATTTATATTACTGTCATTCGAACTATATTTTGTTGAACATGTAATAAGTCACTACTTGCTATGGTTTGATTAGGTTAATAACTTTGGATGGTTGATTTATGATAATTAATGTTTGAGACTGTTACTTGCTATCTAGTCTTTCTATTCCGCAGTTAATCTAGGTTATTCCGCATGTTGATGTTAGTTCCATGTGTGACTCATTATCATGGTCTAGTCCATGTACACATGGATGGCCAGTTAAGGTTCAAACTTGAGTAGTCTGAACTTAACTCGCGTCGTGACGCCGCCCGCTCTCTTCTGATGTTTTATTATTCTTTAAAAAAAAAAATTAGACTCTGAAATTCTCGGAGAGGGCGGGGCGTTACAAAATAAAACAAAAGAACCAGGAGTTAATTATTACATTTCCCAAAATAAAGCTCATATGATTATATCTCATCTATTATCAAAATGAATTAAATCAAAATATCATTCTATTTTTATCCAATTGTTCACGCTCTACTGCCACTTGGTTCAGCTCCGTTCCCTTGTGCTGCATTATCATCTAGAGGGGGAAATAATGGACTTAGTCAAAGTGCCCAGTAGGTAACTCCGTTCACAGGGGAAGGGGTGGGGGGGGGGGGGGGGGGGGGGGTGTCGTGGTGCATAGATGAGTGTTTTAACATAGATATAATATATACATATTGTTGAGTCTAAAAATCTTACACTTTTATCATTTAATTCTCATTGAGTTAGCCTTGATTTTGTATATAAACGATACGTTTATTGGTTTTTTTCTAGTTTTATAGATAAAAAGATGGAAAAATAGGAAACAAACATAAGACATTGGATAATTGCTGGAATAGAGCTTAAAATGGAAATTTTAGAATTTCATAATTAATCCATGCCACTTTAGGGTTTTAAATGTAAATTGGATAATCTGGATCCATTTATGAGAGTCTAGATAAATTCAATACTTGGATTTATGAGTGGTTTGATTAATTATTTAATTTCAAAATCAAGTTTGCAATCAAAGAGGCTAAGAGTTGAAAACAATATCCATGGGTCAGAGATCCACTGCAATTGGGCCAAGTTTTGCTCCAAATGCCAGACATTGGGCTAGGCCAAGAACTCTATGCTTATTTCCCAATGTGGGCCAGGCCAAAGTGAATCCAAGCCCTGCAAGCCCAAGACTCTAGTCCAAGAAGCCCAAGTCTAATTCAAGATCCAATGCTCCAAGTCCAAATCCTAGCGTACCAACCCTAAGCCCAAATCCATTTTAGGTCCAAAACCCAAAAGTTCATGACTCATCCTACCCATCTAATCTCAACCGTCCAATTTCCAATCTCCCATCCACAACATCTATTGACCCCATCAACCAATCCACACCGTTCATTTCATGCATTTCACTCATTTTATGCATTTCATATCATCAAACCCTAGATCCACTTAGTCAATCCAACCCATTCATGCATCATGGTTAGATCTAGGACATCCAAACCATTCATCATATAGATAAACCATAGGATCATAATCATCCATGAACGATCTATCCATCCATCCACTTAGATCACTCATCAATCATTTAAGCCTTTAGATTTGGGTCAATTAATCCTAACCCTCCATTTCATGTTACCATCTCTTTAAACCCTAGAATCCATTCATGCGCATACTCCATGGAAAATTCCTCTCCAAGCTTACCACCTCACCTAGATCCTAACTTTTCTCCCAATCCAATCCAAAATAAGTGTTAGTGCCCCGGCTTGGCTGAGTCCCTGTTTGTCAATTCCATGACTCAGGAAGAAGTACTTGCTTAGAAGCTTGAAGACTCAAGATGATCAAGAGTGAAAATCATGCTCCACCAAGTTCAAAGCTCATTAGTATGACAATCACGAAAATAAGTATTTGGCCATAGTTGACCTTAGGTGGTACCCACACCTTAGAGATGACTATCTCTAGGCTTAGTTGAATAAATGGTAAATCCATAAAGAAGACTACGAGAGGATGCTGGACAGTGAACTTGGAAATATGAATTATGTTCACTGTCAGCTAGACCAGTCGTTTTCTCCGACCCCTCGGTGGAGACAGGATCGACCCATCGTGGTCAAAGACTGGTCGGCTAGATTGACAGAGGTTCTGGATCAAAGAACTGCCATTCTAGGTTAGCCTCTGATCGAGAGTCTCGTATGCACCGACCCCTCAGTGATGAACTTAAACGACCCCTCGTGGTAGACGACTCATTGTTATAAAAATTGTGAGTTCTGAACTGTGAACTCATGAGGGCTCTCGATAAAATAGACATATCGGTATTTCAAGACCGATCGAGAATAATAGGAGTGACCCCTCAGTAAAGGGCGACATGTCGTTCTGGGTAAGACAGGTTTCTGACTTAAAACTATTGTCAGCACGGTTTGCCCCAGATCGAGACACTCATACGAACCGACCTCTCGGTGCCAGAACTGTCGACCCATTGGCGAAACCGACCTGTCGCTCTGGAATGCATTTAATGCGCAATGGTCGGATGGTTGAACGGTAATAAATATGAACACCGACCCATCAGTACCACCGACCTATCGGTTCTGGACAGTCGGAAACACCATTAATACTCCTTTATAAATATGAGTGTTGGGTGATAGTTTTACCATCTTCCTTAAGCTAAAAAGAGTTATATACTCTAAGGAACGATCACACTCTTGTGAGAAACATCATAAACAACCAATCTATTGATTGAGTTTGCAAGTGAGAAAGAGAGGAGGAAAGAAAGATCATAAACAACCAATCTACTGATTGAGTTTGCAAGTAAGAAAGACATAAACTAGGAAACTTGAAACCAGTTTCCTTATCAACCTGAGATTGTGATTGCTCTACGATGACTACGAAGAGCAGCGTCGGCACTTAGTGGGTGGGATCTTCAAGAAGCACTCATCAGCGAGAGAGAGCTTTAAGGTAAGTGTTTCTTGGTTTTAATTTTGTTTTTAAAACCTTTGACCCAAAAGTGGATTAAGGGGGATTTGCTTTGGAACCACTATAAAAAAACTCTAGAGCATTGTCTCTGGCACAGTAGTGGGTGAAATTCCCAATCGATTGAGTGAGGTAGAATTCCTACTCTAATTGTGAGGGTGTAAGTCCCCACATAGTAAATTTGGGGATAACTCAAGGTTGAGCGAGTCCTAACAGTGGATATAGGTTGGCGAACCAAACCACTTTATATCTTGTATCCTTCTGTTTGTGGTGTTAGAGCTATTTGTTTTATGTTGATTGTTTAATCACATTTTCTAACACACACTCACTTGCTTGATATATCCACTGTGCTTAAATTAATCAATCGAGTAAATTTAAAAAGGACCAACGATTTTAGATTGACCTATTCTCCCCCCCCCCCCCCCCCCCCCCCCCCCCCCCCCAGGGTCAATTGTGTTGTTCTAGCTCCCAAGGGAACTTTCAATAAGCCACACACGATTTTTGTTTATCTCCTCTCCATCAAATTCGAATTTCATAGGTCAACCCTCCATCTCACCATATTACATCTCATCCATTTAATCGTAGCCGTCCATATTGTTGCATAATCCAAAACCCTAAACCATATTATTACAATTCGAATTTTGCAGTGAGTTTCTTACTGCAATTTTAATTTCCATCTTTCTTGTATTAAATCCATCCTGTATTTAATTTTTCCAATAAATAATCAAAGGACATCCGTTTAGAATCTTGAAACATCCAATTTCTAATTTCTTTTTATGATTGTTTTTTAGTCGATTTTAAGATTGTATGCTTTAATTATATAATTAAACATGAAACAATTAGGACTTAGGGTATAAATGTTAAATCTAAGTTACTAAGGTTTGATTTTATAAATTAAAGTTTATGATTTTTAATCTTGATGATAAACATGAACTGGACCTTTAGATTTTTACGCGACTTTCAAATCTAGGTCGTTTGTTTATTTAAATATCATCGGTGATGAACGGTCTTTTCCAAACATCCAACCTTTACGTTACTGCATTTTTATTTCTGTCATTTATTTTTCTTGGCAATTTATTTTTCATGTTTATTTTATTTCACTTGAATGTTGTATTTTAGTTTTTATTTTTAAATCTTTAATTCTTTTAATGTGTATTTATTTCATGTATTTAAAACCTCCCTAGCAATTTGATTAACTAGTTAAGATTTAATTTAATTAGGCTTTGATTTTGTGAATTGGAATTAGTGTTGAGATTGTTTATAAACTCTTTATTAAAACATTATTTTAATCGCTTTTAATCAACGTTCTAAAAATTGTAGATCTATTTATTTGAATAGAGATTTGATTAGTTTGGAAATATACTTTTAAGATTAAAATTGGTTTCTACCCTAGATTGAATTTTGAATCTTGATTTTCTAAGAAACATAAAAATTGAAGCATGTGTATTTTGAATGTTTCCTTTGACTTCGACCTCGCACTCAATCGCCGTACTATATATGGTTCGTGCACTTGCAAGATTTACAAATTTAAAAAATATACATGCATTTTTCATGTTTAGATGTCCACATTATATACTCATGTTCAATTAAGATAATTAGACGTACCATACTCAATTCATAATAAACATGAATGTCATGCCATGAATGTCATGATCAATGCATCCACCTCCATCTTCCATACTCAACCACAATTCCTGTCACGTCAATTGTTTATAAGCTGGCCTTATTACATGTGTCTGCAGCATTTTCGGGGCAACCCACAGGGTGTTGTTCACTATACTGAAATTTAACCGGGACTAACCGGGGGAGTGTCAACCTCCCATACTCCTGTACAAGTTTCGGGACTTCTTCTGACCCTTGAGCTCTCATGGCCCAATTCAATGCCTATATTCTCTGAAACAATGGACGCAACTGTTGATGTTTTAAATTTGTAAATCTCGCAAGCGCACGAACCATGTATAGTATAGCGATTGAGTGCAAGGTCAAACCCAAAAGAAAATATCAAAATATATGAATTTAAATTAAATTTGTGTTCCTTAAAAAAGAATTATTTTCAAGAAGTAAAACCTTTATATGAGTCATGTATCTAACTTGGAAAATTAACAAATGAGATGTGTGAATTAATTGTCCTTGATTTAAAATAGTGAATTAAATGATAATCTTAATCATAGTCAAAATTAAAAGTTATAAGATTAAAATACCACATCTCCAATCTTTAATTGAATGAATTTTGAGAGAGAGTGTAAATAAAAAGAATTAAAAGAATAAAAGAATAACATGAATTAAAGAATTTAAAAAGAATAAAACATACAACGTTTACATTAGAACAAAAATGATACAGCAAACATAGAATCTAACATGATTAAAAGGCAGAAAATTAAATTGTAAGAAAATAAATGACAGAAAATAAAATTGTAGTAACGCAAAAGTTGGTTGTTTGGAATAGACCGTTCATCACCCAAGATGTGTAAACAAAGCAAAAGCCTAGATATGAGATTCACGTAAAGATCTAAAATGCAATTCCTATTTACTCATAAAACAAGATTCACAACTTTTTAATTTAATTAATCAAACCTTAGTAATCATGATTCAAGGCTTACAATCAAGATCCTAACTATTGCCTACGCTCATATTCAATCAAATAAATAAAAGTCGTGATTTTGAAATTAAAAGTAGAATAATCATAAAATAATTTTAGAAATTGGATGTTCCAGGATTCTAAATGAATGCTTCACTTTATTAAATGGAAGAATTAAAGTACAAGGCTTGGAAGAAATTACATAGAAGAAATAAAATTAAAATGGCAAAATTAATTGCTCACTTGGAAAATCGTGTGGTGCTCTGTCCTCTAGCCTTTTCTTCAGCCTTTGGTCATCTTGAATTCCAGGTCATATTCGAATTCTATGGTGTGCTTAGTGCTCTATTTATAGGCTCAAGGTTTGAACGAACGGCTGAGATTAAATCTGGGTTTCAGTTATGGATTGATGGATTGGATTAGATCTCATGAAATTTGGATGGATGGTATTTAAGATTGAAAAATAGGGCTTACAAAGGGGTATACACGAAATTTGGGTGGCTTGGCTTGGTGTCTAAGCAATGGTGGAGAAAACATTGGGATTTAGGATTAGTTTGGAAAGTGGAGTGCAAATCCTGTTTTTCTACACATGTACCATCTTGTAGTTCCATTTTGTCCTAGTAAACGTCCAAATCATGAAATTATGTAAACTACAAAGTTCTAGCCCTTGAAAACTTCTTTCCAAGGCAAAAGAATGAATGCAATCGAATATTAGGGTGGAAATTATGTTCAAAATACCAAAGTTGTGTCAAAACTTGTCTTCCAAATCCCATTTTTTTCTCCATTTCTTCCTCCACAAGGCTTCACACGAAATTGACAAGTGTCTCATTGTCTTGGGCGAATTTGGATTGCTTGGAGGAGGGGTGATGAGGTGTAGGTGATGTGGCATGAACTTATCTAGGATTTTTATGAATGAATGGATATGATTAAATGGGACCTAGATCTAATGGGTCTAAGGTAAGTTGATTAAAATAAATTATCTAAATGGTAGGTTTCCTAATGGAGGGTTGAGATTCAAAGGTTGATCAAGATGGATGATAAAATGCATGGCTTAAATCTAAGATGATGAATGCATGCAATGGATAAGTAAGGTGGCTCTAGGGTTTTTCCTAGGTTTATGAATGATATGAATGGATGTGATGAAATGTCCTAAGATCTAATAATTTAGATGGTTGATGGATGATCTAATTGAATGGATATATAGGTGATATATGAATGCATGTGATCCTAAGGTAAATCTAGATGATGGATGGGTTGGATGGTCTAGATCTAATGTTAATGCATGTATGGGTAGGATTTGATAGATGGATCTACGGTTTTATCTAATTTTGGTATGAGATGAAGGGTTAGGTTTTAAAATGAAGATTGGATGGTGTGGATGACATGGAAATAGACAAGGCTTGGGCGTGTGAATGGGTTATGAACTTGGGTTTTGGACCTATAAATGAGCACATCGGCCTCCAGTGAATCTTTGACTTGAGCTTGAGGACTTGGGCTTTTGTTGGACTTTGGAGTGCACGTTGGACTGGCCCATCTTGTAATATTCGCATGGACTGCCTGTGGACTGGCCCAATGTTAGCCTGTGGAGCTTAGCTTGGCCCAATGTTAGCCTGTGGAGCTTAGCTTGGCCCAATTCAAGTGGATCTCTGGCCCATTTGATCTTGATTTTTAGTCTTTGGCACTTGAATTGCATGTTCTCTCTCCTGGAATTAAATAATTAACTCCACCACTTTAAAATCTAAAATATTGATTAAGTCTAAACTCTCATAATCGGATCTAGACTAACCAATTTACATGAAAAACTTAAAAGTGGCTCGAATTAATTTCTAAAATTCCAGATATTCTATTTTAGGCTCAAAACTAGCAATTATCCACTGACTTAGCTTATTTCATGTATTCTCCTTTTTAATCTACAAAACTAAGAAATTGTTTTAAATGCACTAATATACACAAAATTGAGAGCTAATTGATCCAATAATTAGGGGTAAAAATGTAACATTTCAGTGCTCAACAGCGGCCAATATACAATAGTTTGCTCAATTTTCATCATCAGTTCATACCCAAGTCCAAAGCTTGGTTCTAACTAATGTAAATCTCATCCCATGTCACATTATGAGGTTCATGAATGTATGATGCCAATTTCATTTTATTTGTGTATCTTCAATTCTTTCCAAAACACCACATCACGTGTTCAATTTCATTTCATATACATATATAAATGTCCATTCTTTCCAACACATAACATTCATAGGTTCCAAGGTAATTCACCACACGCTTTCAAGTATTCCAAGACATAATAGTCACATGTTCAAAGGTAATTTAATCGAAACCACATTCCATTTACATAATCTCATCTTTCCATGGTAAAACGTAGCATATATTCAAATACCTTAATTGCTACATAATCTCACAACATCATTTCCAGCAAACATAGAATCATAAGTTCGACAATAACATATCTCAGCACATGATATCGTCTATCTCAAATAATCATAGTATCATAAGTCCAAACATATCTCAAGTGTTTCATAAAGTAAATGACATCATTTTCAAACATTACTTAAACATGTACATTACAACTCTTAGTGCTTCAACAAGGTAGGATCACCTACTTGATTGACAAAATTTAGTGAAGGCATGGTTTACGAAATGGCACGTACAATGCCTAAGTCACCCTCAAATCCTTCGACCATTTTCATAATCAAGTCATCACACTTAACCCAATTAATTGTCCTTAATTTTCAAATCTAATTTTTGTTACCTTTCATTAATAAGGTCTTTGACTTATTTAAACAGCAAGACCAAATTATTTTAAACAAGTTAAGTATCCTCCATGGGTCAGTCTTGGAACTGGTCTTTAGGCTGAAAAATAGCCCTACCTTGGCTGGTTTTTGGACAGCAACACAGCCCTATATTGGCTGGTTTTTTGGACAACAAAATATCCCTATATTGGCTGGAAGATAGTCCTATTAAATCAAACCCAATGGTCTCGAAATTTTTATTGGAGGTCCAAATTTAGGCTAACTAATCCCAGTTAAAATTTAAGTGAAATTAGAGACCTACAGGACAAGATAAAAATTCCCTATCGAGTTATGATTTTTGCAAGATGCACCAGCCAGAGGAGTCAAAATTGATCCAATCCCTCTGAAATTTCTACTGGAGTCTCGTATGGTTGTAAAAAATCTCCTTAAAAAATTTCACTGGCATCAAATGATCAGAGACTGAAATATACATTTTCATTAAAGAGTTGCAAAACTGTCTCAGAAATCTAGGTTGAAATTCAGGTCTGAATGACGATTTTTGTTCAGGTATCATCCATGCTTGGATAGCCATGAAATTTTCGTGGTATTCTAGGTCTCTAATTTGGTCCACAGCCAGTTCTAGGTGTCTAATTTGTCCACAAAAATTTCTGTGGAATTCTGGATCAAATAGGTATTTTAAAAAGTTTATTTCTATTTCTATTACACATAGAATTGCTCAGCAGTTTAGGATTGAAAACCAGTCCCAAAGATCCCCAATCTTCTAGATTTCCATATTCTTAATCAAATCTCTTCCCAATTCGATTCGAGACTGATTCTAAGTCATTCTAAATCCTCAATGAAGTCCTAACACTAAGGTATAGAGAAACCAACCTATTATGGAGCTTTTCCAAAGGAATCTTTCTCTAACTTTTCCAAAAAAACGAATTAGGGAATGAGAAGATGTAACTGCTACAATTCCAAGCTTTGTTGTTGTTGTTTCCTTTCTTCTCTTCACTAGTAGGATTTAGCCCAGGTGTTTGAGAGTTAGGGAAGTGAAGGAGAGGAAGAAGAAAGGATCGACTGGGAGAAAGAGATGATAAGACCCACATGCAGGATGGATTTTCCACTCTTTCCAGTGCAAAGAGTGGATCTGGTTTTGATTTTTCGGTACTCCCATACCACTCCAGCGCATGGAGTATGGGTTTTTCATTATCTCCAGCTGAAACCACACTTGCAGCGCATAAATGGGATCTGGTCTTGCTTTCAATTTTTTTTTTTTTAAAAGTGGAATACACATGGGTGGATCGGCTAGTGGTTAGTTGCACATGGATCTTGCCACCTCAAGTGTGGCCCACTTGCCATGTGGCAAGGTGTGTCACCACAAATGGGACCCACTTGACACCTAATTAACTTAGGTGTACCAGATTAGATTAACTTAAATAAACACCACTAATTCCACTCATTAATAAATTTTTCAATTAACTCCATAACTCCATTACCTCTAATATTACCACCAATTTTATTTAACACCATCATTCCCTCATAACTTAATTTATTTGATCATTCACTTTCTAATCATTACAATTCTCATTAATGTCGCTATTCAACACCAATATTCACATCAAATTTCTCAACGATTACCAATTTTGTATTTAAAATTCCAAATTCATTCAAAATACATAGGGAAATTACATTAGATATAGGGGGTCGAATTCTCGGGTGATTACAGTCATAGAGCGATCGGTATGCCCGACGATCGATCGGTCATGAACATAGCGATCAGTCGAAGCACAAATCGGTCATTCAGAGGCTACTGTAAAGTTTGACTGTTTTTCCAACCAGAACCTCATTCTAATCCACCAATCGGTCAGTCTAGACAGAAAATACAGTTTTACCAATTTGAGTCCGGGTTTTGTTTAGTTGGTTTAGGTTCTCTTAGGCTAAACAAGGTTCACCAATTTAAGTCCTTAGCCTAGTATAGGTCCACCTAGGTATGTGGGGTCCACCCTAGATTCTAACCTATGGTCAATATACCTGAGATGATTGGCATACACATAGTGTTTGTTGAATCTGCACTTGATCTTCCATCTTTAGATCTTGATTTAATCTTTCACCATCTTCTTGAGTCTTGATTCATGCTTCAGTCTTTTAAGGCAATGTTCTTCTGAGACATAACTGAGTCACTGAATTGAAAACAATGTGACTCGGCTAAGCATGGGCACTAACAATGTATACTGTGACGTGTCCAAGTTTGGATTGGGATGTGTTTTAATGCAATAAGGTAAAGTAGTTGCTTATGGTTCCTGACAGTTGAAAGGGCATGAGCAAAACTATCCAACTCATGATCTGGAACTAGCCACTGTGATATTTGCATTGAAACTTTGGCGACATTATCTATTTGGTGAGAAGTTTAATGTATTTTCTGATCATCATAGTTTCAAATTTTTTTTACTCAAAAAGATCTGAACACGAGACAACAGAGATGGATGGAATACTCAAGAGATTAATTTTGATTTCTCCTACCATCCGGGATAAGCCAATGTAGTGACCGGTGCCTTGAGTAAGAGGTCTCATGGTAATATAGCATGCATGGTATCCATACAATGGAAAATTTTGGAAATATTATCTGACTATGATCTGGAATTGTTAGAAAGACGGCAAAATGACTTAGAGGCAAAGGGTTTGCTGACTTAGCTTACCAATGGAGCTAACTTGGAAGACTGGAAAGTCAGAACTGATGGAGGTTTGCTATCCATCATTCTCGGTTTGCAGTGCATCCTAGAGGTACAAAGATGTATCATGATCTACGTCGACAGTTCTGGTGGAAAGGTATAAAACGTGAAGTAGCAGATTTTGTATCTAAATGTCTGACTTGCCAACAGGTAAAAGCTGAATACCAAAGACCTGGTGGTAAGACACAAACTCTTCCTGTGGCTAAATGGAAGTGGGAGCATATTACTATGGATTTCGTGACAGGATTTTCAAAGTCTACAAAGAAAAATGATGCCATATGGGTAACTGTGGATCGACAGACAAAATCAATTCAGTTTTTGGCTATTAAGAAGAAAGCCTCACTAGCTGCATTAAATAGAATGTATATTAAAGATGTAGTTAGATTACATGGAGTGCCAATATCTATTGTATCTGATAGAGACCCTATGTGACAACCTGACTCAACCCCACCCAACAAGATATTGTCCTCTTTGGACCCCACCTGGACCCTCAAGCTTTTGCATCGGACCTGGTCCACCAAGCCAGGCCCAAAAGGCCTCTTGTCATTGAAGGAAAGCTTCCCACTTAATAACACCTACCCCACCACCTCCCAACCGATGTGGGATCTTGTGGGTGGGTGTTACAATCCACCCCCTTAAGACTAGTGCCGTCCCCATCTCTGTCATATCACACAGAGGGTCCACACACATAGGTAAGCAACGTCACGCAAGTAGAGCCAACACAGTTCGAGTGTTGAACCGTGCTCTAATACCATTTGTGACTACCCGACCCAACCCCACCCAACAAGATATTGTCCTCTTTGGACCCCACCTGGACCCTCAAGCTTTTGCATTGGACCTGGCCCACCAAACCAAGCCCAAAAAACCTCTTGTTGGTGAAGGGGAGCTTCCCACTTAATAACACCTACCCCACCCACCTCCCAACCGATGTGGTATCTTGTGGGTGGGTGTTACACCCTAGGTTTGTGTCAAGGTTTTGGCAATAGTTGCAAAGTGAAATGGGGATTAAGATATGTTTTAGTACTGCTTTCCATCCTCAAACAGATGGTCAATGAGAAAGAACCATCCAGACATTGGAAGATATGCTAAGAGCATGTGTCATATGTAACACCCCGCCCTTTTCTCTCTAATTTTCAGAGTTTATTTTTTTTTTATATAATAATAATCAACAATTGATCGGGGCAGAATGTCACGACGCGAGTTAAGTTCGGATCTCTAAATCCGACCCTTAACTGGCCAAGCCCATGTGCGTATGAACTAAGTCCATAAAACTGATCCGCACATGGTACATATATAACTAGCAGAATTAATTTAGTCTAAATCTAACTGAGGTTATAATAGATCCTATGACTAATCCAACTTTCCATTCTTAGATAGCAAAGTACCTTATTTATTCTCCAAAATTATTATATAACCTTAGTCTACTATTCATTCCAAACCATTCAAATAAATCCAACCATAGCATCTACTTAACTACTTATTACATGCCAACATCTAATAAACAAATTACATTGTCCAAATAAATCAAATAACAAGTCTATAAATAATCCATTCATAGTCCATTCCAATCATTCAAACCGCCCAAGTTTCCGTACTTGGTCCTCTTCTCCAACCACGTTCTTTCCTTTCCCTGCATCATCCACTAAGGATATAGATAGGGCGTTAGATCAACGCGCCCAGTAGTGTTTCCGAATAGGGCTACCACTTGGTTAGTCAAACATACAAATAATATAATGATAGTACATGTGTAACAAAATTCAATAAAAACATGCTATGTATGAAATGAACATGTAATGAGTCCCACCCATCACCATTCAACATAGACATCACTTGACGGGATTCTCATCGTCAAGGTAACCCACAGTGGTCTTTCGGACGCCCCGACGGAGTGTGGCCTCCGGATTCCTCCTGATGGGATTCTCATCATTAGGGTACCCCACAGTGGTCTTTCGGACGCCCCGACGGAGTGTGGCCTCCGGTTACTACACCATCATCCCATGCCATGCATGAGATGTCTATGCAAACATGCCATTTGTAAATATAACATTTGATTCAAATAACTTATTCAAATACCATAAAACAACAAATAAGTTTTGTGGTTACAACAAGGTAGGAAACCTACAATAGTTTACTTTGTTCGATCCTTCCTTTGGACCGTCTTCCGATCACGGCTCGCTCACCGTTCTAAAAATCCGAATACCCTATGTACATGGCAGCAAGTTAATCATTTATCCACCTAATTTCCAGCAAAGCTTAATGTTCCAAGAACCACCTAGTGGGGTTCGGCCAAAGCCATAGCCGAACCTCATCCATTAAAACTTTGGTCATTCATTTATTTAATTAAAACCTATCTAATTATCCAAACTTCTAAAAGAACCTTGGTAGGGTTCGGCCATACATTATGGCTGAACCTTACTACTTTGGTTTTAGCCCATTTATCCCATCATATGATCATTTTATTTTTGATCATTTCAGCCATAATTACGATTGTGCCATTGAGACCAACCTTTGCTTTAAATTAGCTAACTTCCATCACCAAACATAAAACCATCTTTAGTGGGGTTCGGCCATACACACGGCTGAACCTCACCACTTAATTTGATCCTTCTTAAACCTTCCATATCTTCATATAAACCAACCATTATGTCCCACAATTACCATTAGTGGGGTTCGGCCATACACATGGCCGAACCTCACCAATGTGATTTTATCCCCAATTTCCATCATTCATGTTGGCTGATTACTTACACATACTAACTCCATAAACAACATATATTATTCTTAAATCAAAGCATATAAATAATACCTAATGTCCATCATAAACTTAACCTAATTATTCCACAAAACAGTCCATGGGTTTTCATGGTTTCCATGGTTTTCATGGGGTTCTCAACATGAAAACCAACATCATTTTGCATGGGGTTCGGCCCTCTATGATGGCTGAACCCAGTGATTACGTTTACTGTTTTTAAACCTCAATTAATCATGTAATAACAGTATATTAAAATCATGTTTTTACCCTTCATACAACCATCCTAAAATTAGCCCAATTTCATAGGGTTCGGCCATGCTTATTGGCCGAACACCATGAAATTACTTTTGAACCTTTAACCCTTTATCTTGGGTCTGAAACTAGCACCCAAATCCATGTTTTTAACCATTCTAAAACATGTATTTACATCTTAAATAATAACCCAAAACAGTCCACCAACTTCATGGTTTATATGTTTCAAATACATCAAAATCAAACCATTATTTGCATGGGGTTCGGCCCTCCATGGTGGCCGAACCCTATGACATTTGGTTTTGAATTTCTTAATCATTCATCTATGTCCAAAACAAACTTCCTTATTTATGTTTTCACCTTTTTAAAACACACACTTAAAATCATCTAAAAACAGTCCCATATTTGTATGGTTTTAATTTCCAAAAACCATCTAAATAAATCAATTATTTCCATGGGGTTTGGCCATCCAATGGGGCCGAACCCTATGGTCCCTCTTTGGATCTCATTCATGTACTTCTAACCAATATTTAACCTTTGTTAGATTCGGCCATCCAATGGCCAGATCATGATTTAAAAATTGTTCATCGAAAAACCTACCGTTTCCGCGACTCCACCACTTGATCTTCACTCCCGCTTGTTCCTTCCCTTTTGCTGAACTTGTCTTGATGAAAAAGGGATCCATCCAAGGACTGATTAACACCCAGCTGCTGCTCTTAGTGTTTGGGAAGACAGAGAACGGCCAAGAGAAAGGGAGAGAGAGAGACAGAGAGAAATGGGCACCCTTTGTTTAATCATAATCAGCCCAAGATTAACCTTGTGTAACTCCCATTGCCTTTACCCTAAACTTTATGTTACTTGGGGGTTTCATCATGAGATGAAACCTCCCCATGTTCCCAACGTCCCTTGTTGATTGGACTTGTGTAACCCCCACTTCTTAACTCCTTTTCTCATTACCTTTGCATGTGAGAGTTTCATTTAAAAAAATGAAACTCTCCTAGGCTCCAACGGTTTTAGCCCTACCTTCAACATGTAAACCAAGAGTTGAATTTGAAATGCCATTATCTCTTTGTGTAACTTCATAAACAGCAGCTCCAACTTTGGGGTTTATTTGCATGAAAATAATGATCCAAACTACACCAACATCTTCCATGTATAATTTTGTGATTATTTGCATTCTCTACTTTATTGATCTCTCATTATCCTTGCATTTGTACCTCTCAAACAGCCATCCCACTAACTCCATTGTAGCTGTTACATGCAAGCAATATTCTCATGCATCCAACGTCCCTATGCATTCTATGTAATTTCAAAGTGTAACTCCCATTCAAAATGTAACTCCCATTTTATTCATCACCTAAATGGGGGTTACATGCATGGTAATGTCTCCCATGCTCCAACGTTTTTCCTTGCTCAAAATTTGGAATTTAAAACACTTCTCCTCTCATTCACACACTTCACTCACTTACATTAAAAATACATATTCACCCAACTCATTTATTCAACTCACCCAACCTAAGTCATTCATTTAATTTAACTTAACTAATAAATTCAACTCAACTTAACCCATCATTCATTTCAACTCAAACCAAACTCAAGCAATTAATAAACTTAAATTAACTAAGCTTGAACTCAATCCATGGTTAATCATGCCATTCACGACCCATTGGGTCCCATCTAGCCATTTTGACCCATTTATCAAAATTTGACCCAAATATGATTCTTGACCCGTTTAAATTCATCTTATCCATTTATTTGTTTTATAAACAAACTACCCTCCTTTGGGTCTTCATTGAGCCCTTGACCCATTTAAATTCAAATCAATTTTATCACAATGGCAATTCCGTAAATATGAATATTTTCATATAAAATGATAACTTTGAAATTCCAGGGTGTTACATCATAGACATGTAGGTAAGTTGGGAAGATCATTTAGTATTGATTGAATTTGTATACAATAACAGTTATCACTCTAGTATACAAATGGCACCCTATGAGGCCCAGTATGGTAAACCCTGTAGATCACCTCTATGTTGGACTGAGGTAGGAGACAAAGCACTTTTGGGACCGGATATGGTGCGTGAGAATCTGAACAGGTAGAAGTGATAAGACAATGTCTCAAAAATCTCAAAAATGCACAGAGAACACAAAAAACTATGCTGACAAAAGGCGGAGGCCATTAGAAACTCTATGTTGAAACAAAATTTATTTTGAGAAATTGAAACTTGTTAGTGCCCCGGCTTACGGAGTCCCTATTTGTCAATTCCATGACTCGAGAAAAAACACTTGCTAGAAGAGTTGAAGACTCAAAGTTGATCCAAAGAATGAAGATCAAGTCCACGACTCCAAGAGCATCGGTGTATGGCAATCACACAGGTAAAATGGCTATAGAATACCTTAGGTGGAACCCACACGCATAGGTGGACCTTGCCTAGGCTTAGTTTAACATCTTGGTAATAACATAACAAGCTTACGTGAACCCTGGACAGTCACAGAACCGGAGGGGACAAAACTTTGGAAATCTGGTAAACTATCAAGACGACCAATCAAGTCCAATGATCCCTCAGTGAGACAAGACAGACCCATTGTGGTCATCGACCAGTCGACCAAATTGACAAAGGTCCTGGAATAGAAGGAATGCCATTTTGGGTTTCTCTCTAGTAGAGTATCAATGACCTGTCGATCAGGGCCAAATTTCATTTCTGGAACTAAGAACTCTGGGTACTCTCAGAACAGACCCATTGACGGCATAGACCCATCGAGAGAACCAGGACCAACCCATCGGTGTAACAACATGTCAACCTAGGTTTGACTAGTTTCTGGACTTGAAACTATATCAGCATGATTTTGCCCCAGGATGAGATGATCAACAAAAACGACATATCGGTAATGAGATCGTCGACCCGTCGGTGCACTCGACCCATCAGTGACACCTGTTTCTGTACCCTTGGAGTGCAATAAATGAACAAAGGCCGGGTGGTTGAACTGTAACATTTAAGTTCACCGACCCATCGGTAAGATCGACGGGTCAGTACTGGAATGTTCGAAAAAACAGTTTTCCTTCTCTATAAATACATCTCGAATGGCAACTGTTTCGAGATCTTTGGAAAAATATTTATGAGCCTCATCTAGCACACTCATCAGTGAAATCAATAAGCTCAAGGAAATATCCTCATCTCTCTTGTATACATATTGGTGAATCATTCAAATCAACCAATCTTCATAGATTGAGTTTGAAAGAGAGGAAGAGAGGCAAAAACAAACTCTCTAGAATAGACATAGGATTTCCTATTTCCTAGAGAACATCTCCCAAAGACTGTGGTTTCTCTATACGGCGGATTGTCGAGTACGATAACACATTGGGAAGGATCTAAGGAGCACAACTCTATTTGCAAAGGTCATAAAAAATATAGGGTTTACTCTAGTATAGGTGGTGGGTGAGATTCCCAACCAATTGGTTAGTTGGAATCCCTAATCTATTTAGTGTGGGTGTAATTCCTGACTTAGTGAATTTAGGATAACCCAAGGTTGGATAAGTCCTTAGAGTTTATGTAGGAGGGTTTAGTTCGAACCACTATAAACATAGTCTTGTGGTGTTAGAGCAATTTGTTTGAATTCTTGATTTATCACATTTGCTAACATACACACACATATCTTGATTAATTATTAATCCGCTTCAAATTTATCAATTAATCAAGTAATTTTTAAAAGTACAACAAATTTGTAGATTGTCTTTTCAACCCCCCCCCCCCCCCCCCCCCCCCCTCCCTCCCTCCCTCTAAGGTGAATCTTGTTCTAGCTCAATGGACTTTCAATTGGTATTAGAGGCCGAGTGCTCATTATAAACAATTTACCTATCTGAGTTGATCCTAGCTAGAACACCATGCGAGATAGTCATGCCATTACCAAACCTCCATATTTCGATGGTTCAAATTATGCCTCATGGAAGGCCAAAATGAAAAGTTTCTTCATATCCATCAATGGAATAGTATGGGAATAGGTAAATATTGGATGGAGTGAACCCATGGATGAGAAAACCCTTGAATCCTCATCTACCAAGGTATTGATTCCCAAACCTTTTGCCAACTTGACTCTAAATGAAAAGGCCATGCAAACGGCTAATGGTAAAGCCTTGAATGCCTTGAATTGTGCAGTACCCGATAATGAATATGGATGGATCATGACATGTGAAACCGCCAAGGAAGCATGGGAAGTTCTTGAAAGAACCCATGAAGGCACGTCAATAGTCAAGAGGTCAAAACTTCTAATCCTCCAAAATCAATTTGATACAATTAAGATGAGAGAGGATGAAGTCTTCATGGATTTCTATTCAAAAGTGAGCGACATTGTGAATCAAATGTGGGCTCTAGGTGAAGGGATACCCGAGGACAAGGTATGCACCAAAATCGTGAGGAATCTTGCCGAACGATTTAAACCCAAAGTGGTGGCTATGGAGGACCATAGAAATGTAGCACTCATGAGTGTTGATGATTTGGTTGGTGACCAACAAACTTATGAATTGCATTTTGAACAACCAAAGGACAAGCCAATTGCCTTGAAGTCTTCCGTAAAACCAACCAAACTAAAAGTAAAAGAAATTGAATCAAAAGATGAAGAAAATTCAAGTGAAGAAATGGTTATGCTTGCTAAAAAAATTTATAAAAAAATTAGCATGATGAATAGGATAAGAAAAATGGAAAAGGGTGAAACAAGTAAAAAACATCCTAAAAGACAAGAAGCAATGAGAGAAAAAGATAAGGAGACAAGAAGGTCCAATGAACAAACTTGTTACAATTGTGGTGGTAGGGGACGCTCTGCTAATAAATGTCACTATGAAAAAATAAAAAAAGGCTATGAATGTGAATGTTACTTATGTGGACACATCCGAATTGGAGAGTGATTCCGATAAGGAAACCCAAGAAAATGTTTAAACAACAAAGAGTTTCATAGCCTCAATCATTAGTGATCCAGAAGGCTCCACAATTGAAATAGATGATGATGAGATTGAAGATGGAGATATTTAAGAATCCCACCATGCTTTGTACCTTGAGAGTGAGAGGATAGCCAAGAAATTAGACAAAGTTAAAATTAAAAGCTTGAATCTCTCTAGTCAAGTGGAAGACTTAAAAACCGAGAACTCACTCTTATCTTCAAAATTGGAACTCTCTAATAATGAAATCACCAAGCTAAAAGAAGATGAAAGAACTCTTCAAGAAGAGCTAGCATTTGATTGCGAAGATGTTGAGAACTTGTGGGACATCAAGAAGCATCTTGAAGAGGAGGTAAAAACACTACCTTTGGAATTAAAAGACTTGAGAAAATATAAAGAAAAATTCCAAGATAAGTTCACTGAAGGAGAAGAAAGACTTGAGAAACTTTTAGACTCCAGAAAAAGCTATGGTGATAGGTCGAGACTTGGTGCCTCATCCACCAAAGGACATATGAACCATGGAGTGTTTGTAAAGGCTAGTGTCTCTCACCCTCCAAAAGGTAAATGCTTCTATTGTCGTAAGGTTGGTCATCTCAAGAGAAAGTGCAACCTTAAAAAGAAACACATCAATGCTCAAGCATTGTTCAAACCTCCATAAGCTCAAGCTACAAGGCACAATCCACCCAATCCTAAGCCTAAAAGACACGTACCTCCAAGGAAGATGGAGCCAAGGCAAGACTCCTAACTAAGACAATTGGGCCATGTCTTGAAGGAGATGAGGAATTCGGGATTTGGTCACCAAAGGTACATTCATAGGGGTGTGTATGAAACCCCAAACTCGACCATTTGGGTACCAAAGAGGTAGACCACCACTCATGTTTTGTTTTGGTCTAAGACTCATTTTCATATCTTAGATCATTGCAAACAGACTCACAAGAGACCATGTTAGTTCACATAGCCCAAGTGCTATGACATGAAAAGAATAAAATTGGCGAACTACAACTTAGAATGTACTCTTCTTGACTATAGTACATATCTTACTTGGAAAGCCAAACATTCCATGGATTAACACTTCATAATGTTTGTATCAGCTTTTTTTTTGGAATGTTGATGTGTGAGTGCATGTATGACTTGATTGCATGACCTTTTATGTCTTAGATCAATGAGGATATCTTGATCATGAGTTTAATTTGATGAATTGACATGTGTTTTTGTGACATTTCTTTGCTTCACCATGTTGCATTTAATATATATGTACCATGCATTGTCAATCCTTAGGATAGGGAGTCATCAAAATAAAAAATGCACAAATTTGGGAAAACTCTGTTCTGTCAAGTCGACCCCTCGATAGACTCGATATATCTGTGAATAGACCAGTCAAACCTATCGACATGTTGGTAGTATGAGAAATCGGAGAACTTTCAGAAAAGGGAAAACTAAGCAGGTTAGACATGTCGGTACATTGACATGTTGGTAGATGGACCAGTCGGTGACAGTAGAAACTTAAGTTAAATGTCCCTTTCTGTGTTTTTGTAATCAAACTGTTTGAATCTCTCATCTCTCCCACGAGCTCTGGAGAATTTCTCTTCTCCCTCCCGTGCATGTTGCATTTAATATATATGTGCCATGCATTGTCAATCCTTAGGATAGGGAGTCATCAAAATAAAAAATGCACAAATTTGGGAAAACTCTGTTCTGTCAAGTCGACCCCTCGATAGAATCAATATATCTGTGAATAGACCAGTCGAACCTATCGACATGTTGGTAGTATGAGAAATCGGAGAACTTTCAGAAAAGGGAAAACTAAGCAGGTTAGACATGTCAATACATTGACGTGTTGGTAGATGGACCAGTCGGTGATAGTAGAAACTTAAGTTAAATGTCCCTTTCAGCGTTTTTGTAATCAAACTGTTCGAATCCCTCATCTCTCCCGCGAGCTCTGGTAATTTCCCTTTCTCACCAAAAAAAAACTTGGGGTTTTGTTCCTCTCGCTTCAAGAAGCTAAGGTGTCACGGATTTTGTGGCTTTTCGTGATCGAGTAAGCTTCAAATTCTTCCTCCTTATATTTCAGTTAAAGATTTCTTTGGATAATCAACTAGCAATCATGCCTAGATTTAAGAAACCAGATACAAACCGAACTCCAGCCACTGAAGATCATAGTAAGACCAGTTATCTTCCTCCCAAGAGAACCAAAAGGTTAGCCTCTAGGCCGAGTACTGCAGCTTCCAGTTTTGCTGACCCTGCCACTGAAACTACTAATCAGTCCAATATCTCTCTTTCAAGGCCTGATTCCAGTTCATATCCTTGTCAAAAATCTACTAATGAAGAACCTGTCAACATTCAAAGTGCCAAACCATATGTAATGCTCAATGTTTTGATAATGCTATGGTTTAGTTTTATATGCATTGATGTCATGTGATTGTGATGTATGGTTTGGATGTCTTAAATCTCTTGTCTATGCTTAACATGGATTTTTGTTAAATAGATTAACATACAGGTTTGTATGAGCTGGTTTTGTATTAGCATATTAGGGAGATATGGTTTGGCTCATGATGTTCTTCACATCCTTGTAGCTTGGGGGAGCACAACACATGTGCACTGGAGCCTTTGTCAATGGTCATGACAAAATGGGGGAGAATTTTGTGAAGCTAGGGGAGATAGCTTGAGTCATAGGGGATAAAATAGAGAAGCTTGAGAAAGCTTGGAGAAGCTAAGAATTTTATAGCTTATTCTATGGGGGAGAAATGAAGGAGATGGAAAGCAAAAGCGAAATAAAGGAAATGTATTTGAGGAGATACATTTGGCTATGGGGGAGAAGTGTATTGAAAGGGGGACTCAATCAATTTCAAAATTATCCAATGCATTGAGTATGAGGGAGTCATTTGACTTTTGGACTAACATACTAATGTGCTTCATGTTTCCATACCTTGCTTGATGTGTCTACACGTGAATTATGAAGCTGAGCAAGAATATGCATTGCTCCAAGTCATGTATACCATTTGAATGTAATGTGTAATGTGATATGTAATGTCTATTCAAATGTGTTGTAATAAGGGGTGGGTTATATTTCTTTGAGTTGTATATTAAATGGCTTCTAGATTTTGTCATGAAATTGACACAGGGGGAGATTATTAGTGCATCAGCTTGCTGAGTCCCTAATTGTCAATTCCATGACTCAGGAAGCACTTGCTAAAAGATTTGAAGACTCAAAGTCGATCCAAAGAATGAAGATCAAGTCCATGACTCCAAGATCATCGATGTGTGGCAATCACACAGGTAAAATGGGCAAAGATTGCCTTAGGTGGAACCCGCACCCATAGGTGGACCTTGCCTAGGCTTAGTTGAACATCTTGGTAATAACATAACAAACCTAAGTGACTCCTGGACAGTCACAGAATCGGATGGAACAAAATGTTGGAAATCTGGTAAACTATCAGGACGACCAGTCGAGTCCACCGACCCCTAAGTGAGACAGGACAGACCCGTTGTGGTCATAGACCAATCGAGCAAATTGACAAAGGTTTTGGAACAGAAGAACTGTCATTTTGGATTTCTCTCTGGTAGAGTGTCTTGTGCCACCAACACATCGATATGGACAGACTGACCTATCGGTGGCAATGACTTGTCGATCCGGATCAAGTTTGAGTTCTGGAACTATGAACTCTAGGTACTCTCAGAACATACCCATTGACGGCATAGACCCATCAAGAGTACCAGGACTGACCCATCGGTGTACCGACCTGTTGACCTGAGTTTGACTAGTTTTGGACTTGAAACTCTATCAGCATGGTTTTTCCCCAGAATGAGACGGTCAATAAGAACGACGTATCGGTAATGAGATCGTTGATCTGTCGGTGCACTCAACCCACCGGTGACACCTGTTTCTGTATTGTTGGAGTGCAATAAATGAACAACAGTCGGGTGGTTGAACGGTAACATTTAAGTTCACCGACCCATCGGTAAGATTGACCGGTTGTTACTGGAAAGTTCGAAAAACCAATTTACCTTCTCTATGAATACATCTCGAATTGAAACTATTTCGTGATCCTTTGAAAAATATTTATGAGCCTCATCTACCGCACTCATCAGTGAAATCAATAAGCTCAAGGAAGGATTCTCATCTCTCTTGTACATATATTGGTGAATCATTCAAATCAACGAATCTTCATAGATTGAGTATGAAAGAGAGAAAGAGAGGCAAATGCAAACTCTCCAGGATTTCCTATTTCCTAGAGAACATCTCCCAAGGACTGTGGTTGCTCTATACAGCGGATCGTCGGGATTGTATGAGAACACATAAGGAAGGATCTAAGGAGCATAACTCTATTTGCAAAGGTCATCAAAGGCAAGTGCTTCTAGTTTGATTTTATCGTTTTAAATCATTACAATTGTGAAGTGGATTAAGCAGGTGTACTCCTGAACCACTATAAAAATTAGAGGGTTTACTCTAGGATAGGTGGTGGGTGAGATTCCCAGCCAATTGGTTAGGTGGAATTCCAAATCTATTTAGTGTGGATGTAATTCCCCACTTAGTGAATTCAGGATAACCCAAGGTTGGGTGAGTCCTTCGAGTAGATGTAGGAGGGTTTATTCCGAATCACTATAAACATGGTCTTGTGGCGTTAGAGCAATTTGTTTGAATTCTTGATATATCACATTTGCTAACACACACACATCTTGATTAATTATTGTAACACCCCGAATTTTCATTTCATGAATATATATGGAAATTGTCCATTTAATTTGTGAATTAATGGAATTTGAAATTAAATAATGGAGATGGACCTTAGATGGGTAAAGAGTTGGGTCAATTGCCAAATTAAGACCCAATGGGTTATGGATAAGGTTCAATTGAAATAAATGGGTAAGATTAATTTAATTGGGTCAAAATCCCCAATTAAGATTCAAGTGTAGGTCCACCTCATCAAGTGTGGTGGCATGTAAATGAAATGGCAAGTGGTTAAGGTAACATGCATGGTCGGCTAACCATGGTTGTCTTGGTCAACCATGGGCGAGTTCAATAGAGTTGAGTTGATGAATGAGTTCAAGTGGGATAAATAATGCTTGAGTTGAAAAGTGAATTCACATGAGTTGAGAATTTATTAATGTTGAGTTCAAGTGCTTGAATTGGAAAATGAGTTCATTTAAGTTGAGTTGAGTTGAATTGAAGTGAGTGAAGTGGGAAGATGGAGGGTTTCCATCTCAAAGGAGGAAACCCAAAAGGCATATCCAAGGTGTACACGTTGGGGAGTGGAGAGTTTCCATCTCATGGAGGAAACCCAAGGGGCACACGTTGGAGGTGAATGTGTGCCATGCTGTAGCCAAGGGACACCTTGGTTGGTCAATAGTGAAGAAAAGATGGGGGCTTTCCATCTTGAATGCACACGTTGGAAGATGGAGGGGTGTTCCATCTCAAGTGGTGCCTTGGCCAAGCCAAGGGACACCTTGGGAAGACACCACCATTATGAGGAAGTGGGAGGGTTTTGGTTGTTACAAAGGGGCATAACCCAAGAGACACCACACTTTTGGCCAATTGGATCTCATTGGAACAAAGAGATTGTTCTCTCAAACTCTTCCTTGGCCGACCCTCTCACAAGACAAGAAAACACTTAGACTTCTCTCCCATTCTCTCCTCCTCTTCCTCTCTCAAACCTTCTCCCTTGGCCGACCCTCTCACAAGATAAGAAAACATTTAGAGTTCTCTCCCATTCTCTCATCCTCTTCCTCTCTCAAACCTTCTCCTTGGCCGAACCATCTCTTAGGGTTTTCATCTTAATCAAGCACCACTCTTTGGCCGAAGATCAAGGAGGAAGAAAGAAAAGACTAAGGAAGGAAAAGATCGGAGGAGCAAGGTGGAACGAAAGAAAACGGAGGAGTCGCGGAATCAGTAAGTAGTACTTGACAAGATTTATAAATTAAAAGGAGATTAAGGGAACATTCCATTTCGGATTGGAAAGTTGGCCAAAAATGTTATGGGCCATGGATTTAAAATCCATCCAAGGAATATCAAGGTGATGGTTAAATATTTGGAATGTGAATACCTATGAGATGGGTTGAACAAATGATGATTTAAAATGAGGAGATGATGAAGAACCATGGACCATGGGTTCAGCCATGTTGTATGGCCGAATCCCATGGAAGAAATGTTGATGGATTATGGATTTAAAAATGATGAACCATAGCTAATAAGCTAAGAAATAAATGGAGATGAAGGACCATGGGTTCGGCCATGTTGTATGGCCGAACCCCATGGAGCATATTTGTGGGATCTAAGTATGTGTAAGTGCCCTAAGTGTATGATTAAACCCCATGGAGGGATTTTGTGTATGGGTCTAATATTTGTAAGTGAATTAAGAAAGGAGTAATGAAAATGAGACATCATGGGTTCGGCCATGTTGTATGGTCGAACCCCATGAACCATTTTGATGGATCATTTGGTAGATCTATGCATCTTTAAAGGATGGAATGATCAAGCTAAGGAATGGAGGGGCTTATTATGGATCTATTTTATGTTAATGAATCATGTATGGACCTAAGTAATGTGTAAATGAGTTAAGTGTTTTATGAAAAGAGTGATAGCTAAGATGGGAACATGGTGAAAATAAAGGACCATGGGTTCGGCAATGTTGTATGGCCAAACCCCATGGAGAATGTTTTATGGACTTAGGATTTTTATTAATGTAAAATGATTAACTTATGTTAGTATATTGGGTAATCAAATTCAAATTCAAATTCAAAGGCACACGTTGGAGCCATGGAGTTTTATCTCGTGGATGAAACTCCCACATGGAGAGATAATGGAGGTGGTAACTTTAAACTGTTTCAACTGACCCATGCAGAGCTGCACACCAGTAGCTACGTCGATATCGATTCATGCAAGCTACGACCCGTAGCTTGCAGAGTAATGTGGGAATATCTCAGGTCAAATGCAGCCTATGCATCCCTACATCCAAATTTCTATTTAAACAGATGCAACTACTGGAATTTCATCACTTCTGAACTGTTACTACTACTTCTCTTCTTCTTCCTCAAAGCTTCTTATTTTTCCTACGTTCTGAAAACTTGAAAGTTGGTGGAAATTTTCTAGAGACCAAAACTCAACCCGACTCTTCAAACAAATGTATGCATTGGTTTCGTTTTTAAATTTTAACAAGTTTAGAATCAAACATAACTGAATTTGGTTTAGAAATGACCTTTAAAATGAATTTTGAAATTTAGTGGAAACTATGGTTTTTCATGTGTTTTAGTGGTTCTACCTTTAAAATCAGAGGATTTGTTTGTTTCCAATTTATTTCAAAATTATAGAGGACTGATTTTAGACACATCTAACTGGTTAGATATAGAAAACGAATTCAGGAACACCACTATTTTTGGATTCGTATTTCACTCTGTCTATCTCATCACTGCACTGGTTGCAAGTGACTATCTGAAGATGAAGACTTTCAGAAGGTCTGAGACTTAGGTTGGAAGTTCCGAAGATCAAGGTTCGGAAGTTCTGAACCACTGCTCGGAGGTTCCGAGGGAAGCAGAGGCCAAATGTTTTCTAGTTTCTGCTAACGGGGTTCGGACGATCTGAGACTATGCTCAGAAGTTCCAAAGGAACCTGGGGAGGTTCCGAAGGAGCAGTACCAAGTTCCGAAACATGTTCTGAGGAATCCAGAATTGATTTTTAAAAATTAATTTAGGATCAATACTTTAAGATTAATGTTTTAAATTATGATGATTTATTTTTAAAAGCCTGATTGTAAGTTTAAAATATGACTGACTCTAACTCTTGTGTGTTTACATTATTGCATTGGGTGTTCACTTTCAGGCCAATATCTCTACATGTAGCGTAGAGAAACACCGTTCGATAGCAATCAGTAGCGCTACGGAAACACCGCTCGCTGGTAAAAAGGGATCAGGCACTGAGTGATTTATTTTACATTTCTCTCTATGCCTAACTCAATACGTCTTCATGGTCCTACTCTAGAAGACAATATGTGTAGTGGTCTGAGCACTTTTATTTCCTGTACTGTACCCTCTGGACAAAGTCTCAATACTTTTCTAGTGCCGAAAAAATACGAGAATGGGCACTGAGTACTTTCATTTTCTTTTCTATTGAGTATTTTGAATGGCTAACTCTTCTGAAATCAATTTAAAATGGAGTAGTAACTTTTAAGTGGAGTCACAGCCATCTCCTTTGAGATTTTGGAAAAACCAAATTGGAAAGTTAGACTGTACTGTAAATATGTATTTACTTGTATTTTTATTTTGTGTTGCAGATTCCTGCGAATACCCAATAGTTAACGGTGAGGAGACTTATTGATATCAGATTGGTAAAACAGGTTTTGAAAACCTAGACTTTAGGCAATGAGTGGTCTCATGGATATTATATAAGATGGAAAAGACTAAGTGGGTCAGAAAACTAGACTTGACATCGCTTCCATGTAAGGGATGATATTTGTTCTAACTATTAGAATAAAAGCATAAGACGGTGTCAGGGAGTTGAGGTCTAGTAGTCTGTTAGTGCCTCGGCTTGTCAAGTCACCTATTTGTCAAGTTCGTGACTTAGGTGAAGGCTTACCTTGAAGCGAGAAGCTCAAGACTCAAGATCTCAAGCATTGGTTGAAGTATGGAGACTCAACGGATTAATGTATATGGCAATCACTGATGGTAAGTGACCATAGATGACCTTAGGTGATACCCAGACCTTAGGTGGACCATGCCTACGCTTAGAGATCACATCTGTATAATTAAACAAGCCTAACATGTGTTTGACAATGAATTGGAACCCAACTTGGAAATATGAATTCACTGTCAGGGCGACTTATCGTGTCGAGCGATCATGTGCCAAAGACAGCACACGACCAATCGTGATCTTGAGACATGTCGTGTGGAAAGTTGGGGGTTCTGGTTGAACAAGACTGTCAAACCCATGTGGTCTCAGGACGATACAATCGGGAGCCCACGATCTATCATTTGGACCCTTGACGAATCAATCGTGTGGGAGACACATAGCTGAGACAGGACATAGGATGGACTTAAACAAAGCCTTGCAAACTTGGAATCATACGATCAATCGAGCATGCGATCGATCTGAGTACAGGGCAGTAACAAATCGGCATCACGATCAATCGCCCTAGGCCTGGACGAGACTTGGCACTAGAAATCACACTCAGTCTCAGGCCGATACATTCGTCATCCAGCGATTCGTCGTCAGATACAGGAACAATCAATCATGTGGCACGATCCATCTCGAGGTTCGCATTTTAGAGCATATACAGTGCATTAAATGAACAACGGTTTGGTTGGTGAAAAGAAATTCAAACACTGACGATCAATCGCATATACACGATCAATCGTGTGTTTCAATACTACGAAAATTTTCATTTTTGCCTATAAATACATCAATGTTTGGTGAGTTTTGGTTAGACATCTTGAGCATTAAAGAGCCTCATCTACCTCTCCAAAATCTTTAACACCAAAGGCAAAAATTATAGGCTTATTCTCTCTTGCCAATCAATTGTGAAGTCATTCAAGTATCCAATCGGTCAAGATTGAGATTAAGAGAGAAGGATTAAGCCAAAGCTCTAAGATAGACATTGGATCTCCAATTTCCTAGATACCCAAGGATTGTGGTTGCTCTACACGACGAGTCTTCATCAATGTCCGGATTGTACGAGCTCAGATTGAGTGGATCGTTCCAGAAGCACATCTACACATTTGCAAGGCTTCAAGGCAAGTGCTTCCTAGTTAGATTTTTACTTTAAAAATCATATTATTGTGAAGTAGATTAAAGAGACTGAGTCTCTCTTGAACCACTATAAAAAATAGTGGGATAGGAATTGGGTGAAAACCTCAATCAATTGGATAGGTAGAAGTCTCATTCTATTGTGTTGGTGTAATTCCAACGCTTAGTGAATTGGAGATTGCCCAAGGTTGGGTGAGTCTCAACAATGGATGTAGGTTGTTTAACCAAACCACTATAAATTGTGTGCCTTGTCTCCTTGTGTGGTTGATTGATTATCATGTACACATTGCACACCACACACACTTGATTAATTGTTTTAATTTTGCACCCTATTAATCAAGAAAATTTAAAAAGGCCCCATATTTTGTGATTACCCTATTCACCCCCCTCTAGGATTAATCCGATTCTAAGCACTCATGGAACTTTCAAGTCTATAACGGAGAATGAAACAACTTACATTCCTAGATATTGATGATTTATTGAGATATATGTATGTTGATACATAATGATATTTATTATGCATTGTGTTTACGCTTAGAGAAGTTGAGATGATATTCTCCAATGTGAGAACCTGAGTATTATGTAAGAGATGTTGGATTTATTTCTGATAAGAATTTGATTATTGATATTGCCATCACACATTTAGTCGTTACGCTATTATTGGCCAATGAGGTTAGACCGTTGGGTCAGTTAAACTCTATCACACATTTAGTCGTTAGGCTATTATTGGCCGATGAGGTCGGACCATTGGCTCAGTTTAAACTCTATCACACATTTAGCCGTTAGGCTATTATTGGCCGATGAGGTCGGACCATTGGCTACATATATAGTTGATCAATCGAGAAATTTTAAAAGGCCATTAAATTTGAAGATTGCCTTATTCACCCCCCCTCTAGGGTCAATCATGCTCTAGCACCAGGAACTTTCAGGGATGGTGCAGTTTAGGATAGCTCCAGCAGGTACAATTGAGGACAGCTCCCGTTGATAATGATGCGGTTGAGGAAAACTCCCATTGGTACGGTTGAGGACAGCTCCCACTGGTGCGGTTGAGGACAACTCCCATTGATATTGGTGCGGTTGAGGATAACTCCCGTTGGTACGATTGAGGACAACTCCTGTAGGTCTTCTGAGTAGAGTGTTTGTTCACTCATGTGCGCGATGGGTTGAGTATTTGTTCGCTCACGTGCAGGCTAGGTTATGATTCACGACTTGTGGTACTAGTTTGTGGGGTGTGTGGACCTCTCTGGAGGTGGCCCTATAGATAGGGTGGTCGTAGAGTATGTCGAGTACGTGCTGGATCGTCTGCATGGTGATTTGTGTGTGTGTGGGTGAGAGTTGAGGTTGAGGTGATCCACCTGAGCAAACAGACGGGTAGAGTTGTATTCCTCCGAGTGTGGCCGGGGTCTATGACTGATGTCTTGAGCGGAGGAGGACTGCTTGAGTCATGACTTGCGGTACCTAGTGATGATGCGAGGGTGGGCTATTGACTACACCATGCATGTGGTGCCTGACTCGGGATCATGGTGGAGACTTGAGATGTGGACGTTGACTTATTGGGGGTTATGGGATCCTAACGAGTGAGTTCAATCGAATCACTCGGTAGAAGGCCTATGGAATTCTGTGAGAGGTGGAAGAGTATGTTGGGTTGAGACCAGTAGATGTGGCCTGAGGCTAAAAAAATATGACTGCCGGGAGTCTAGTACTTGGTTGAGGAGACCATATGTAATGGTCTAACCCTTAAAAAAAATATTAAAATATTAAGTCCGTACATAAGTCTGTGTTTGGACGAAATTATGCTTATTCACTTCTTTCCTCTTCCAGACAGCCAACCCTTCTTCCCTAACAGCAAACCCTTGCTTCCTCTACCTTCCCTCTATTGATTTTCACCTACTAAAGTCTTTGGATTCGAAGTTCCTACGCTTGGAGCACCCCTTTGCACGGTTCCTTATTCTCAAAAGGTAAGATCTATGATCATTCTCTTTCCCTTTCTTCTTATTTGATGAGATCTTAATGTGATGTGTTGAGAATGGAGTATGTAATGGCTGTTAGGCCTTATTTGGAGAGGAATTCATGGAAGTAATTGAGGATTTTTGTCATGGAACCTTGTTTGGGTGTAGATCTAAATTGAAATTGAGTTTTGAACCCATGTGAGGGGAAGTAAATTAGGGAAAAGGGTATATGCTATTTTTGGAGATGATTTATGGGAGGAGATTTGTGGATTACCCTTAGATTGAAGGGATTAATCTGGATTAGGGGTAAATCTTAGGTCTAGATTTGGGAATTTTGCTTCTAAGCTTTGATTTGGCCTAAGCGTTGAACTAATTGGGATGTATTATGTTCTTTTTGATTGATTGGAGCCTTTGAATCCCAAACTCGTTGAGGTACGACCCAAAGATTAACCCGAGACATCGTGATTTTAAGGTAAAGATTGCTACACACATATTGTATGAATGCATGTATGTTATTTCATTGATTTAGGGAATGTACTATGTAATTGATGTGTTTAATGCATGATAAATAGGATGAATGTGCCCTATGCTATGCATGAGATGTTATTAATTTCCTATTATATGATTTGTAGCATGCCTATTATCTTGTTATGATGATAGAAAATTTGTTATAATTGTTCATGACCCTTGTGAAGGGATGAGATAATTTATTGATGAATTTAATTGGGTTTATGCTCTAAAAGGGAGTTATTTGACTTGAGATGTTAAACCACCATTAGACGGATTGAATAAATTGTAAGGACTAAGAATATGTGTAAATAACCCGATATATGTCTTTCAAGGTTGGTGTGTAGTTCATGTCCCTAAAATAACCCAATATGATAATTATTTTGAATGTATGAAATGTAATGGAATGTGATATGGTACTATCATTGTGAAATCATGGTCATCATGTGATTATGACATATATATTGCTTATTTAATTGTGAATATGATCTTTTTTTGTATTACTCACTGATATGTGCCTAGGAGGTTATCTAAGATGTGAGTATGGGATATTGTGTTAATAGGCATGATGATATTGAGAATTACTAGTGTTGGGATGAGACCCAAAGAGTTTATAGGATTTGATGATGTACCTTTCTCTTGTTTGGGCCCCACTAGTATGAGTCCCCACTCCCTAGAGGAGGTTGGTGTGACAGGATAATGGTTTTATTTAAAGAACCTTATTAGAACAGTAGTGTCGGCTATGGGACTTGGTCCTATAGGGTTGTCGTCGATGAGTATAGTATCTGTCATGCTTCGCGCTGTAGGTCGCTCTCACAGCTTTTTGTGGTTGTCGTTGAAGAATATAGCCCTTCACATGCTTCACGTTGTAGGTCGCTCTCATGACTATTTTGTACACTTAGTGTACAATTGGCGCATGGTCAAATACTTGTGAGCCTAAGCGAGCAGTACTAACTTAGTAAGACGCATTACGTAGGCTTAGATACTCGTGAGCCATTGCTGGCAGTACTAATTTAGTAAGACGGATTACGCAGGGTCAGATACTCGTGAGCCTAAGTGAGTGGTACTAAATTAGTAAGACGTATTACGCAGGGTTAGATACTCGTAACCCTATGTGGGCGGTACTAACTTACTAAGACAGATTATGCAGGGTCAAATACTCATGAGCCTAAGCGGGCGGTACTAACTTAGTAAGACACATTGCGCATGGTTAGATACTCGTGAGCCTAAACGGGAGATACTGACTTAGTAAGACGGATTGCGCACGGTTAGATACTTGTGAACCCTACTTGGGCAGTACTAACTTGGTAAGTCGTATATTGATCACCTTAGAGCTAACTTAATCACTAGAGTGATGAAGGGACGCAGGGTGAGGTATATTATCTATGTTGTATAGAGATCTCCCACTTGTAAGTCGTGGCCTATATCCCTTAAGGGATCATGATGTTTGACAGCTCGTTCTATAGAGGTATCCTTGGGTGGACATTGTGTTCACGTTGATGAGATTGGTATCCTTGGGTAGACATTGTGTTCACACATTGATGAGATTGGTATCATTGGGTGGACATTGTGTTCACGTTGATGAGATTGGTGTCCTTGGGTGGACATTATGTTTATATTGATGACATGATAGCATAGCCTTATTTATATTATATTTCATACATTATTATTTTACGGGTGCGTGAGTGTGTAGCATGCATATTTCCTCACTGGGTATTGTTTATACTCACGTCCTTGCAATTTCAGGTAATGTTGCATCGGCTGGGTCTGAGGGACCTCGAGGAAGAGCTTAGTTTATCATGCTGCTTGATACGCCCTGCATATTAGTTAATTGCTTTATTTATTTGATTTGAGTTGGTGATGTTGTTTATACCATTTTATTCACTTGTGGATTTGGTTATAATAAATTCTAGAATGTTTGATAACATTTATGGTAAAGAATTTATATTCCCTTTGAGATGATAATGGTATTTGAGTTCATTTATGATCTCGATGATTGAGTTGTGAGTACGCGTGTGTTTCCCACATGTGATATTTGAAAAAGTAAATTTATTTTGCATCACATGCCTATGTTTTGGGCCAGGGCGTGACACCATAGATGGGTCTGGTGGCAGTCTGTTGAGGACTGACTGGTGTAGTGGTTACTTCCGTAGGATAGTCCGGCGGGGATATTTGAACATCTGTGAGATTTATCCTTGTGTTGTCATAGGGTGGTAGAGGATGTTGGTATGACCTGGGTGGTCATGGTTTTTGTACTAGGCATAGAGTGCATTTTCTCTCTCACTGCTTTTCAATCACTTTACATAGGTAGAGCCTCACACGGTCTTTCAGTTCTGTTAAGATCAAAGTGACGGATCACAATAGACTATCAAATAAATCACAAGTTTTGGCGCATATAGTCTCTCTGTCTCAGTACATAACTTTTCAGAATGCACAATTCTTTTCACAACAGTTACAAAATTTTCCAATCAAGGCAAGGCATTCTTCTCACACAACACAGTTGATATTTATAGATTTCAAGCTCATTAGTTCAAATCTCTAAACTTATAATGTTCAGATCTTTGAACCAACGCAACATCTCACAGTCAACTCTGTGACAACCGAGAAAATCTATCTCATATTCCAATCACATTTCTCACATGTGTATATCCAACTTATCATCCATTTTGTCCTAGCTAGCATACGCTCCAGCGGATAGTTTTTCAGAGTCTTCCAACTCATCACAATTTTTAAAACAATAGTTAGCTTCACAAGCCTTCAGAAATCCGACCATCACATTCGTAGTTCTGAATCCATGAGAGACTAAGTCCATAGATTTGTTCACACTGCTTTCTACTCAGACTTCCTGATGTAGCACGGGTATCGACACAAAAATCAGAATCTCGCCCAAATTGGAAACCCGGCCAAGAATGGAAGAAATCTGGGAAATTTCTATTTTTATTTATTTCCATTGCTTTATTTGTAAGATTAAATTTGCTTAGAATTCTATTTCTTTTAGGATACTATTTCCATTTCTTTTAGGATACTATTTCTTTTATTTTCGTTTTTTATTTTTATTGCTATTTTTAGTTCTGGGTTTTTATAAAAACCCCTCTCTAGCATTGTAATAGACAGATTATTGATAATGAAATTACTTTGAGATTTTATCTCCTTCCACTCTGCGGGTGCGCCCGTTCCTCCTTCTCCCGTCGGTGGATTCCGACTTCTTCTCTCTTTTTCCATCTTTGTCTGCGGTGCTGCACAGACTCCTTTGGAGTTCCTGCTATCGGCGACCTCATCTCCATCATTTTCTTCTTCTCCTCTTTCTACTGCAGAACTCCTGCTGCCAGATCTCTAGATTGCTGCACTGAAGTGCTGCCACGCTTGCCCTGTGCCCTTTCAATTGCACATCGTCTGCAACCCACTTGTTGCTGTCCGGGTGAAGCCAGCCTTGAATCATCACCACCGTTCAGTGTCTGCCTAGGCTGCTGACTGACGCCCATTGCTGCCGTTGAAGCCTCCTTGTCTGCAGCCCAACCAACGGCCCAGCCTTCTGTCTTCTTCCCAGATCCAGACAACCTCTACTACACTTCATTCGTTCATGCACCCTTTCACCTTAGCCTGTTCTTTTCTAATCCCAATCATCTGACACACCTCAAACTCACTTCTATTCCTTTCCATCTTTTATTTCATTATTAATACCACTGTCACAACTTATTTCTTATCCCCTCATTTAATCCATTCAAAGCACCATATAGATTTACAAATACCCTCCTTTACTAGTTCAGCCGAGACATCCCAGTCAAAACCCATCTTACCTTACCTATATTTTCTTGTTTATTTCCTTTATTTATTTTATCCCCATCAATCCACCTAAGTTAGCACTCACTCTATTACCAATCCCCATTCACCCAACCATTAGCCTTAGTTAACCCGATCCCCGCTGCATCAATTGGTATTCAGAGCCAGATCTCACCGATTCTCATCGGGTGAGACTTTCCTCGACATTTAACAAAAAAAAAATTATGGTTTCTTGTGATTTGAGCGAAGATGATGAAATTGAAGAATTTTTTATGCGACATGGGTATATTCCCGTCACTCAAGATTATCATATGGAGGTTGACTTCCAGCCCTTTAGAGGTCAACTTTATAACAAGGACTTCCTCGACTGGCTTTCTGAAGTCTAGCGCTTCCTGGATTATTGGAAAATCGATGAGGCAAAGAAAGTGCAGTTCGTGACCTATCAATTCTTAAGTGAAGCATATGTTTGGTAGCAGACAATACAAATCAACCGTAGGCGAAAGAATAAGCTTCCTATCAGATCATGGCCACAGTTGAAAAGGTTGTTACGCGGTCATTTCCTTTCTACTGCTAACGAACAAAAGTCTAAAAAAACAAGTGAAGTCATAGCGTCTCTCGAACAGGAGACAATCTCGGATCTAGCATCAATCTCAGACCCCGTACCTGTTCCTACAGAGACACCTTCAAAGTGCATGCCAATTCCTTTAGAGACAGTCTCAACAGTTGTGCCACCCACATCAATATTCGTGCCAATTCTCCGAGAGATAGTGTCCTCTCCACAGTTGCAACCTGTGCAAACGCCACTGCCAGTGCCAATGTTGGAGAGTCAATCAGTTGTATTGCCGGCGTCTCAGTCGATGCAATCAGGCGAGTAGTGATCCACCATTGTTGTTGCAGTTGTCATATGTACCACAAGAATTACAGGAGTCAAAGAAGATGAGCTTCATCGACAATGACCCATATTTGTTCTCCTTTGATGTGAAGCCACTTTTCATTGTTGTTAAAGATGTCGTGCATTATTTTGTTCCTACAGTCATTCTAGAATCTCGCACGCCTATTGAAATCACAAACGTTAAGGTTCATCATGGATGTCAAGCTCATATTTGCGCGTTCGAACCGTCGAAGTTCAAGAAACGTCTCATAAAGTATCGGCGATTCTCACGTTGGGTCCGACCTCGAGGACGAGTTCTTTTTCAACCAGGGGAGACTGATGTAGCACGGGTATCGACCCGAAAATCTGAATCTCGCCCAAATTGGAAACCCAGCCAAGAATCGAAGAAATATGGGAAATTTCTATTTTTATTTATTTCCATTGCTTTATTTGTAAGATTAGATTTCCTTAGAATTCTATTTCTTTTAGGATACTATTTCCATTTCTTTTAGGATACTATTTCCATTTCTTTTAGGATACTATTTCTTTTATTTTCGTTTTTTATTTTTATTGCTATTTTTAGTTTTGGGTTTTTATAAAAAACCCCTCTCTAGCATTGTAATAGACAGATTATTGATAATGAAATTACTTTGAGATTTTATCTCCTTCCCCTCTGCGGGTGCGCCCGTTCCTCCTTCCCCCGTCGGTGGATTCCGACTTCTTCTCTCTTCTTCCATCTTTGTCTACGGTGCTGCACAGACTCCTTTGGAGCTTCAGCTATCGACGACCTCATCTCCATCATTTTCTTCTTCTCATCTTTCTGCTGCAGAACTCCTGCTGCCAGATCTCTAGATTGCTGCACTGAAGTGTTGCCACGCTTGCCCTGTGCCATATCAGTTGCAGACCGTCTGCAACCTACTTGTTGCTGCCCGGGTGAAGCCAGCCTTGAATCATCACCACCATTCAATGTCTGCCCAGGCTGCTAACTGACCCCATTGCTGCCGTTGAAGCCTCCTTGTCTGCAGCCCAACCAAAGGCCCAGCCTTCTGTCTTCTTCCCAGATCCAGACAGCCTCTGCTATACTTCATTCGTTCATGCACCCTTTCACCTTAGCCTGTTCTTTTCTAATCCCAATCATTTGACACACCTCAAACTCACTTCTATTCCTTTCCATCTTTTATTTCATTATTAATACCATCGTCACAACTTATTTCTTATCCCCTCATTTAATCCATTCAAAGCACCATATAGATTTACAAATACCCTCCTTTACTAGTTTAGCCGAGACATCCCAGTCAACCCATCTTACCTTACCTATATTTTCTTGTTTATTTCCTTTACTTATTTTATCCCCATCAATCCACCTAAGTTAGCACTCACTCTATTACCAATCCCCATTCACCGAACCATTAGCCTTAGTTAACCCGATCCCCGCTGCATCACTTCCGAATCAACCCATTCAAAACTCTGAACCACAGACCATTCATATTTTCACAAACTAAAACAGTGGACTTTTGTGCTTAGAATTATCTACTCCATATAACCATCTATATGAGTCCACATTCTAAGTCCAACCTTATCATGAGACTAGGGTCACGTAAGTCTATTAGGTCTTTTTACTGGTTGACCTTTCAGCTGATTCACCTCTCACGTTGCTACTTTGCCATCTAGCATCCAGGTTTTCTCACCTTCTTGCCTTCATTCTTCTAAAGGCACACAGGACACACAACAGTCTTTTGCACACCAAAATTGACAATCGAGAACCCAGGTTCAAGTGTGGCTCTAACATCATTTTCCTACTTTCCAAGAAAAGAATTTGGTTGCTGGCCGAGGCGGTACTTCTTGTGCTCCATCAAGATGGATGACCATCATGTCTTCGATAATTGTGTAAGAACCCATTTTGTCCATTCTAAGTGATCTGATTCCAGTTTCATACCCACCATCATTGATCTGGATAAAGTTTAGAATTATTATTGTCTATGATCTGAACTGCACTAGAACATTTATAGAAAAATAATTCAGTTTCCTACTGTCATTCATCGTTTCCACTGTCGAACCAAGTGGGTAGTATTTCCAATCACCAATGAATTCCTTCTTGCAGAAATTAAGTGTTGCACCAGTGTCGATGAACATATTACATTTCTTCTACTTAGTTTTTCTTTTTGCAATATTTTTTGTTGGTATCACTAATGCACTTATAGAATCCGTCATCTTCTTTATTTTCTTGACTTCTAGATGACTGAGAGCGCTAGGAGATGGTTCTTCTGCTTTCTTCATTTCCATCAATGTTTCTCTGATTTAGGGAACGTTATATTTATCTAATATTACCTTCACAACTTCTTCGTCTAAAGGCTCTGGACTCAGAATTTTGTCTGAACTGTCATAGTATGTGGACGTTGATGCTTCTTCAAATAATTCTTTGAAATTTCTGAGATTTGGAAGACTGCATGCTTCTGCTTTGAAAAGCTCTTCTTCATCGTAATCAGTTTCTCCTTCTGAGGGAAACATTCTTATCATCTTAATTTGAGGCTGTGATTCGGCTATATTTCTTCGTCCGAGGAGTTTTTTTTCCGTCAGAGTTGTTCAACACTTCTTGCTACTGTATAAGAGTTTGAAATTGCTTTTCTGTTTCAATCATTTCCCAGTCTACATCTATTTGCAAAACTTCAAACGTCATTTTTTTTTTTTTTTTTGGGAGATTTGGTTGGGAATTTTTTTGCAGAATGCCCAGACTTCTTGCATGCAAAATATGAATCTGATTTTGGCCATCTCCTTGTTTTATTTATTGGCTTTCTTTTGAAGAACTTGAAAGGTCGAAACTTCCTCTGACGCCTTAATTTTTGGAATTTGGATTTTATTTAAGGGAGATTTTATTCTGCTTGTTCTATCTGATAACAAACTGACATACCCAATTTGGGTAACTCCTTTCTTGCATGCTACCCACATCAGATATTTCTTCATTTCTTGCCTTGGGATTGTTGGAAGTTGCAAACCAACGCAACCTTTAATTTCAAAAGAGTAGTGTTCTTTCATAAAGGGTATGTCTTTTCAAAGGAGTGTGTTTATTCAAAGGGACGTGAGTTTACAAAAACGTGTGTTGCTTCTGAAGAGGTGCATTTGTAACTCTATATATAGATGTGTTGAGTAGCCCATTGTATGGCAATCTAGTCAATGTATTGTAATTCCTGAAATTTTAGCAATAAAGTAATTCTATATCTTTTATGTAGTATTGCCTTCTTTAAGATATTTTAAACATTTTTCTTTAAGGCTTTACAAAGCCAACAAAGTGGTATTGGAGCTAGGTTGTGAAGATGGCTACTACCATTCAACCTTCATTCCCCAAATTGTAAACAATTATGAAAATTGGTGTATACAAATGAAAGCGTTGTTCGGGTCACAAGAACTATGGGAGATAGTCTCCGATTGATATACAGAAGTCACTACTGAACAAGAAGCAACCTACACCACATAGGAGAAAAACTCCCTCAAAGATCGAAGGAAACACTATTTCTACTCTATCAAAGGTTAGATGAACCAACTTTTGAAAGGATCGCTGAAGCGACATCAAGGAAACAACCTTGGGATACCCTAAACACTATCTTCAAAGGTAGTGATTGAGTGAAGCGGGATCGACTCCAAAATCTTAGAGCCAAGTTCGGGGTGGCTCACATGAACGAAGGAGAAAGTATCTACGATTATTTTTCTCTGTTAGTTGTCATTGTTAATAACTTGAGAAGGAATGGTGAAAAGATGGAAGATCTTCATGTAATTGAAAAAGTTCTTTGATCCCTCAAAACCAAGTTTGAACACGTGGTTGGGGCAATTGAAGAATCAAAGGATCTTGAAACATTCTCAATTGAGGAACTGATGAGTTCGTTGCAAGTCCATGAGCAACGAATGCAAAAGAATTCTAGTTCCATGGATGTGGAACAAGCTTTGGAATCAAGGTTGAATCTAAATGAGCAAAAGTATGCAAATTTCTGTGAGAGAATAAATGGTAGAGGCAGATCCACGAGAGGACGTGGAAATATAAAAAATATTCAATGCCGAAATTGTAATAAGTTCGGCCATTATGCCTTAGATGCTGGAGTAAACCAGTGAATTAAGATGAGCATTCCAATTTTGTGGATGCCTCAACTAATGAAATTGAAGATTCCACACTTCTTCTTGCATATGAAGAGGTGTGTGCCCAACACTCGGAAGAAAGTTGTTGGAAGTTGCATCCAGAGAAGTGCCTGTTAGAGTGGAAGGATCGCAACCCGAGGAAGCCCACTAACCTATGCATTGACGAAGATGAGGTAGTGGAAGGGTCAGTAGGACCAGATTTGAGGTTGGCAACAATGGACATCAAGGGAAAAGGAAGCGTAATTGACACTGAGGCAGCAGACTTAGTTTCCACCACAGAGCTAGATGCAATTAAAGAAGAACTCTTTTGTGGGTATGTACAGATTGGGATGACCCGAGTTTTTACTTTGTTCGACACCGGTTCCCAAATGAACCTGATAGCAGAGCAACTTGTGAAGAAGTTGCAGTTGGTGACTACACCACACCCTACGCCATATTTGTTAGAGTGGCTTAAGGAAGGCATAGAGTTGCATGTGACTTTTCAGTGCACTTTCAAGTTTGCAATCAATGAAATGTTCAAAGATCATGTAACTTGTGATATTGTACCACTGGATGCGTGCCATATCATCCTTGGTAGTTCCTATTTGTGGGAAAGAGAGGCCATTTTCTTCCGCCGTGAAAATATGTGGAGATTAGTTAAAGATGGAAAGAGATTCGTATACGGATGTCCAGGAAGAAAAAAAAATTGTAGGAAAAAAAAAGAAGAAGATTGCAGGAAGAAAAAAGTAGTAGTATTCAAGAAATTGAGAGTAATGCTAGGAATGAAGTTGTTTTGGTTTGAAGAGGAGTGTTGGAAGTTGCAAACAAATGCAACCTTTAATTTCAAAAGAGTAGTGTTATTTCATAAAGGGTATGTCTTTTCAAAGGGGTGTGTTTATTCAAAGGGACGTGACTTTACAAAGAGGTGTATTTGTAACTCTATATATAGATGTGTTGAGTAGCCCATTGTATGGCAATCTAGTCAATGTATTGTAATTCCTGAAATTTTAGCAATAAATATCTTTTATACATTTTTCTTTAAGGCTTTACAAAGCCAACATGGATTAATCCACCACCACAAGGTTTCTTATTGAAACTCCTTTTTCTGTCAGCCTCGTAGTCACTATGTTTCCTAGTGATTCTGGTAAGGATGTCAAGAATTGCACATTGATGATACATGAATTCTGTGTAATCCAAGCATGTATACTTCTTGCATGTAGGATTCAATATTTTGTTCAAAATGCTGAAGACATTTTAATTTTCTTCTGGCCAGCATCATGGTATCGTCCACCTAAGACGTGTTTGCTCCGAACTGGGATCTGAATTGCACCATCATTCACACTCCTACTTCATTTATTCATTCCTTTTTGAAGTAGGCCTTTTGATATTCTGGAAGGTATAATTGTCAATTTCAGACTTTTTTCTTAGGTAGCTAGATATAAGGTCTATTACTTGTTCATTATTCAATCCTTTTATTTGCTGAATCATATAGATTCTCTGAACCCAGATTTTGATTATTTCTTCAACTTTGTGAATCAGGATATTTATCGAGGTTGAGCATAGGAAAATCAATGCCGACAGGTATCACATGATTGGCAAACTCAAGTGACTGGGTTGGCCTTGCTCTGAACATTCTCATTTCTCCTCGTGGATCACCAAAGTCATCGTGTTTTAGGCCTCTTCAACTCAACAATCCATTGGGGCTAAGTGATTAAATTTCAAGACTGTTGCAACTTTTCTTAATAATATTCTTTTGCAATGAACTGCAAATTTGCTTAATGGATTCTTTTGGCTTCTGCAACTTCGTCTTTTTTACTTCCGGATTTCTAGGATTCTGACAAGTACCTCAAGTTTTCATTCACCTGCTGGAGTAGCAACTTGATGTCTTCTATATGCTTTTCAGCATATGAAATCCAGTGAAGGAGGTAGTTCAGTTGGTGCATCTCGTTTGGCTGCTGATTCTCGACTTGATGTTATGCATGAGCAAATAGCTGACATCTGCTCTAAGCATTGGATTTCAGCTTTCTACCTGATCTGGGATGTAGTGCAATAAGTGACTTTCAGTGGTTAGTCACCTTCTATTACAAGTTGTGCTCTAGTTGATGAGCTTGATGATGTTGATGTTGATGCTGATGTTGGTGTTCCTCTCATCATCTTGATTTGTCCCAAGGCATTAGTGTCCCAGTTAGGAAAGTCAGTCATAGGAGGGGGTGAAGGGTTTGGGATGATTGGTAGGATTGGAGGAATTAGCTTAAAGAGTAGTGAACATGGATGCAGAAGGCTTTGTGATGAGGACATCATGTATGAATTTGAGAGTAAAATTGAACCATTTGATGATCCACATGATGAACTTGGCCATGCCATCATTAATTGGTTCCAAAGAGCCACTTCCCCAACCTCAAAAGCCACTCCATTTTACCCAAAATCAGTCTAAGATCATGACATATGGTTCAATGGCCCAAATCCACTTAATGACCCCCAATTGACCTTTTTGCTATCCAAATCCAACTCTTTTCTCTTTTACACGAATTTTGTCTCTCACATGGATGGAAGAATCTTGGAAAAGAGGAAAGATCAAAATTTTAAGAAGTCATGAAGATTTAGCAAGGCTTGGGCGAATTCCAAGGGGTAAAGTCTGCCATGTGTATTTTGGGAAGTTTGAATCAATGGATGGGATTTAATCCAATTTTAAGTGGGTGGAATCAATGATTGAGGGTGGCACTCTTGTAAATATTTTTTGCAACTTTGTGTATAAATAGGACCCTTGAGTTCATTGTAAAGAATCAAGTTTTGGAGTGAAGAAAAGCTTTGGGTGAATTTTCTCTTTCTATCTCTAGTTTGAGTTTCCTTGGGTCTTCTAATTATCTTATACTCCCTTTGTCCCAAAATACTTGTCTTATTTCAAAAAAAAATTACTTTTTAAGGATCATTTTCGTGCGGAGTACGCCAAAAACCTATTAATATATTCTCTAAGTCAATACGAATATTATATGAATGATTTTGAGGCAGTAAGATTATGAATAACCCTCAATGAACTTAATTTAGTACTCAGTGAACATTATTAATTATCCAGCAATGCATGATTCCAGATGATGAAAGTCGAAGGTGAAAATAATTATAGAATACCACATATGGGCAAATCAAAGCTTATAAAAGAAGGTCGTCTTCCTATTACATTGGAAGGTGATTTAGAGCTCATCGAAAATGTTGAAGCTATGATTTAATGTAAAAATAAAGAAATGGGACAAGTAATTTAGGACAATTCCAAAATACATATAGAACAAATATTTTGGGACAAAAGGAGTAGGTTTTAACTCTTAGTCAAAAGAAGAGTCTTGGTCTAATTCGTTTCCACCTTGGACGAATTCGATCTTGATCTCCAATTGGAATGTAAGAATTCAATTCTAGAGTTCTAGAACTCATTATTTTCTTTGGTGATTTTGCATGGTGTCAACTTCATTTAAGTCATCGACCTTATCTCTTTATTCCAGTGAGAATTAGAAGTTTTGGTTCATCTCCTTAAAGCCTTGTTCGTTGTAAATCTAAGTGGGTGATCACGGAGCATCACATGTCAAAGTTTTG